>VWZE01014706.1:231613-295446 GCA_013396675.1 Eubucco bourcierii | reverse complement strand
GCCCTCGACGCGCGGGGGCAAATCTTGTGTTTCAAGGCGGCTGCGTGGGGCGAGCGCGGCGCGGGGGGGCCGTGGGTCCCGCCTGCGCATCCCAGACCCCCAGCTTCCAGGGTCCCCCCCCCACCTCCGGCTGCTGGGCCGAAGCAGAGGTGTGCGGGCACCAGCATAGAATCATAGGACGGTAAGGTTGGAAGGGACCTCAAGGATCATCTAGTTCCAACCCCCTTCCATAGGCAGGGACACCTCCTACTAGTACAGATCACTCAAGGCCTCGTCCAACCTGGCCATGAATACCTCCAGGGAGGGAGCATCCACAACCTCCCTGGCTACTGTCTTCTGAAAGCCATCGGATTGCTTCTTGGTCCTTGTCTACAGGGTGCAGGAAGTGCACCATGAAATGTCGGGTTCCCCCAAATGATGAATGCCTGTGGACTTTTCCCATCAGCATCCCGAAGTGGGAGATGCCACCAGGCGCAAGCCTTGAGTAACCAGCTTCAGCCACTCCTGTGACACTTCCCCGTAAGAAGCCTCAATTGCACCAGAAGAAAAATCTTCTTCACAATGTGCATTTTCCCCTTCTCCTTTCATTTAGAATTTGGCTTCCACAAGCAGAGTGTGCTTCTGCTCCTGCTTCTCCCAAACCCAAGAGTTTCACTCATAGAATCATAGAATGCTTTGGGTTGGAAGGGACCTTTAAAGGTCATCTAGTCCAACCCCGCTGCAGTCATCATCTTCAGCTGCAGCAAGTTGCTCAAGAGTGGCAGAACCCCAAACAACCTGACCTTTAATGGTTCCAGAGATGTGGCATCTACTACCTCTCTGGGCAGCCCAGGCCAGTACCTCACTACTCTCACCATAAAAAATAAAATAATTCTTCCTTAGATCTAGCCTGAATCTCCTCTTTTAGTTTAAAACCTTATATAACCCTTTGTCCTTTCTCAACAGTTCCTGCTAAGAAGACTAGTCCAATCTTTCTTATTGGCCTTCTTTAAGTATTGAAGGGCTGCTGTAAGGTCTTCCTCTTCTCCCTGAAAAGTAGAAACAGATCCTGTTTTGATGAGGATGACCTCACATCCACAATATTTCCAGGGTAAAAAACAACCAAACAAACAATGAAACACAACAAAAATCCCACCCCATTCCACAGACAAATATAACCAACTTTATACCTAAGCTCAGCCCCTCACTTGGGCTGTGACTGGTCCTGGGGCTGGCAGGCAGCTCTGCTAGCCATTCTCCTGCCCATGTGCCGCCAGCTGTTACATCCCAATATGGGGACATCTTTGACCTTTCCTTTGTTTTCTCCTGAGAGGCACAAGGTAGTGTGTTTCATAACATGCTATGCAGCCGCTACAGGCAAGAACCAAAGACTGCCTTCTGCAGGCTGCTGTTACCAAAGGTAAGGCAGGTCATGTAATCACCCAAGAGAAGATAGCAAACCCTCTCAGCCCCACCACACAGCATGTGATCTTCTCCAACAACGCGTGGTCACACTATTGTCTTACAGCTCATTCAAAGGACAGGTTCTCCAGAAGCAAAAGCACACTGAGTCACCCAGTCAACACCAACATGATGAGCAGCCTCTACTGAATCACTGCTGTCCCTTCCTGCTGTACACTAAGGTCTCACCAAGGTTTTCTTCTCTAGTATGAGTCAAATCTAACCATTTAGCTGGCTGGCTCTGCAGTGATCAGTTAAGCCATAGAGCACACTGTCAGTCCTGTTTCCATTCCTGTAGAGAAATACCTTCGTGCATAGAGGACTACCAGCCTCCTCCAAGGTGAGGCCACTGTCCCTCAACAGTGGAAGGAGAGGTGTCTTTGCTACTAGTAGTGTCCGCCCCAGTGACAGCATGGTGCATATCCATGGGGCTTGGACAAGCCAAAGGGGCAATCCCTATAGAGGACATACATCCTCTTGTTAATCCAAAATGGGATACTTTGATCCAAATGGGGCTTAGGCTTTGGCACAGCTTTCTCCCTTTCAAAGTCTGTGCAAATACATAGGCAGGATGTCCCCCACTTGCAGTGGTAATGGGAATACAGCTGAAGAAGCTGTCAGAGGTCCCCACAGGATCATCTATCCTTGAAGTGCTGTACCCTGCGAACGACCCTGGCTCCTGTGAACTCCTGTTTATAAACAGCCCACAGAGTTGGAAAAGACTGAGCAGGTAGTGGACAAGCAGTGGACATGCAGTATCCAGCCACCTTCAGAGCAGAAACCAGCCACAGAAGGGCTGGATATTGACCAGCCCCACATGTAGCATGAGGTGTGTACCCTGCTCTCCAGCTTCTGAAGGAGGGAAACAGATCAAGCACCAAGTCAGGCAATTTCAGATGTTAGGATTGAATCTGTGGGTCAATCACTTTCATTCATTTTTAGAAGTCCAACTAAAACATAGTTTTTTAATAAACTACTTGCAAAACTATTCCGATAAGCAGTATAAGAAAAGTGGAGGCTCAGTGAAACACTAAGCCCACTGCCTTGGCTTCTGTCTGACTTTGCTGAAGGCTGAGCAAGAGCAGATGAAGAGCTGTGAAAGAGCAGAAACTTGACTCCATGACTGCACACAGTGAAAGAGCAAGATAGATCACTTACTCTCAGCCTAGTCCAAATTTATTACTCTCTAGGGAGCTCAGGAAACCTTGCAAACATTGACAGTACTTGGTGAAGTTTTGCTTGAATATCACAGTGGGGTGCTTAAAAGTCTGTGCCTTCTGGGTTGTCCTTTGGAGACTACAAAGCCCTTGAACCTGTGTTATTTCTGCCTTCCTGCACTCTCCAGCTATCTTTAAGCTGATGGGTAGAAGCCAGCTGTCCCATGCCTGATAGGAAGCTGATGCCCCAGGCCTGTCCCATGCCTTCCTGGGAAAGGACAGAAAGAGAGGAAGCAAAGGCAATGGCCAAAACCAGGAAATTATCCAAACCACAGCACCTTCTTGCCCCTTACCCCAGCCATACTTGAGACTGATCCTGTCAAGAGTTGGAGGGCTCCTTCTCACACTGTGAGCAGCCAGGTGGGCCAGCAATGGGCACACTGCCCACGGCACGCTGCTGAGAGAGGGAAAAAGCCAAGTGACTGCATGGCCAGAACACCCACACAGTCCTGAGGAACGAGGATCAGTAGCACAAACTGGACTAGCCCCGTGGGGCTGACACCTGGGACAGACTGGGCTAGGCAAGACCTGCAGAGTCTTGCTGAGCCTGACCTGACCCAGATGTAGACGGGGTGCTGGCTTTGTCCACATAGGGCACAAGAAAGCAGGGCAGTCCCTGCTAGATGACAGTCTTGTGTGATTGTCACAGGGGTGGCAAAGCTAGTTGGAAATGCTTCAAGAGTCTGCACACCCATCAGGTTCGGCCTCTAAAGCTACAGGGCCTGCCTAAACCCTGTTTCTTCAGAACCCAGATAGGTCTCTAAACAAGCGTCTCATTCTGCAAAAGCAACCTCAGAAGTTGCCCTAATTTGAGCTCTAATGCTCAAATGCTTTAGGAGTCTCAGAAGCAGGCAGAGGGACCTGGCTGGATCAGGTCCATCACCAGCCCAAACAACTCATTCTTCACGTGCTAAAAACAGCAGAGCTGTCTGTATCAGGGCCACCCATGCTGGAGTGTCTCTGTGCCAGATCGTGCACAAGCTCTCAAGCCACTCTGTTGGCCATTTCCAGCCAAGAGCAGCCCAGGGACATCTCATTCCTGAAGATGAAGCTTTGTGGAAATAAAGGGCCAGGTAGCCAAGGCAGCAAATCAAGAGAAAGACGCTTTAGCCTTTGTTTCTTCAAAAGATTCGTGAGGCCTTCAGAAGGCAAAAGTCATGTGACCTTACCTTTTAGATCTGTGATTAGTTAGACTTGCCCAAACTGACTAAGTGCTGCAAACTCACACTGACTGAAAATAGCAGCACCCTTCCCTGTTGCTGGGTTGATGTGGACTGGGTTAGGGAACAGTTAAGTAATCTGGACATTCATAAATCCATGGGTCCTGATGGCATGCACCCATGGGTGCTGAGGGAGCTGGCATAGGTCATTGTCAGGCTATTCTCCACCATCTTGGGTAAGTCATGGCAGACAGGAGATGTGCCTGGGGACTGGAGGACGGCAAACATCAATCCAGTCTTCAAAAAGCGTAAGGAGGACCCAGGTAACTATAGACCAGTCAGCCTCACCTCCATCCCTGGAAAGGTAATGAGGCAACTTATCCCTGGTGCTGTCTTTAGGCATATCAAGGACAAGAGGGTCATTAGGAGCCGCCAACGTGATTTTACCAAGGGGAAGTCATGTTTGACCAACCTGATAGCCTTTTATGAGGACATAACCAGGTGGATAGATGATTGTAGAGCAATGGATGTGGTTTATCTCGATTTCAGTAAGACATGTGACACAGTCACAGCATCCTTCTGGCTAAACTGAGGTAGTGTGGTCTGGATGATCAGGTAGTGAGGTGGATTTGGAACTGGTGGAAGGGAAGAAGTTGGAAAGTTGTGGTTAATGGGACAGAGGCTAGTTGGAGGCCTGAATCTAGTGGAGTCTCTTGGGGGTTGGTACTATTCAATATATTCATCAATGACCTGGCTGCGGGAAAAGAGTGCATTGTCAGCAAGTTTGCTGGTGACACAAAACTGGGTGGAGTGGCTGCCACATCCGAGGGTTGCGCTGCCATTCAGCAAGACTTAGACAGGCTGGAAGACTGGGCAGGGAGAAACTGAAGTATATTCAACAAGGGCAAGTGATCTTTTGAGGTCCCTTCCAGTCTCCAATATTCTGTGATTCTAAGGACCCCATTAATCTCCCACAGTTAGTGGTAGCTGCCGGAGAGCTTGTCTTGAGGATAAAATTAACTCTAACTCCCATCCCCATTAACAAAACTCCAGTAAGCAGCAACCTCTTCTGCCTTCTAACAGCTGTGGGTGTTACATCACCGTGCAGCTTTCTGCCTGTGCTGGACCTCCAAGGCCACTGTGGCTCCTGCTCCTGACCAAGGTTACCTCACTCTGGGAGCTTGTGGGGCCCCTCCTGCAGCCCTGCTTAGCCCAGGCAAGCTCCAAAGCAGGCTGAACTGGTAGCGCAGCAGTACTGCCTTAGCCAATCTGGGGATCACCAGGGGGAAAGCGACACAGAGGGACACTTGAAAGCTAACAATTACATTTTGAGGCCTTCTTGGCCCATGATGTCATGGTTTCCCAGCACTCCAGTGACTGGCCGTGGGTAAGCATCTGCTGGGAGCTGGGGCTGGTTATTTGCCTGAGGTTCAGGCCTTTCCCAGCAGCTCTGAATCAGGCTGGTTGTCGTGACAACCTGGATAGTGGCAGCTCCTGATAACCACGTAATGAGGTTGTCACTAAAAGGAACCCCTCCAAGAGAGAGGTTCAGTGATCATTAATGTTTCTGAGAGAGCATGAGAGCAGAAGAACTAACGGGACCATCTGGCGATTCTGGAGCACGTCGACAGCCTCCCTTGGAAAGGAGCTTCATTAGACAGGAACCACCTACCGACATGTAGCGATGGGAACCAGGCAGGCTGCCTGCCAGCAGCAAGGGGGTCTCAACTGCTCAGCTGTGGGAACTGGTATCTGCAGAGACCCAGGCGAGATGGAGCAAGGAGGACACACGAGTACTGCTAAGGAACGACTCAAATGGTGGAGGTGAACAGGGCAGTAACAGCCTGAGAGAAATGACACAGCTGGCACACAGAGGCCTTCCCACCACGCTACTGGTCTCACAGGCAGTCTTTTTTATAGAGTGAGTCACTGGACCGCTCTGTGCATTTAGCCCTCCATTTGCAGGTGCCTTCCCATTACCATGCTGCCGGGCATTGGGAAATACACCTACTGCAAACCCTGTGCTAGGCAGGGCAGGGACCAGAAGCAATTGCAGCTCATTCCAAGAGAATCCATGCATGACTCTGCTGTCCTGATGCATGCACTGCTGTCTCAGCTCGGGTGCAAGAATGACATAGCAGGATACAGATGTTTCCTTGTCATTACTGAAGACTGAGCCTGGGGGATCATCAAACATAGTGTCTTCCCCCAAGATCTACATATACACTGTCTTCTCTCTCCAGAAAACTTTGTGTCCTTCACCTTTTCCTTGTGAAGCATGGGTTTCATCCTGTTCTCAACAAACCATCTACCACTGGTTGCAATAATAGTGGATTGGGGTGCTGGAGTCTGAAACCTTCTTGGATGGTGATTGCACCACAGCTTGAAGAATCTCAGATACCAAACTACCAATCCTCGAGAGCAGGTCCCTGGAGAGTAATGCCCACATGTGAAGGAACACACTTCTGAAAAAGACTTCTCTGCAAAACAATGAAGTCTGAGTCATTCCTATGGGGATGTGGAAGTTACCTCCACAGATAATGCTTTATCTGACAGCAGTAATTGACAGAACATGTCTTTTATGCCATCTTCATCTGTTTTTAAAATACTTACACTTGCTTAAGTCAGTATAAGACTTCATTAATAAAATCTTCATACTAAAGGCAGCTGTACTTTTATTTTAGTTTATATTTTTACCCAAATCATAAGTTTCCTACTCAAATTAATGTTTAAACTGTGGATTTAACTGAGATATAATAAGAATATTAACACATGCCAATTAAAATTTCAACCAACTTCTAGAGACTCTATTTAGTAGATACACTTCTTAATACACCACTGCTACACCTCATTAAAATGCTGTTGAATCTTCACTACTGTTGTAAACAATCAAGTGGGATACGATACACCTCCAGGAACTAGTAACGCTGAATGTAGTGTTCTCCTACTGTGGGGATGTGTGTGGGGTAAAATTCCAAGCTAAGACAGTGATATAGTTGATTACATATAACAGATACACTCTCAGACTCCTATTAGGCAGTGGGTTCAAGAGAAGCATGGCCAGTAGGGCAAGAGAGGGGATTCTCCCTCTTTACTCTGCTCTTGTCAGACCCCACCTGGAGTACTGTGTGCAGTTCTGGAGCCCCCAGCACAGGAAGGACATGGAAGTGTTGGAGTGGGTCCAGAGGAGGCCACGGAGATGATCAGAGGGCTGGAGCAGCTCTGCTATGAGGACAGACTGAGATAGTTGGGGCTCTTCAGCCTGGAGAAGAGAAGGCTTCGAGGAGACCTGATAGTAGCCTTCCAGTATCTGAAGGGGGCTACAGGAAAGCTGGGGAGGGACTATTTACAAGGTCTTGTAAGTTAGATTTAGAGAGAGATTTAGGGGAGATTTAGACTGGATGTTAGGAGGAAGTTCTTTACGGTGAGGGTGGTGAGACACTGGCACAGGTTGCCCAGGGAGGTTGTGGCTGCTCCCTCCCTGGAGGTGTTCAAGGCCAGGTTGGATGAGGCCTTGAGTAACCTGTACAAGTGGAGGGTGCCCCTGCCTATGGCAGGGGGTTGGAACTAGATGATCCTTGAGGTCCCTTCCAACCTTACCACTCTATAATTCTATGATTCTACAGCACAGAAAAGAACATAATGGTTTACACCTCTTAGAGATTCTAGACCCTCAGCTATAGTATTAGAGAGAAGGGTCTGAATTTTTTCTTCAAATAGACAGGACAGCTGAGACTGCTTTATTCTTTAGTGGTTCATTTCCCTGCCTCCACTAATGAAAGCAGATCTTTATTCCTTTTCATTCATCTCTCTCGTGAAGATCCACTTCTCCCACCACAAATACTATGAATCTAAGAATTAACCTCATACTAGATCAGTATAAACTTTGATTTCACAGCTACAGCAACTCAAGTGATGCTACGAATGAGCATGAACAAAGGTGCTATGGATGGCATGCACACAGCAGTGCATGATGGTTTTTGAGTACCAAAGAATGCTGGGTTACCCATATGTTACAATACAGAGGTACTGTAGGCATCAGAATAATATCAGACCAGAGGGCATGGAGAAGAAAAAGGTCTTTATGTAGTTCCCACTCCATGAAGGAAGACTTCATTGCCTGAAAAATATCCCATGACAGTTCGATGTTACTACCATGCTGCCTCAAAGCAGTGTCTTTCCAGGAGCTGGAAGACTAGAGACAAGGGCTGTCTGTGATCTCACAGCGTTTCCATACCAGCCTGCTAGACTGGAGCCTTACAATGAGAAAAATCGTGATGCAGAATGTGTATCTTGACCTAGAGAATAACCATCCCAAGCTTACTGGGGCTGTGATCTGGAAAGTTAAAACGCAAAAAAACTCTAGCTTCTGACCAAGGAAAGTATTTGATACTGGGTTTAAGAATTGACAGCTCTTGGCTATAGCAAACAGGCATCAACTGCACCAGCTGGAAAAGTGCCTCTTTTCTCTTTAGTCTGCCTAATACCAGCGAAAGCAGCAGAACTGAGACTGTCTTTGTGATACAATAGCTGAAGAAAAAGATTCCTCTGAAACCTGATTTAGGGAGACACTAAACACAAGAGTTCAGGAAGTTGTTCAGAGGAAGGACTTAGCTCTGTGACACTGACCACATCCTGGTAGTAAATGCAGAATATGCCAGAAACGAATCTACATGTACTGAGAGGAGCTACTAGAGCCTAAAACACAACCTCACCTCTAACACATCCTCAGTGAAATTCCTTCTCTAAAGGAGAACACCTCCTTCTCCTTCTGTTTTCCTTGCCTATGAACCCTCCCAGCATCTCCCTTCCCTTTCTCCCCTGTAACTGTACAGACTTGTAGCTCACTATACATCAGGATACAGCCAGTAAAATGTGACACCTTATAGAAGTGCTCCTGACAAGTGATATTTCAGTAATATTTGTCCCCAAACTGCTGGTTTTGTTTGGCAACAGGGAGAACTCTGTAAGGAACAGTGAAGGCTAGTTGCACAGCTAAGCACATGTGCAGGTACAAACACCAAGGAAAAAATCATTCCATAAACTTATTTTTCATGTTACTAAAGTCTCATTTTTCATGAAGCTAAAGTCTGGTTTGACACAGCACAGACATCACCAAGCATTAGTCTGAAAACAAAAGCCCACAATCCCAGAAAAAAAAAAAAATCTCTTTAGCCTAAGTTCAGAGTCCAGAAGGCAGTGGAGCATGAGTTTCCTGGCCAAAGTGTGTTTGGGTATTCTACATATTATGCTTTTCAGCATAGAAGAATAACACAGGTTTGACAAGTCTTACCTGAACGGTAGAAGAGTTCTGAATCCTAAGGTTAAGAAAAAATAGGTTCATGAGATGCTGAATCCAAGACAGTCCATAAGGAGAGACCTGTCTTAGATGTGGAGACCTTTTCATACCACTTCCAGTGACTGGTTTCTAAAACAAACCTCAAGAAAACACTGATTTTAGCATGCACCCACTATCACAGTAAATTTAGGAAAGAATTGTTCTCCATCCAGTTCAAATCAAAACCAGATGTAGAACAAAACAAAATATTTTAAGAATGTTACTTGTGGCCTTCTGGTCAGCTTCAGTCACATACATAAAGCACAACAGTGCAGAGCTTTATGCTCCAGCCCTCACCCCTGTCTGTGCCAGTCAGGTGTTCAAAGTACAGTCAGTCTTATTAATCTGGTACTTAAAGATGTCACCTAATCAGGAGCTGGGACCAGGAAGAAATCCCAGGTTACATGAAAATGTTAAATGCAATGGACTGAATCCAATTGTTATATTTATTAGAATTGCTAATACACAGGATGGTGCTGGAGAGTTTGATTTCCACGATAAACATGTGACATCAGTGCCAGTGGAGACAGGGACTAATTGCAGCTTTTGACCTGTTCTGCTCTGCTGCTGTGCTGGGTCCGTGACCCCTTCCACCCCAGGCCTGCTGACACTCAGGCAGGCAAAAAGGTCCCATGGGGTGAGGGAATCCCTGTCCCAAGAATGGTGTTGGGGGTGCTCTCATGCAATTACAGTGCATGATTGCCCAACTATTCCATTAATTTCCATTTTTCATGAGATTTCCTTCTCCTGGCACCTGTGAAATATGGTGCTCAGGGATTTATGGTCCTTAGTAAACATAGCATATTTACAGAGAAACTGTCTTCTTCCATGAGCAAAAGAGCTTCTCTGTGAAGAGATTTCACAGGAGGTCTTCATCTTTCCAGGTTGCATACATGCCAATGCACCGAGATAGCTTTCCTTGTCACGAAGGTGCCTTTGCAGGTAGCTGATAAGTTTCCCTGCCAGTCTAAGCCACTTCAATGCAAGGATGTATCATAAACCTTCTTCCCAAAAAATCCTTCACTGCTTAAGAGGAAAATGACTGCAGTATGTTGACAGCCTTCAACTGTCTGAATTCACTTTATGAAGTGGGACCCAACCCAGCCAAGAACAATCACTCTTAAAACAGAAATCCAAATTCAATACCTTTTTTTTTTTCCTGAAAGAAAAAAGCAACGTGGGTCACTGGAGCATCCACTCCACCTTTGTTTCATACTGACACCTTCACTGGCAATCATGTTTAGCTTCTGCCAGTGCGCCATGGAATTCAGGAGGATGGGGTCATCACACTCAGCATCCACTCCCCTGCTCTTGGGGTCCATTAGGTAGATAATGGCTCCATATCAAGGGTCTTTACAGTGAAAGGTACCATCTGCACTGAGGCCACTGGCAGAAGAACAGAGGCCAGCACTGGATTTGGTGGTGTCCTGCCTGCAGGACAGCATCCTGATGCTGTGTATCCACACTGGACTCCATCCAACAGGATGCAGCCAAATGTAATGTGTGATTCCATGACACTACTGCAGTTTGCACCAGCGTAAATAAGACTGGGCTCCCGCCCTCACTTTTCCTGTGCTACCAGCATTGCTTTGCTGTGTGACTGCCAGTCTGAATGCCAATCCAGTCTGCCTCTGGCTTACTGCAGGACCCAGACTCTTCTGCTTCATTGCATCCTTGCAGTCAAAACAAGATGTTTGCTCATATATATTTTTAATCTTGTTGCTACCCTGGCTTCTTCTCATTTGCTGTCTTGCACAGCCCTTGGTTCCAGACCAGGGAAACTGGCCAATTATCTTGCACAGCCCAAGAGAGAGCCCCTGTGGGAATCACAGTTGTCCCATGGTAAGGAGAGGAAATCCCAGAAGTTCAGAAAGTCTCAGCAAAGCAGCAGAGAAACTGTCAGATAAATTCATCATCAGAGGAAGAGAAAAGCATCATCCTTCTGGCAGGTGCTCATTGCTGCACCTCTGAGGGCTGCACACAGCCCTGTAGATAGCAGGTAAAGAAACATCTCTGCAAACAGCAGCTCTTCTTGGGGCAGAGCTCAGGGCTCGACAGACACAGGACACACTCTTTACAGGACAACGTGACACATGGCTAGAGACCTAAAGCTGGAGAATAAAGACCTTTGTTGCCCATCAGGATGGGTTTACCTATCATCAACATTTCAGCTCCCATTAACTTGGACTGAAGGTCCCAAGGAACCACCTTATCCAAGCCAAATCACCCTAACCAGTCTCCTTGTAGCTAACACCTGTGGGTCAAGCTACAGTGGAGGCCACCAGCAGCCAACCTCACTGCGTTCTCCCTGTGCTCAGAGCAGACACATGAAGCCTGGGCTGAGGATGAAGTGCAAAAGAAGGTAAGAAAGACATAGGCAGTATGGCTTAACTAAATCAAAAGTTCTGTTCACTTTTCTGCACAGACATCATCAGAGGGACCCAAGCTTGTTATCACATAAGACATGAGCTCCACCTCCCATAAAAGATCTGCTGTCAGTTCAGACTGAGGCATGCAGAGTCCAGCTTCTCCTCCTCACAAGGAGTTAAGTGATTGTACAGTCTTAGCTACACTTACCTGTGTCTGCTGGGATGGGAGACTGACTTGCCCTTTGGAGGTCCAGCTCCTTCACCACCTGTCTTCCAAGCCTTACACCAATAAAGTGAGTTTTCACATTTAATCCCACACACAGGCTTTGTGGCACCCCACTGGGATTCATATGGGGGCTGCGCTTCTTTCAAAGCGATGCGTAGTCCAGGGGAGACTGACTGCACAGCAAAGTCAGCTACAATCTAGGCAAGCACTGTGGCAGAAAGGACTGACATTGCTTCATCCTACTGCTGCCAATTATCTCCCGGTTGCACAATGAATTCCTTATCACCGGAGCTGGGCAGGAGCAGCTCTGCAGCCTTCCTTTTGCCTCACAAATCACTGCAGGGCTGACAAGTCCCATGGACTGGGAATAGACTGCTCTTCTGGCTCAGAAATAGAACCCATACCTTGTCTTCACTCTGACTGCTGAAAATGTGCCCTCAAATGGCCTGTGATGCCATTTTTGTCTTCTAATGGAAGCTGAATGTCCCTGCTTTCATCATCAGGAATTAAAGCTGGCAGTACGAAGCCCCAGTTCTGGTCATGTATTGCACCAGACAGCAGCCAAACAGGTCTGTCCAAGGAGAGGGGTACTGGGCAGACTGGAATTCTAACTCCTCAGTCCCAGGATGGGCAGTGTCAGTTCCTGACAGAGCCCACAGACCTACAGCTGGCACAGACAGGCAGTCTTGTACACTCCAGCTCCTATCTCCTGGCACTGCCACCCTCAACACTCTTTGGAGAGGTGGAAAGCCATGATGCCAACACCAATGCCCATGCAACGAGAGTAAGAAAATGTGTTTCATTTGCACTCAAGTGATCTGTCCAGGACCAGATGGATGGATTCAGAAGACAGAAGAAGCAAAGTCTTACCTGTTTCATAGAATCATAGAATGGTAGAGGTTGGAGGGGACCTAGAGAGATCATCAAGTCCAACTTTCCTGACAAAGCACAATCACCTAAGGCAGGCCACGAATGACCTGTTTAGTGGTTTCATGTCAGAAAGCATCTCAAGTTTCACAGCCTTGGAATTCTTTTGGTTGTGGTTCAAAAAGGCAAACTCCAACTCAGAAAAGATCACATACCACATAGGAATTTTCCTCCTTCTATTGTCTCCAGAAATATGAAACCAAATTCTACCTCAAGAGAGCTGCAGGGTAACATCTGCATCTGTCCTGTCCTGTAATGTTTCTCCTTCGTTTTCAGGAGTGCTGGCCCAGAGGCAACATCTAATCTGTAGTAACTCCATTCCATGAGCTACCCAAACCTTATGTAAATAAAACAAAGAGAAATAGAAACAGACCAATCTTACCCAACTTAAGGGAATGGAGAGACACAGCCAGTCACATACACATTAGCACTGCAGAATAACTCACTGTTCTTCAGACTCCACTTCCCTCTACTAACTGCTGTACTTTGTAATTTTCCACAGAAAAATCCAGCAGTAACCTGTATGTCCAGAATTGCCACCACTGAACTGACAGGTCTGTGTCACTACACCTCCCTCCAGTGTCCTTGTGCCTGACAAGGCCTGGAAAGGTGAGCTGCTCTGAATGGAAACAGGCTGTGTGTGAGGGATAAGATGAAGATAGCCATCAAATCCAGAGGCATCATCAGTTTTGTTTCTAAACAGACAGCAATTCCTCCTCCCTACCTCCTGGGCTCATCAGCCTGAAGGTTATCTGCTTGCTGCAGCACTGGCCACCTGTCTGTGAATTCAGCATGCGAATGCTGCACTGTTTTGCACTTTTTCCTACACTTACCCAAAAGAAATGATTGTGACCATGCAAAACTCTGACACAGTGTTGTGCATTCACGAGTGCCACCTGCTGGCACCTTCTCCTTTAATTAACCTTTACAAAGCCACTTTGTTCAGTGTGTAGCTCTCCAGACCCAAAGCACACAGGTGCAACTGTGTCCTGTTCCCTCTCTATCAGGGGAAAAAGTTTGTGCCTCCTCTGATACCCCAACCTCTCCATTCTCAGAACCTGCAGGAAATAAATCAGGTGGATTCACTCTGTGATTTACTACAAAGTTTGTCTAAGTAAAATGAACATGTCTTCCTGGAAGGGAAAAGATAACAGTTAACCAAACACTTGAGATCTGAAGAGATTATTTGTGATGCCTCTGATAGTTGGATAGGAAGATATGAATGGAAAAAAAATAGGCATCCACCATATACATATCCTGGTTTCATCATCAAAAGATATTCTAGCCACCTGGAAGGTCAGTTTCTAAGGACTGCAGCTGCAAAGAAAGCCTCAAGGCTCAGATTCCCAGTTATCCTGCAGAGAGCAAGAAAGAATGGCTCTACCATGAGTAATCTCACTCCTAATCATCACACTTGTAATGAAAGCCATTGTGGGACAAACATGGGTAACTTGTCCAGTTCAGCAAAAGAGAAATCAGAGGATCCCAAACCTGCACAATTTGCACAAAGGAATATTTAATTACAGAAACATAGAATCATAGAATCAACCAGGTTGGACGAGACCTCTAAGATCATCCAGTCCAACCTACCAGACACCAAAATATCAAGGAGACTTAGCAAAGCCTCTGCTTTGCCTACTGAAGGAGAGACATTCAGCATCAGGACAACATTTACACACAAAGGAGCTTCATGGAAAAAAAAAATTCTGGGAGAATTAGAGAATCTGGCATCAGTGAGAAGATGCCAATCTAAGTGACAAGAGATATGAAGGCTGCTAAGAGATGAAGAGCAAAGGACTGGAAAATACAGAGGATGAAAAACATCCAAAAGTGCAACAAAATCACGCTTAGATAAAGACTCCTTGACACAATCTATGGAAAGAGCAGAGCCACTTCATCTCTGAGCCACACAAGTTTAAGATATGTGCTCTCTTTCCATGGCTGTCCTTGACATGGAGCCAAACATCCTTTTACACTCATAATTAATGCTCTGTAGGACAAGTTCTTATTGCCTTGTACAGACATGTACGTTAGCCTTCCCTGAGATCACAGCACTAAGTGTCCCTCTCTGTTCCTTGTTCTGTCCTCTCTCTGTCCACTCCCTCCTGTTTGCTTTTTCACCTAGACACTGAAAACAGTCTTATAATTCAAGCCAGCAACAGATACTCATTCTGCAAAGAGCCACCTCAAAGAAGGAGGCTTATAAACTCTCTCAACAAGACATTTGGAGTTATGTGCACTACTGATGATAAAGTGACTAACCATCATTACAGGGTTGCTGCACTGTCAGTTCTGGTGCTCACTCTAAAAAGGACAATGTCTGATGGTAGAGAGTTTAGCAAACAAAACAAAATCCCAGAATTCAAAGTTCACATAATCTATCTTGCAGGAAGAGTTGAAGGGAGCCCAGTGTCTGCAATGTAGTAGCACGAGGTTAAGATGCACTTCAATCACAGTCACTGTGTACCATTGCAGTGAAAAATTCCAAGAGTGGTGGGTGCTTGAGTCTTTCTTAATTTGAAACAAAAGCATTATGAGAAGCACAAAAAATACTGGAGGCTGGAAATAAGTAAGGGGAGCGTTTATAGACCAAAGCAATGTGCCACTGAAATAATTTCGTAAGTGTAGCAGTAGAATTTCTCTGACTTAGAGATGCTGCAAATGAAGGATTAACCCAAGATTTGACTTCCACACACAAAACCTAACAGTACCCAGTGGGAACACCCTACTACAGCAGATTTTTTTTGTCTAAAGCTTGTTTTTTTGAGGGCAATGGTCCAATCAGGGGAGAGGCTGGGCTTGGCTTGATTAATCTTCAGTGAGGTTTAAGGCTTTGATCAGGAATTCCCTAGGAAAAAAACACTGATGCTATCACTCACCTGTTCTGTATGGGCAGAGGTGTCACAAGCACAGGCAGGAGCCCGCCACCTCTGGGGGAAGGAGAGTTTCAGTTACCAAGGAAGGAGTGCAGCCCAGGTTCTTATTGAAACCTGCAGTTCACATGAGGATAGTGGACAGTTACAAAATGAAATACCAAAGTCTCCCACTGCAGAATCAGTTCATGAGTGACCGGAGGTGAAATGCGAAAGCCAATACAAGCTAGCACGTGCAGAAGGACTGCACCACAGAGCCATGGAGTTCAGGAGATGCCCAAGGCAGCTTCACACAGGCTACATGTCCAAGATAATTGCCAGCCAAGAGAAACACCCTCTGGACACAGACAATGCTGAAAAGCTAAGCGTCTGGTAGATGAGGGGAAAAAAAAAAAAAAAAAAAAAAAAAAAAAAAGATCTGTGCAATTTGAGGGTAAAAGACATTACTCTTGCCCGCAATAACTCACAGATGTATTTCTCCCTATCTTGTCTGCCAAACCAGTGCTGCATTTCCTACTAAACCATGATGCCCACACAAGGAAACTCATGTGAGAAGCAGCCCATGAGATAGTACACTGCTTTGAAAATGGAGTTTGCAAAACCATTTGAGATAATAGATGAGAGAAGGAGGTAGATGAGAGAAGGAGGAATCAGAAGCAGCAAAGGATAAACACAGAGAGACAGAATTTCTGTGTACATCAGAGATCTCGGCTTCAAAATCACGTGGAAATCCCAGCCTTTCTGCTTTTAACAGGAAATAGACCAGGAGACAGACTGAAGGCTCTGAGGCAACTCATTTTCCAACATGACAATGCAGACTACAGCCAGAGCACCACATTGCAGTCATGCTGCCTGATACTCAGTGTGAAAACAGATCAAAGAGCAAGAGGGAGTGGATCCAGTGAGGCACAGTGCAAATCTGCAGCTGCACTCTTCTCACAGCTCACTTAGCTGAAAGCAGGGAGTCTGTTCAAGTCTGCTTCTACACAGAGAATCATAGAATCAGTCAGGGTTGGAAGGGACCACGAGGATCACCGAGTTCCAACCCCCCTGCCATGGGCAAGGACGCCTGGCACTAGATCAGGCTGTCCAGAGCCTCATCCAGCCTGGCCTCAAATACCTGACGGGGCTTCGACCACCTCCCTGGGCAACCTGTTCCAGGGTCTCACCACTCTCATGGTGAAGAACATCTTCCTATCATCCAGTCTGAATCTACCCATTTCTAGCTTTGTCCCATCTCCCCTAGTCCTATCACTACCTGACATTCTAAAAAGTCCCTCCCCAGCTTTCTTGTAGGCTCCCCTTAAGATACTGAAAGGCCACAATAAGGTCACCTTGGAGCCTTCTCCTCTCCAGGCTGAACAGCCCCAACTCCCTCAGTCTCCCCTCAGAGGAGAAGTGCTCCAGCCCTCTGATCATCCTTGTGGCCCTTCTCTGGACATGCTGCAGCACATCCACATCCCTTTTGTAATAGAGGCTCCATAACTGGATGCAGTACTCCAGGTGGGGTCTCACCAGTGCAGAGGAGAGGGGGAGGATCACTTCCCTTGACCTGCTTGCCACACTTCTCTTGATGCAACCCAGGATCTGGTTGGCTTTCTGGGCNTTGCCACACTTCTCTTGATGCACCCCAGGATCTGGTTGGCTTTCTGGGCTGCAAGAGCACACTGATGGCTCATATTAAGCTTCTTGTCCACCAGCACCCTGAAATCCCTCTCCTCAGGGCTGCTCTCAAGCCAGTCACTGCCCAGTCTATACTGGTGCTTGAGACTGCCTCAGCCCAGATGCAGAACCTTACACTTTGTCTTGCTGAACTTCATGAGGTTGGCTTGGGGCCATCTCTCCAGCCTGCCAAGGTCCCTCTGGATGGCATCCCTGCCCTCCAGCATGTCAGCCACAGCAAACTTGCTGAGGCTGCACTCAATGCCTCTGTCTGTGTTGCCAATAAAGATGTCAAACAAGACTGGCCCCAGGACTGATTCCTGAGGGACTCCACTCGTCATTGGCCTCCACTGGGACGTGGAGCCATTGATGGCCACTCTTTGGGAGCAGCCATCAAGCCAGTTCTTTATCCATCTTGTGGTCCATCCATCAAACCCATGTTTCACCAGTTTGGAGATCAGGATGTTGTGTGGGACAGTGTTGAAGGCTTTACTCAGGTCCAGGTAAATGACATCAGTTGCTTGCCCCTCACTGATTAATGTTGTGATCTTTTCATAGAAGGCCACCAGGTTTGTCAGGCAGGATTTGCCCTTGATGAAGCCATGCTGCCTGTACCAAATCACCTCTTCACTGTTCTTCTGTCTCAGTAGTGTCTCCAGGAGGATCTGCTCCATGATCTTGCTGGGCACAGAGGTGAGACTGACTGGTCTATAGTTCCCTGGTTCTTCCTTCTTAAACCTTTTTGAAAATGGGAGTTATGTTTCCCCTTTTCCAGTCAGTGGGGACTTCACCAGACTGCCATGACTTTTGGAATATAATAGAGAGGGGTTTAGCAACCTTAAGAAGAAACCAGTAATGCCAAGTCCCCCTGTCCCCAGCCTGATGCACTGCACTACACACACTTCCTGAGAGCCCCTGTCACACTCTATGGGTACATGGCACTGCTGGTTTACTCCAGCACAGGAAAGTCTAGCTGCAAACAAAATCCAGGGAAGTTCATGTCTTCAACAACTTATATCAGCTTCCAGTCCCTTTTCTCTTCTGTTTTGCTGTCATCAATCACTAAAAGTAATTAGGGTTTGGTCTCGTCACTATGTTAACAAAGAGACATTGTAGATTCGGAAAGCCAAACTCAGTCTAACCTGCTGCATACTCACTCCTGGTACGCTTGATGGGAAAGCATAGGCTAAGATAGAGAGAACTAGGGGACTCATCCCTTGGAAATGAAAGTTTCTGATGCTTGCTCAACTCATAAAAGAAACGCTGCAAAGGGGTTAAGACACAGAAGACTTACAGCTGAGATGATCCTATACAAGCATATCAGTAACTGCTGTTTGACAGCATGGAAAACCTGATTTGCAGCCTCACAAAGGATCTGGGACAGAGAACATTAGCAGCACAATGGAATCTCCATCCTTTGCACCGTCTTTACAGCTGGCAGTCACTATCCCTGCAAAAATTCCTTGCTTGCACTTCATATCTATATTATCTTCCATGCTCATTTTGTTCCTGATCTCAAAAGGTATTGTTCATCTCTCCATCCCAATCATCACCTCTCCCATCCTGCACAGCCTTGAGCTATTTGTGTATTTCCATGCCTCCGTAAGTCAGGATAAGGACGCTCCAAAACCCAAAGAAAACTAAAACAGTGCTGGGTGCTCTCCTCAGGCCATCAAAAACACAGGGTAGCACTGTAGCATGGATACAGCACTTTCTGCTACTGCGTCAGCTTTTTAGGAGGATTCCTGCTTTTTCTGATGCCTCCTCACAAATCAAACTCTATCCCTGACTGGTCCTCCTGTGATAAAAGTCTCATTGCAGCTGCAGGGAACAGCAAGCCATTTTGCTTGCATGGCTGCCTCTGCATTTCAAGCTTATTTGTATGAGACACTGCCACCCAGCACAATTTGCATACGTACCAAAATGCGAGACCTGCACAAAACGAAGCAGGAAAACCATTAGTCTCTCCTCTCAAAAAAAGGCTAATGGCATGGATACTTTGCAAATGTTTACTATGAAGTGTTTCCTAAGCCTCTGAGCCATAGAATTTGGACATAAAAGGAGGTTCGCCCTCTTCCCCTAGTCCCACAATCCTATTTGCTTCAGATTAACACAAGTGACCTCTGCTTCACTTGAGCTTCATTCATCACCAAAGGAGTAAGGCTTGGTTTTGCTGAATTATTTCCCTGCCATCATGAAATGCTATTCAGCCGCATTGGAGGGAACAAGGCTGCAGATGCAGGTGTAAGCTTTCTACTATATTAACCGTTCAACAACCAGACAAGATTCTCAGTTAAACTTTCCTCAGATCAGGATTGCTGCTGAAAACCACAACATAAGTACAAAATGTCTGAATTTAATGCACCAAAACACCAAGCACAAACATGTGACAAAGAAAACAGGGGTGAACTACACCCTGCTAATTACATGTGATCATAAGCATCATGAGACAAAGTAGCCTTGACGTGAAGCACTTCATTTCAGCTCCTCCTGTATTTCCCTCCCTCTCTGTCCTCAACTGTGTCAGTCACCCAATGTGCCCCACAGATGCCATCTTCTGAGTGCACCAGAGGTTCTGGGATGGGTGCTTTTTGAAATGGCTTAATTTAAACTGATGTATGAAGTGTCAACTCCAAATTAAGCCAGGCTGAAGAAAACCCTTCAGGAGCTTTCTGTCCCTTTTCTCTCTCTTTTTTTCCCTCCCACTTTGCTTTAAAATTTGGCTTACATGTCACTCACCTCTCTGGCCACCAACAGGAAACAGCTCCTACCTGAAAGGTGTCTTCAGTTGCAGAATGTAAGGGCAGGGAGGATGTGCCCTCATTTCCCCAGTCCTCCAAGAACAACAGCCCAGACTGAAGTCCTTCCACAAGTCAGATCTCCTGTCAGACACAAACCCAAATTATTCTGGCACATAAACACAGATCTGTGCTGAAAGAATGGCCACTGGGCAATTAACAGAACGAGCATTAAATCTGTCTCTTCTCCTTTGTTCTCCAGGCAGCCTGAAAGACTGACTGAACCCTTTTACTTGGGCAAACAAATATTAGGCCCAATCTGCAGCTGCCAGAAAGCCACAGACTACCAACAAATTCTCTGTTACCTTCACTGAAATTTTGACCTATGGCTTTCAGCTGCATCAAAGCTCTATTTTTATTACCTGCACCTCCCAAACCTTTAAATGGCACCATAATTCTACTCACTATCTTCTGCAGATCAGGGACAGATTTTCCCAGACCTCACCTTTTTTTTTCTCACACCTTGGTTCTGGTTTTCCTGCCAGATAGGTACTCCTACTAGACCTGCCCCTTTTACCTCCCCACCCTGTCTGCAGTTGTGCTGAACAGTTTCAAGTAAAATCAGATGCTCTCTTGATCAGATGCTTTCCCTGCTGCACTGGGTTCACAGCGGCCACCCTGTGTGAACCCAGGCTGCCTGCTCTGATATGGATGAGATTGCATCAGATTCGGGAGCTTTTGCTGTGATTTGAAAATAATCAAATAGTTTAGACAGAACCCATAAATAGTGTATTTAAGTGTTCTGCTCATTTTTCACAAGAGCATACTGCCTAAAGAAGCAGACCCCTAAACTTAAAGTAGAGCAAACAAGCATGAAGGACTGGTGGCAATAACTGGACCCACTCTCACTGAGCAAGGGAAGAAGACTATTTATATATCTCCAGCACTCAAACTGTCCTAAACAATATTCCATCCTATGCAAGCTCTCCAAACAATTACACATCATTCTTTACTCTGCACAAGCAAGGACTCACTTCTGCATTCAGTGAACGCTGGTTGGGTTTTTGGTTTAAGAAAAAAATCCGTGTATTAACTGAAAATCCCACATGACTCTTGAGAGCAGCAAAGCCATTTTAAACAGTCCATAAACTGGGGAACCAGACTGAACACATACTGAATTCCAAAGAGACCAGGGACTGAAGAAGACTAGTAGGAGAATCAGAATAAGGGAGATTTCTCTTTGGGAGACCAGAGTAGCCAGGTTTTTTTTAGCTTAACCAAACAGAGACTGAGAGGGGTCACCACTGCAGCCCAGAAATAACTCAAAGGCAAACACCAAAGAAGAAAAACAGCTTGTCAAGATCGGTGACTAGAAATAAACAAACAAGAATAAAAAGGCCATAAGTAAGTTTGGACTGAATTTTGTAATGTTTCTATTACCACAAGGATGAGGCAGAAAAAACAGGGGAAAGAAACCATTAACCAACTTTGGGAGTTTATAAAGCAGGCTCTAGTATATGGTACCCACAGTCAGAGGGACTGATTCAGGCAGTCTTCAGCTTCCTGGGTGCCCAGCTCAAACCAAAAGAAGGGCAAAAAACTGGGGAAAATGTCAACATTCACCACTGCTGTCAAGAACTTCTCATTAAAACTAGGCCACAAATGCAGCAAGCTCTGCAAAGAGGAATGTCCAGAGGAGAAAAATGGCATCTCGGTGAATTCAGGTTCCCTGATCATTTGTGTCCCTCCATCACAAACACAGACACTTGACCCATGCTTGCTCTCAGGATGAATTACCAGTTGGGATTTTCTGTAGCACGTCTACATTGAGGCATCAGGACACTCTCTATAAAAGCTATCAGAATAACCTTACTCAACTGCACTCTCTTGCAGTGAGACAAACTATTACAAAGAAAAGTGGTCAGGTTTTTCCTGGACTCTATTTAGTCTCTGTAAGTAGAATTTGCAGAAATCAGAAAGGAAGAGAAATGCTTTCATTTCTAGTCGTATCTCTTCAAAGGAATTGTGCTGTTTTTTTCCCCAACATACACTCTCCCTCAGTATTTGAAATTTATGGTCCCAAGAGACAAGGAATGCAGAAAGTAGGCAAACACATAAAAGGAAGCAGAGCGCCTACTTCTTAAAATCTTCTTTAACATTTCACAATACACAGTGCAGAAAAGGAAAGAAGGAAACTCGGCTGGCCTGAGATAGGCAATGTCATTTTTAAGGATTTATTTTTGAAGCTGAGAGTTCTAGCACAGTGTTTTCCAGAAAGGACACAACACCCTAACTCATTCAGTACCTCAGCTGAGGGCCAGCTTTGACCCGGTAGGATTATGTGCTGGGTTGCATGATGCTTATGCTTTATGCAATGAGTTTCTCATTAAGGAAACTGATCTCTCTACCTGTGGGTCTACTCTCCTCGGAAAGCCTGTCTGTGACACTGAATGCCTATTTATCACGACCAAAACACTAGTGAACTCATTCTTGTCTCCTTGCATCCACAGAGCTTTGAGTTGATATCTTTTACTTGCCCCAGAAGATAAAAATATAAAAGGAAAATGAGAGAGGAAAATCAAGAAAATGGATTAAAAATATGTGGGAAGGAACACAGCAGAAAGAAACTCAGTGTGGGAAACAAGTACACCTCCACCTTCACCATCTGCAAACCGTATCCATGTCCCTCTAATATAAGTTCTCTATTTGCAAACACTTCAAAAACGAACAGAAGTCTTTCTGACACAGATACAGTGAGAGAAATGCCAGTTTCCTCTCCTTTCATACTCTGCTTCCACCTCACCTGCAGCCAGCCTGGAAGAGGATTTGCTGGGAGATGGCTCAGTGCCGTGAAGGGCAACATCAGGGGGGCTGAAGGCAGTTGGTGCACTGCAAATTCCCACCTTCAGTACACTGCAGCAACAAGGTCTATGACACAGCCACAAGCTGACAATTACCTCTGACATTTCATAAACTGGTTGGGAATCACTTAGAATTTCTTTAGGTACTGTAATATAGGTGTCAATAAATTGATCCAGTCATAAATGAGACTACTAAGATGCTGCCTGGTAAAGAGCCCTGAACACCAAATTCTCACTGAAAGGAGGCAGTTCCTTCAATTTTTAAAAGAACAGAAGCCAAAAGCCTGCCGGAAATTATGACCAAATTCAGTTTAACCACAGGAGAGTTAAAAGGGATGGTACAGTATAAAGTTATGCAAAATAACTTATAGGACTTCTTTTTCTTCTTTCCCACAAAAAATGAAGTTGTTTGTCAGTCCCATCAGAATACCTTTGATCTCAAGACTCATCTTAAGCAACAAGAAGAACAAACATCTTCCCTCCGCACACTGTTTCACTTCTGCCTCCATGGCCATAAGCAGATGACTTCCGAGAGCTGGCAAGGTACAACACAGAGAACAGCCCCACGCACCCTGATGCAGCTCAGGTACGTTGGTAGGCTTCATCAGATCCTCCATTCTGCTCTGGTTTTGCTAGATATGCTAATAAGTGACCAAATTTTATTTTACACTCATACACATAGTGCTTTTCTCAACAGCATTCTTCCTCTTAAACTCTCAAAACACAGTCTGTGAGGTTTAAGGATGTTCTGTATTTTTATTTTGAGGCCATAAATTAAATCATTAAATTAATACTGAACTGGCTGAGTCTATCTACAAAACCACAGTTATCAGCTCTCTACAGGCTTGCAAAGGTCAGAGTAGCCAGACAGGAACTTAAAATTCAAGGAAGACTGACTGTGTATTAGGTCTTAACTTAGAAGCGAGTTAAGGTTAGACATTCCAGTCCTCTCACTGAAGTCACAGGAGCTATCTGTGGGCTCAGAAGTTAGACCCTCATTAAGCATCCTCCTGACTTGTGACTTCAGATCATAACATCTGTGAGGCAGAGTCCACAGTTCAATACCGACTTGTCCAGCCCTTCACATGATGATCCTGCCTCCTCTGGGACCTAAAAGGTGCTGTATAATAATGATGTGATTTAAACGACATCAATTGAGATCAAACTAGCCTTACATTTGTTTTTTTCAGGAAAAAACAGAAAGCATCCACAGACACACACTGCCTCTTTGGATGTCAGAAAAAATTTTGGTACTGATCTCATGAAAAACAGGATTTCATTCCAACATTTGGTGCTCTGAGTATAACTAAGTAAAAGCAGGACTGCCCTAGGTTTCAAAACAATTGTTAAGCAAGAGAGTTATCAGTTCTAGAGACAAAAGCAGAACTGTAAACAGTGCCTCTTGCAATGACGGTGATAATTTGAGTAAGAAAAAAAGAATTAATATTTCTCTGCAGCACTGAATGTTCCTAGCAAATGCTAGAAATGGCAACAGCGTTCAGTGACAGACACAGCTTATTGTTCACATAAGGTTTTCTCATAATCACAATTTTTTTATCTCTTCAGCCTTTATTTTACAAGATTTCTGCTCTGCCTCTCTACAATCTGGAAGCTGAACAGCCCACCACTGTGGAGCAGAGCACTAGCCTCGAGACCTGGTCAAGATCCTCATTATCTGCTGAAACCTAACCAGATCCCAGCAAGCCCTTCTCCATCACAGGGTTGCTTTGCCTGACTGGCGGGTGAGCAAGCACCAAGTCCAAAGATAGGCAAATACTTAGCAGTCCTTTTGGCATGAACACTCATGTGGAGGGGAATGAAAAGTTCATTTGTATTCACACACGGAGACCAGTTCGTACAGTGACTGCTGCATGTCACACTGGCAGGATCAGACTGCAGGCAAGAGGGAAAGTGGGTTGTTAAGTCACAGAAATTCACTCAACCTGTCCAGTTATGAGTCTCAGAAGAACATTCTATTTAGATAGTTTGCTCAATCCTCCTGAAGCTCTGTTTATGATCGATTAATCTAGACACACAGAAATGATAATAACTTGGTAAATCTCAGTTTGCAGGAGGTCATTTTAAAAGCACTATTAAGTGCATTTAACACTCATGACACCATAATTATAATCAAGCCTCATCTGACATTATCTAGCACTGGGAAGAGTGTAGTGGGGGGGAGTTTCAGTTAATTCCTAATCTAATTAAAATTCTATTTTGTTCCAGCAGCCGAAGTCAACTCCTTTTTTAAAAGCATACTTGCTTTAACACAATACATACAAAACAATACATACCTGCAATTATGAACTAAGTTGTTTCATTTTAAAGCAACTGCTACATACAAGAAACTCCTGCACCTTGGATGTCCTCATGGAAGAACATGAACTGCACACCTCTAACACAGAACTTGCTAATTCTGGCTCCTTACTGCCCAGTGCTGATGTAAAACCAAAGAAGAGCACACAGCTTTGCAGGGCAAAGGCATAGTTGCGTATCATACCTCACAAAAAACTTACCCTGTGCAGCACAGACTTGAAAGTAAATTTTTGGGGTGGGGTTAGGGAAGGATGCTTAATTCTCTTCACAGTTGCCTAGCTCAGTTATAAAGTGATTAGCTTCACTGTGAGAATTACAAGGTGAAATACCACATCTTGAATAATTCAGGATGTCAGCATGAAGGATGGTAGGCAATGCCTTCTCACTTTAAATCCTGTCTCACTCTTCCCCATCCTGATCTCCTGTGACTTCACCAAACATAAAGCAGCATGCAATAAAAGAACTAGCCACTACTGCAGACAGCTGCATAAAGCCCTTTTCCCCACACACCCATCAGAAATAACTCTCCACATCCATCCTTCTGTTCTTTTTGCTGACTCGTGAACAAGAATGGGAAAGCAAAGATTATTGATCTGATCTCCAAATGCAAAAGTGCTGAGCATCTGCAGGCTCCAAGACAGGAAATCCCTGGTCAGGTCATGTCAATAGTATCCTCTATCTGGCAAGACTTGGTTCAACTAAAAAAACTTCCAAGTTGTCTGTTATCACAGCTATGGGGTTAGACCAGGAAGTCTGGCTGGCGTTTGTAAATCCCAGTTTAACACATGCACATCAGAATTTATGAACATGGTAGGTTAATGGTTGGGCTCAGAATCACTAAATCAGTTTCTCCTTCTAAAAGTATGAAGTAAAGATGGATAAATCAGAGCATTTCATTTAGAGTGATTTACATTGCAGATAAATAAACAGAATGATTTGTTAACACATGGCAGGATCTTCTAATCTCTTCCTGGTTTTCCATCAATCAAAACTTTTTGAAGTTACATCACTAAGTCCCAGACTCAGGGGCCAGGGCCTCGGGGGCAAAACCAAGCAAGCTTATGGTGGGGAGTGATGGCTTGGTTGGGATGGGTGACAAGATGGCTGGGTTCAGCTCTCTGCTCTGGGACTCCTTATACAATCTGGAGGTCAAATTCTCCTGTCTTATTCTACAGTTCCTCAGTTTATGCACCTGTGCATGTGCCTTTGTGGGTTGGATCATGAAGAAAAATAACTTTACAAGAGCATGCACTGCAAGGTAGTCAGGCCATCCCAGAGCACCACAAGAAGCTGAGGTGACCCTCAAGGTGACAGAGAAATCACTTCTAGATCATTGGGACAGATGTAAAACTAAGTGACCTACATGAGCACAGACTCAGGAGCATTTCTATGAGGAGTTCCAGTTGGTCTGTGCAAAGACCATTAGTATAATTTGCACAATGAAGAAGATAATTTGCAGAAAAACTCACTGCTTGTCCCCAGGACACAGTTTCCCAAAGGACTGTGGTAAGTGGTCATAGGAACAATTCAGAAGAGACGGTAGGAGAACTGGAAGAAATGTCCTATGAGGAGTGGCTAAGGACTCTTGTGTGTGTCTGTTTTGGACAAAACGAGGCTGAAGGACACCCCCATTGCTCTTTGCAGTTTGATAAGAAGGTTAAACAGAAAGGGAGGTGCTGACCTCTTCACCATGACAGGACGTGAGGGAATGGTTCAAAGCTGTGCCAAGGCAGGTTTAGACTGGATGTGAGGAAGCACTGCATTACCAAGAGGTTGGGCAAATCCTACAATATGCTTCCTAGAGAGCTGGTTGAGACCCAAGCCTGTCAGTGTTTAAGACGCTGCATTTCAACAATGGTCTCAGTATCGTGCTTTAACTTTGGATCAGCCCTGAATTGGTCAGGCAATTGGACCAGATGACAGTTCTCAGTCCCATCCAACTGTTTAGTCTAGTTCTGTTCTGTTCTATTCACATATAAGAAGAGAATCAAAAACCCATTCGGACCTCGATGTATTGACACAGTTTCAGAGGACTGGCTAACAGAGGGGCTCCACTAAGAAGTGGAGCTGTGAACCATTTCCATAGCTTTAGAAGGGTGTGTCAAAGGGCAGAGAGGCTCCAAGGACAACTTTCCTCTTGCATCTAAGGATGCAGGATTTCTGGACCTGACTTCCTCATCCTGACTCCACTCTGGTCTGTCAGTTGTAAAGGGCAAATTAGGAAAGTAGTCTCATTTATAAAACATTTTGAGATATGCTCTAGAGGAGTGCTCTAGAGGAGTGATTCATTCTTCAGGCTTGGCTTCTGATCTCAGTGTTTGAGCATATCCAGCTATCTTAAGACTCAGAACTAAAGCGCCTATCATGTGTCTCTGTAGTACATCTCACAGGCTTTCTAAATGCTGTTTCCTCCTCCCAGAAACCAAGAAGTTTGTTTTCCTGTGATAACTTCTCCATCACAAAAGCATTCCAAGTTAGTCAGAACCGAAAATGAAGAACCAGGTGCACCCCCTAGGTTTCCACCTAACAGAAAGGTCCTTTCTCAACAATTAGGCCTTAGTGGCTACTTCTTTTCACATGAAAAGCTACTGTCCTGTTTGACTAACCTTCTGCTTCAGCTTTCACGTTGTCATGTGGCGCTGAGGAAGCAATAGCAGAGTAAAGTGCAGTTCAGCAGACAGGAAAGTGGTCAGCGCTGTACATGTCACTGTCTGACCTCTGCATCCAGTTATTTCAGCAGCAATATTCATTAAAATTGATGTGAAGAAGTTGTTTTCTGAAATGCCATTACACTGGCAACTGGTTCTTACATAGTTCCTGTGCAAAAAAACACAAGTACTCTTCAAGAAGCCATGCAAAGTCCTGTCTGAACTGGGTGGACAAGCAGCACCAGAAAATTAGGACTGATACTAGATGCCATTTGGTTGCTTTTTTCCCCCTTCACCTTAAGTACACACTGGGGTGGTTTGGTGCAGTAGATGTCAGAGGGAATCACTCCAGAGAGCAGAATGCCCAAGCCACCACATAAGAGGCATCACGCAGTAAGATCAGGTCTCTCCCAGAAGTGGACGAAGCTGCATCCCACAAGCTGAGCAGGATGTTTCCCTCCACACCAGATAAATCCAGCGCGTGAGTCACAGACTGCAGTGACAACAGGACAACCACCCCCATTCCCCCCCTCACAGAAGCACCTCTGTTCCCCTCCTCACCTTGCCCAGAGTGTAACCTCACTGAGCAGTGCTCTGACTGCTGTACCTATGTATAAACACACATACATAAATACACATTCCTATATACACATACATCTACACTTTGCTCACACACCCCGGTGTGTATACAAGCATACACACATGCATATATCTACAATGGATGCAACTGTGTGAACTGAAAGAGCTTAGGACACATGGTTAGGTGCTTCAGTCTGAGACTTTCCAAGCCCAGAGTACCTGGTTGTTCTTTCCCTCACTGGTCCAGCCATGCCAGCAGAGAAAACATTACCCTGTCAAGATGGTGCTTTCCCATCACAATCACTATGCTGAGGTGTCTGTGTACAGTAAATAACAAGTTCTGCTAAAATCACTTTTCTCCTCAGCAGGAGCATTCAGAGAGCAGGGTATAGTGGTGTTGCCCCAGCAGTCCAAGTCTCCACCTACAGTAATGTCATTCTTAATTTATACTACAGGTATATCCAAGCAAAACAAATTAAAGAATCATAGAATCATATAATGATATGGAGGGGACCTTCAGAGATCATCGAGTCCAATCTCCCTGGCAAAGCAGGATCACTTAGGGCAGGCCACGCAGGAGCACACTCAGATGGGTCTTGAAAGTCTCTAGAGAAAGAGACTTCAAAGCCTTTCTGGGCAGCCATCACACTTACGGTAAAGAAGCTTTTCCTCCATTAAGATGGAACTTTCCTGTGTTCCAGTTTGTATCCATTGCCCCTTGTCCTATCACAGGGCACCACTGAAAAGAATCTTACTCTCTAGGCCTCACTCAGCCTCTGTAGTCTGGAACAGTCTATTTTAAAAATTTGGCAATCTAGTTGGATTTTGCTACTTTCAGAATGATTCCACAGTCCATGAACACTTGCTGAGGACAAACCAGAACAACAGTGCCATTATAGATATTAGTTGATTAGATAACTTGTGCTTTAGGTATACTGCATGACTATCAGCACATAAAGCACTGTAATCCTTCTGAGCTCTGGCAAGACTCATGCCTTGCATTAACTGCATGAGCAATAAGCTCACCTCCAGTGTGCTTTGGCTTTAGGGCATATTCAAAACCTTAGTGAACACTAGCACAAAGTTCTGTCACCTTATTTGTGTCGTCTCTCCCACAGTGGTGACTTGAGATCTACCCTTCAAATGTTTACACACACTTCACACACCAGACAAGACACTGCTGAAGGAGAGCAGTGGGTATGTATAACACACCTTTTCTTCCCCTCCCTGATATTGTTACGAGGTAGGAGGTGAGATTATTCACATATTAGGCCTTCAGTCTCCAGGGAACTGTTTGTGGTTTCTATATTTATACTTCCAGGGCTGTCAGAGACAATACTGCAATAGATTTTGATCTTGAAAACTGACACAAATTTTTTTTTAAAAAAAAAAAAAAGTGGTGTTTCCACCTCATCCTCAAAGCTGGGGGAGAAACAGAGGGTCTCAGATTTTTGCTTTCCTCTCTATTAAAACAAAAAGACAGTAAAGCAGTAGGAGGTCATCACACAAATGACAATCATAAAATTGATCAGGCTATCAAACAACTGTCACCAAGAAGAGGAAAATAGATTAATGAGCATTCATTATTGACTGGTCAAGTAGCCTGGCAACAGCTCTCTTCAAGTGCTGACAACAGCAGGACTCGCTAATCGCTTTTAAGCAGGACAGGGCCCTTCTTGTGTCACTGCTCAGCACAGCGGTGGGATTTTGCCCTTCATGTGGGGAGGATAAAACATGACTTAGGTATGATACTGATACCCTGTAAGCACAGACATTCCAAACTTTGAAAAAAATGTGCAAAACTAGATTCAGAGATGCATGACCCAATACTTTCAACAGATTATCACAGGTTGCTGTTTTAGAGAAGGCTGTCTTTTACCAAATGCAAATATAACAGTGAAGTTATGAAGATAAGCAATGAAGAAATGATGAAAAAACAAAAGGGTTCACATGATAGGACATCTTAGTCCCTGCTATTTCAATGATAGGCTATGGCCAGCAGAACTGCTCAAAATTGGATCAACCTCACTACAAAGAGAGGAGCTGCAGGCTGGGCAGACTCTGAGAACATTTCTGCTCTTTAGTGCACTACCCAGATCTGTTGTATTAGTCCGAGCACTGAATTGCCTTAATTTTACATCTAGTTCAGGGTTTGTGGCATACACAGAGATTATCTTTTTTGTATCTGATCAGATAGGATACACCTACATTCAGAGTCACCACCCCACATGCTCATGGCTGGCTGCCGTTCAAAACAGCTTGGCTCCAAGGGTTGTCCAGATACAGAGTAGAGGATATTTATTTTATTGAGTTTCTGGAGAAGCTCAAGAACACTTTACAAAAGGCAGTGAAAGGAGTGGAAAGCATCTTATATCAGCAGCTGGCTCAAGACACACAGACTTGTTGGTTTGAGTGCTGCCAAGATGGGATGGTGTTGTTACTGGGCAGCAGATGAACTTGTATAAAACAGGTCTTGTATAAAACAGGCACTGGTGGTTGTATCAAAAAGAACAAATTACAAGTAGGTGGCTTCTTGGTTTGCTTGAGGGAATGCTTCAATCAGGTAAAAATAAACAAAGATAGGGATGGAGGCCAAAGACACATCAGGGAAGTTCCATGTCAAGAAACCTCTGTGCTGTGTAACTACAACTCACACCTAGTCTCTATCCCACAAACTGTGTACTACAGCCCATGTATAGATTCAAAATCCTGGTGCACTGCAGAATGAGTCCTGCAATTGCCAAAGGGGATGAGAGACAAAGAACTGCAGCAGTCTCATTCTTCTAGGGACAGCAACACTGTGGGCTAAACAGCTTTTCTGGTTAATTCAAGGGAGATAATGAAGGTGCTCCTCCTTGCCTCCTAGCTGGTGTTGACTTCCTAGCATCAGCTGAGTTGGCTTGAAGCAGCTTCAGGAGAGTGAATGGGCAAGAATGGGAGACAGGAATACGAGTATCTTGTGTATGACAGGAGGGAAAAGGTAAAGGGTGGTGGAGACAACTTCAGAGAGGAGAAAATGCAGCCATCAGTCAGGAGGGATGACCTTTCCAGTACCAAAAAAAAGTGAGATAAAATGAGATTTGACAACTTTAATTGCTGAGAAAGATGATGCACAGAGCCGAAACAGAAGATACAGAGGGCCTGCATGGAAGAACTTTAATTGTACCGAGCCTTTAAGAAAAAAAAACAAACAACAATCAACAAACAAAACTGGGAAAAAAAAAATCAAACCAGCAGCATCCTCTCCATAAGCTCTGGATGCACTTGACAAAAACATCAAACAAAAAAAAAATAAAAATCCAAGTATCAATGATTCAAGTAACTCCAAAGCTCTACATTCCTTGAGACAAAACACCATACTTAGCAAAGAAAATAGACGCCATTTGCTCTGAAGTCAGTGAGATGAGAACATGTGAAGAAATTGAGTTCTATTACCTTGTTTTAATACCATATGTTTTCCTCAATGAATAAATTATCATGTCATAAACTGCTGTTGTTTGTAATGGACTGAAACCTTCTCTAGTGCCCTTTCAGCAGTTCAGTCCTCCCCCTCCACATCTTCCTTACAGAAGCATTTTTTTTCCTAAATGGAGTGAAAGGAGAGGTAAAAATACCAGTATCAAGAAGAAAAAAAGGAAAAGATGATCCCAAGTCTTGCAATTGTTTGCTCTGCTAACATCCCCCTGACAATCTGTCACAATGAATCATTCCCCAAAAGGAAGCTGTTCTGAGATGCTGGTAGTTCACAGTGTTGTGAAGTCCTGTTTGGGACCAACTTGAAAATACCATTTCATCAAAGAGCCAAAAATTGTCCCAAGATAACCTTTAGTCCAAATTATCAGTCGAGGTTCCAATGCCTTTTACACACTCAAGTAACTTCTATCCCTCCTATCACCCTTCTGCTTCTGGCTTTGGATTTCCACAGAGAATAAATGAATAAGCTTGATCCCCACAGGCCATTCTATTTATTAATGGGCAAAATTCCATCAGTTCCTTCACTGCTTCTCCCATAGCTACCAGACAATGTTCAGATACCCTTCTGCTTGTGCTATCCATGTACAGCTACATTTCATCTAATTCAATTAGGAGTGAAAACCACAGGAAGCTAATATGATAACTCCACCAGATAACCTTCCCCTTATCCGCCACAATTTCACCCATAAAGTCCTTTTCTCATTTTACTTCAAGATTCCCAAGTGCCTCACAATCCCACCTGCTAATTTTACAGCAAAAGCAGTGATTCGTCTTTTTAGCCACGTAATAGATTCTGGGATGTAGATAGAGACAAAGTTTTGAGACACTATTTTTCATTTGCTGTTTATACTATTAAATTGGAAAAGTAAATAGTTAAATTTCTGCACTAGGAGGGACATTAGTCTTGCTGAGTGCTTCTAACATAGAGATGCATGCAAAAAAATAAAACCCAATACTGTGCATGGCACAAAATATAAACAACTAAAATAAAATGAAGCTATGCAATTATATGGAATTTTAATGGGACTTTATAATTATATTGCATTTTAATGGGATGTGGACAATTAACTCCCTTCAGTTCTTTGCAAATCTCCGCCTTAGGCAATAATCTTGTGCCAATGTCCACCCCAAAGCAATGTCTAAAACAAACTCCAGGGTGACTTATGTCTTTACTGAAGTACAGCCACCTCCAAACTGAAAACCAGCCACTGCTGGCCCATCACAGTGGCTAGCACACAAAGCCACAAGCCAACAGGGCTTTTCATCGTACAAAATACAATGTCGAGAGCCGGGGACATGCAGCCCCATCCCATCCATTTTCTTCTGCAGCACAGTCCAGCGGAGTTGACTGGGAGGAAAAAGCATCATTTCTTCAGTCACTAATGTCGCATCTTAAATCAATATGGAGGGAGATGTTGCCTTGGGAACCTCCCCACTGAATGTTAACCTGTGCCAACCTTTTTCTCTGTTAAGAGCTGGTAAGGCAGGACAAGTTCAATGACACAACCTAATGGGTCAAAAAATCTAAATTCTCCCTGGGAACTGCAACTCTAAATAAAAACCTTCCTTGCGTTGCAGTGCTATTTATAAGGGCAGCAAGTTTATGCTGCTCATTCCCTATTTAGTTTAGCCTTTCTCTAATATTCATTATCTCGCTCCTGACTTCTTGCTGTCTGCATATCCATTGTCACCTCTCATTTAGGAGTGACTCATTCTTAAAAGGATTTAGTCAGCTGTGAACAGCCGAGCTGAGCACTGTGCACAGCACAGCCAGGGAAAGAGAAACTCTAGAAATGTCTGGACAGATCTATCTAGATAATCACTGCAGACAGAGCAAGTAGGCAGTCCAAAGAACCTACCTTGCACATTCAGGAATTTTGCTCCCAGAATTTAAAGTCAGCTTATTGTTGCTGTCATGCAGACTCTAGATTGGGTAAAGATGCAGGAGCCTTCTCCTCCACTCCATCACTGCCCATCATGCCCCTCCCAAAGCAGCATCTATTTATCTCCCTTTCTCCCAAGTACAAGAAGCAAAGTAGAACATTTTAACCTCTGTCCAGAAGCAATGCATAAGGGCAGAAATTTGACCCACTGTCCTACTCCTCTATATGCCATAAAAATCCCTTTTCCAAAGAGTTTGCAATATTTTGACTTTGGGCAGGAGTACCTTGTAGTGGGACTCATCTGAAAACACGGCTCTGTTGGATCTCATCTCCTCAGTTCACGGCCACCTGAACTGGTTGCTTAGATGGCTCACAGGTCCACCTAGGAAGCTGTTTATGGCACAGGAGGTCAGGAGAAGTGAGAGGCTACTGTGGGGGCTTGAAGGAAGAGCAACCCTTACATCTGTGGGAAATAACAAGCCAGCCTCAAGAGTCCAAGATAGCTGAATGCCCTCTCCATCAGGTCTGTGCTTACTCACTTGGGAAAGGAAAAGGAAGTCCTATATTAAATGAGAATTTACTCTAATGTTTAAGAGTGTGGCTGAGGATCAGAGAGGTGTCCAAAACACTGTGCCAGCAAAATGCATCCAGCTTCCTCTTCAAATGACTCTAATAAACTGGGAAAACCCTGTCTGTCTGAATATACTGTAAGTTAGTGAGGCGTGCATTTAGCCCCTAACAAGGCTGATGTCCACAGTACAGTCACATGCAGTAACAACCAAAGAGGATGACAAGTTACTGCCACACCTCATCTCTCTATGTCATGAAGAGTGCCTCTGCTTTGTCTGCTCCCAATTTCAGGGATTTGTTCAAAGAGACAAAATAACTCCACCCCTTCTTCATCACCCACACACCCTGTGCCCGCATGGACTGTCTGTGCACCCAGTTCAGCAACTTAGCAATGGAGTTTTCTGCAGTCACAGGCATCATAAGGTCAAATCTCCCTGGGATTGTCCTGCCAGTTCCTGGGACTGAAAAGTCAACTCTGCCTCTCAAATGCCAATCTGCAAAATGAAGCCATCCCACAAAAAACGCAACCAAAGAGAGATTAAGGATGGGAAAGAGCAAAAAAATTCACCCAGGTCTTCTACCCAGAAAAGGACAAAATTCAGAACCAGTTTTGATCAAGGCCTTGTTGTCACTGAAAGCAATACATGTAAGGGACGGAAAAGCGAGGCAGATAAACGGTTCCAGTTTTGCAATATCTTGCTTACAAATGTACCACACGGTAAATCACCCCAAACCATAAGAGATGCCAGCAGAACCGGTGTGGTGAGAGCAACACTGAATCCAGGTCTTGGTTTCACTATCTTTGCCAAAACAAGACACTGCACACAGATGTCCACGCTTGAACTGTGCTGACATTTCTTCCACTTTCTGCTTTGTTTCTACAGGAAGAGTTTGTTGAAAGTAGAAAACTCAAAATGTTTGCTGGAACCAGCTTGTAAGAGTATCAGAGAGTAAGCATTACGTCTGCAAGAATGAGCACTTCCTTGCAGAACTAGCTCCAGAAGCAATTTTCATCCAATTAATGAACAAACTGTTGCTAGGCATAAAGAATTTGCTTAGCCAAACTATTTGGACCTTGCTTCTACAGTTTTCAGTACAAGAAGCCAGTAGCATGAGTTCTTTTTCCTGAAATTAGTAAGACCAAACAAGAAACAGCCCCTCATGGGTCAAAACCACACATGATGGCAACTGTTACCATCCAAATAACACAGCAACAAAACAACTGTACAGATACAGTCAACCAGATCATGCCTTTAAAAAAAAAAAAGTAGTGTTTTTTTCTGGATGCAGTGCAGTTCAGATTTCAAATCCTTAGGGCTTTGTCACAAGGTATAGCTCTACCACATTTCCAAAACAAAATAAAATACGGGGAAATAACTCTTCCTAAAGAAACAGAAAAGAAAGGGAAAAAGAAAAAAAAAGGAAAAAAAAAGAAAAAAAAAGAGAGAGAGAATGGAGAACTCATTTCTTAAATAAGTTCCCTAAGAGTTGAGAGACACAGAGAGATATACAGAGACAGAGACAGAGAGACAGAGACAGAGAGACAGAGACAGAGAGACAGAGACAGAGAGACAGAGACAGAGAGACAGAGACAGAGAGACAGAGACAGAGAGACAGAGACAGAGAGACAGAGACAGAGAGACAGAGACAGAGAGACAGAGACAGAGAGACAGAGACAGAGAGACAGAGACAGAGAGACAGAGACAGAGAGACAGAGACAGAGAGACAGAGACAGAGAGACAGAGACAGAGAGACAGAGACAGAGAGACAGAGACAGAGAGACAGAGACAGAGAGACAGAGACAGAGAGACAGAGACAGAGAGACAGAGACAGAGAGACAGAGACAGAGAGACAGAGACAGAGAGACAGAGACAGAGAGACAGAGACAGAGAGACAGAGACAGAGAGACAGAGACAGAGAGACAGAGACAGAGAGACAGAGACAGAGAGACAGAGACAGAGAGACAGAGACAGAGAGACAGAGACAGAGAGACAGAGACAGAGAGACAGAGACAGAGAGACAGAGACAGAGAGACAGAGACAGAGAGACAGAGACAGAGAGACAGAGACAGAGAGACAGAGACAGAGAGACAGAGACAGAGAGACAGAGACAGAGAGACAGAGACAGAGAGACAGAGACAGAGAGACAGAGACAGAGAGACAGAGACAGAGAGACAGAGACAGAGAGACAGAGACAGAGACAGAGACAGAGAGAGACAGAGAGAGACAGAGAGAGACAGAGACAGAGAGAGACAGAGAGAGAGAGTGACAGAGAGAGAGAGTGACAGAGAGAGAGAGTGACAGAGAGAGAGAGTGACAGAGAGAGAGAGTGACAGAGAGAGAGAGTGACAGAGAGAGTGAGTGACAGAGAGAGTGAGTGACAGAGAGAGTGAGTGACAGAGAGAGTGAGTGACAGAGAGAGTGAGTGACAGAGAGAGAGACAGACAGAGAGACAGAGAGAGACAGACAGAGAGACAGAGAGAGACAGACAGAGAGACAGAGAGAGACAGACAGAGAGACAGAGAGAGACAGAGAGAGACAGAGAGAGACAGAGAGAGACAGAGAGAGACAGAGAGAGACAGAGAGAGACAGAGAGAGACAGAGAGAGACAGAGAGAGACAGAGAGAGACAGAGAGAGACAGAGACAGAGAGAGACAGAGAGAGACAGAGAGAGACAGACAGAGAGAGACAGAGAGAGACGAGAACTCATTTCTTAAATAAGAGTTCCCTAAGAGTCATTCAACTTGCTCCAATCACAGATTAGCATATGTCGGGCAAATCATGCAGATAGGAGATGGGACAATATCTACTACTTCTCCCTATTTAGGGTAAACTTTTCACAACTTAAGTGTAATAAAATGAAAAATCCTCATCAGGGATCCCCTATTCTCACTAGTGCTCTTCCTGGTTGGTTGTTGGTTTGTTTTGGTTGTTTTGGTTTTTTTTTTGAAAGGCCTAGGAGAATGCGAAAAGAGATGAGAAATCCCTTCTTGCTAGCCTATGGCATTATGTGGAAATCCTAAACACTCTGTAGTGTAGACCAAATCACAAAAAAAAAAAGTAAGCACTTGGGGAAGGAGTACTCTTTAGATTCCAAATGGCGACTGTCTCAACACAGCATTAAGAAACAAAAATTCCTTTACACCAATCTTTTGCAAAGTTGAATATTTTGGTATCAGATAATCCAGTTGCATCTTGAACCCTTCCCACATCTCCTTGCAACAGTGAACAAAGACTCAACAGCACAGACTTTTCTTCTTAAAAAAATTCTTCAACCAACTTTTACACCCCTGCACCCCATAATGATTCAGAAGGAGTGCCTTTAATATTTCTTATGATTAGCAATCCAGTCAAATCAGATTCACATTGCTTCTCCCTTAGCTCAACTATGCTGTGTTTAGCTCTGGTTAACCACTGTCTGTCATTCATGTCCAGCATACAGATTAAATCCAAGCAGCATGTTCCCGGATGGCGTCACCAGCCTGGATGCTCTGCTTCCCCTCGGTGCCGCCAGATGCAGAAGGAGCCAATGCAGAAGCACGCAGCAAGCTGCCCTACCAGGAGACAAACACACCCAAGGTGCTTGTCATTAAAGCTTGCCGAAACTCGCACATCACTCTCATCTTCCAGCTTTCCTCCTTGAAAACATCCCCAACACTAAAACCTATGAAAAGCACATGAGGAGACAGGAGGAGGGAGAGGAGCGGAAGTTAAAGTTTCTAGAATGAAAATTTTGCAAAGCTTCTTCTGTTTTCTAATCCTAAATGCAAATACTGTTTTAAGGAGAATGATTACCTTCTTTATTGTTCCCTCTTCATCTTCTACCTTTCCAAGCACCCTCAATTTTGGAAAAGTAACAGAATTGCAAAATTCCACTGTTGCCTTTTTTACAATTTGCCTTTGAAACTTTACAAAGAAGTTGGTTGGGTTCCCCCCCGCCCCGTGACACGCAAAGAGTCAGGAAAGAAAAATGCAAAATAAAATATCCTTAAAAAACCATAAGCTGTATTCATGAAACTACCTCAGAAGTTCATAAATGCTGGGGGTGGTGGAATGGAGCATTCAAGAAAACCCAAGACCAAAAAAACAAAACAAAAAACCAAAACAAAACAAACCAAAAAAGAACCCACACCAAAAAAACCCACAAATACACAGGGAACAATTGTTTTCTGAAATATAGTTTTGATTCTTTCCCATCTCTCTATTACAGAATAGGGAAGTTATTTTGTTTCAATTATGCATCATTTTCAACTAAAAACTTTTCGGGGGTAATAAAAAAAAATAATTTTAATTCTGCTTTTTCTAAGCCTGGCAGTTTGATACAGACCAGCAAAGCTGCCTGATGTGCTACCACAGTCAACTGGATCATATGCTGAATGTCTGCCCAGTGCACTCCTTCCAGAGACTGGTTCCAGTTTTCTAGCATCTTGTGAAAATCACAGGCCTAACAACCTGAAAAACATCCCCATCTCTCTTTGTAGACACAGAACTGATCAGTGAGATTATCCATAGACAGCGAAAATATCACAAGTGCACCTCCAGTCTTCCCCTGAGCCCCTGAATCCCAGCTAAATAAGGGGTAAATTCTGCTCTGGACTGCCCTGCGTTCAGGTTACACCAGGCTTTGTACATATGTCCAGATTTTCTAACAATCCAGGGAGTTGTAATGGAAGCAGCTTGAACTTTTAGATCAAAACGTCTTGATCCACACAAGAACAATTTTATTACAAACATACTTGCTTTGCTAAAGGGAGACCACACACACCCCAGCAGTTCACCTTCAGTTAGGAAATTCCCTTTGGCCAGCGCTCTGAAGGTGCTGCTGCTGCTGCTGCTTTCAGCAAAGCAAAGCTGAGCAAGCAGGAATGGAAGGGGACAGGTAGGTGCTGGTACCTGGGGAATTTGAGAGCTACAGAATCAGAAAGTATTTTCTAAACCCCCGAACACTTCAGGAATAAATGTGCATTCTCCCAGAGGTGCAGGTCCTCCATCAGTGAGGAAGCAGGAGGACAGAAGCACATATGCTGATGGACAACCGGGAACAGGAATTCACCTGGCAGAGTGCAAAAGCACAGCAGCAAAACAGAATTCGGTATGGAGATATCCTGTGGTTTCTACTGTTTCAGGGCCCATGTTCAACTTTCACACTCACCTCCAGCAGCGAGGGGTAGGGCACAGCTGGCGTAGCAGCTGGAGCATGTCCCAGATGCACTCAAGCAAAGCAGCCTCATGTGGGAAACCTCTCTCCAGCACCCAGAAGGAAGAAGGTATAAAGTCAAAAGAAATAAGCTTTCGTTTGTCCCAGCACTAGCTTTCAGCCTCTCCTGGAGCTTCATACTCTAACTCTCCAAGTATCTCAGCCAAACCTCCTCTGGCTCTGGAAGCCGACTATGGCTTCCATTCTCCAGGAGTCTTGAACCAAAGATGTGATCCAAGTGCTCTTCTAACACAAGCAAATTAACATCCAAATTCAGGTACAAAACACTGTGCCAGTGTTGTCAGCATCTAGGTGTGAGAGGAGTTGTTTGGGCTCAGGCTATCTGCAGGAGAGCTATTGGCAGTTCTCCTGCTGCCAAAAATGAAGAGAGTCTGCAATCCTAAAGAGCCACTCTGGAAACTTACCCTTACACCGCTAATGAGGGTGCGTTTGCAGGAGGCCAACTGGTCAGAAAACAAGACAAGGCCCTGGACAAAAGGAAATGAAAATCAACCAGGAGAAAAACACAGAAGGATGGGAAGAAGGAAGCTGTGGGATGCATGACACACATTTTACAGTCTTCACCCCAGCTGGTTGTCCCTAAAAAGCCTCAATACAGCAACAAAGCATTTACAGGCCCACTCCAAAGCTACCAAGAGTAGAGGGAATCATCTTACAGGGTTTCTGGGTTCAGATCCACAAGGCAGCATATATGTGGATTTCCCTGAGTGTCTGGGCAGGACTGCTGTCAGATTTTGGGAGCAGCTGAGTCTTATAAACTTCTCCCATTTCCCTTCTGGAGGGATGGATGAAGAATTCCCCACTGAAAATCACATTATAGGGTTCTGGGAATGGCAGGTCTTCCCTGTCTCAGTGGATGCCCAGGAGTCTAAGACTATCCTCCTGGTAACAAAGACTTGCCTTTCTGCTTGAGACATCCCAGGTATTCCCCAGAAGTCCCTGTATGGCTCAGAGCAGTTACCTTTCAAAGTAGTATCTCTTTAATTTGCTCAAGGACACTTTGTGGTGCCATTACAGTATCTCTCCACAAAACAATCCATTACACAGCTTGGAAACTTAATTAAATAACACGCACAATTCTTTTCGGCAGCTAATGCAGCACAGACAAAAATTATCTGCCAAGTTCTTGCTTACTTCAGTATCACTTACAAGATACTCTGAAGCTTATGGAAGACAAACAGCCCCTTTCTTACCACCTGCTATAGTTTTTTTTAATCACATAGAATAATTCTGTACAAAAGGGGATCTTCTCAAAGAGCAGATGCTGCTGCTCAGAAGCTTTGCAACTGACTGCCCTCCACACTGCCTGGTAAAATTTTTCTATTTCTTCAAATCCTGCTGTGTGGTTTTCCTTAAAGACACTTCTTGGAACATAAATCTTATGGTCCAGTCCATTGCTCTGTATGCAAGAAGGTCTTTCAGCTGTTATCCACGGTTTGGTGTTGTTTGAATTCCCCCTTTCTGTCTCAAGGCGAAATAGAGAAGGAAAGGAGTGATCAGGTTTTTTAACGAGAGTCTTCAGATCTCCTCTACTTCTCTACAAGCTTTAAAAGCAGACAATGATAATATGAAATATTAGCAAACTATAGCTAATTTGCTGCACTTCTCTGAGACACTAACACCTTCCCAACAAACAAGGGGTTAAACTGAGTCACTGTTTTACCCTCTCCCACTTATATAGCTGAAATGAGAAGAAAAAAAAGGTGAATCTTGGGAGGATCAATGCTTTGTTTCCATGGAACAAATCACCCCACTCAGCAGTTTGCTAATTTATCATTCTTCATTTTAAAAAGAAGCTTTCTTGGAAGTTTAATACTTTTTGTTTCCCTGGAAATGCAGGGTTTGTCTTGCCTCTCCTACACAATAAGGCAGAAGAGAGAGCAAATCCACCCAAAGCAATTTGACAGCTCTCAAGAGTTACTAATAATATTTCAATATGAGTAGCTCACTGATTGTATCGCCAGAAGTTGTTACTGATAAAGGACACCAAGGAGCAATATCGCTTGTGGAGATTAGGAGCATCAAGTAAAGTCCTTCACTGAGTTGTTCTTAAGTGTCCAGGGCTTATCAGCAAGGCTAGGAGAACTGTGTTACCTTGTCAGGAAAAGACTGGGACCTGCAGCATCAAAAGACAACTGAATCATCAGAGTTCAGCTAAGTCACTCATTAAACAGGAGCATACTTAGATGCATTACATTAGTCACATTGGAGGTTTCCATCTCACTCCTGGAGATGGTGGAGAACACACCTGTGTGGGATCTCTACTGGGATTACACAGGCTGGGCCCTCACATTATAGACAAAACCACTAAGGTCACTATTTTTTAGCATCCTTCACACACCTCAGTAGAGATGGGCCCAAGGAAAAGCTTAGTCTGTAAGCCTACATCTGTAAAGTGAAAACATCAGAACCCTCCTTCAAATTCAAACACTCGGAGTGAAAACATCAGAACCCTCCTTCAAATTCAAACACTCGGAGTGTTCAGCTCGGAGCATGCAGTGCTGCTTTGATACAAACCCCCTCTGCAATCAGCAGGATCAGCTTCCCTCCATCCCTGAAACTCAAGCCTCACCCACCCAGCAATCCTGCCATGCAGCTCTCCTTCTCCTCTCCCCTTCAGAGCTTGGGAAAGCAGAAAACCTTTCTTCATCTCCTGTTGGCAAGCCCCCTGTCACAAACCCATATTCCAAGGACTAGAGGGAACACTAATTAGAGAAGCAAATACACCCTAGTTTTGAATATGCAAGGGACTCAGTAACACAGCCTGGATTTCAAACCAGCTGGCTCATTGTGGGGCAAACAGCTGCTGGATTTGTCAGGCTTCACTGCCCGTCCAGCCCAGCACCGGGTTAGAAATACACTGAAAGAGATTTCCACCAACACATGTAAGACTCTAACTTGCCCTCCCTCAAGCTGGCATAGAAGCCATCCCTTTAAATGGGGTCAGTGTTAATTAACCCACTTTAAGCCTCTTTGTACAGAAAAAAAGAATGTTTTTCTTTCTGTGGACACACAGCTTCATCTGCCAGCTCTATTTTCTTACTAGCAGGGAGAGGGATTTTGTGTACCCTCCTCATTCAAGAAGATCCCCAGTAGACAGAGAAAGGCCTCCTGTAATAGCAAAACATATAAGGGGAAAGATCAGCTTATTTCAGTGAAAAGCACAAGTAGAATTGTGAAATGAAAGGAGCTCATTCAGAGCTTTCTGTCAGGAAGGTTTGGCTTGGCACTGTTCACAGAGGAACATTTGAGCTCGGTGTATACATATTTATTGGGAAAATGAGCAGGTAGAATATATTCATGAACCCATGTTAGGGACTCTCCTTTTTTTATTGCTGTTTACACACACAACTTTCTCTCTCTTTCATTTAAAGCCCAAGTCATCCTATTTCCCCTTCAAAAGACCTGCAAAGCCAGAGGACCTGCAGGAAAAAACATTTATTCTATAGCATCTTTTAAACATAGAAGGTATCTCAAAGTAAAGACTGAACCTGCCACTTAGTGATTTGTTGTCAATAACTCGAACATAGATTCACATGTTTCATGCCAGATCTGCTTACAAAAATAATCCAAACCAACAAACAAAATACACTGATTCCCAAAATACTGTCAGGTAAAGTTTTAGGCTATTTTAAAACTACAAAAATTCAAAGCCTTGAGTGCTTCTGTTATCTCTTGTAATTTGCTGACCTTGAACCTGCACTTTCAAAGAAACCCTGTCTTTACTGCAAAAAGACCCAAAAGTGTATTTACATGGAAGTTGTTATACTGAGATGAAAACCTAGCAGAGATGCAACACTGCCATCCTGACCTTGTGAGGGCTATGTGAGGCAAATTCCACTGGGAAGTGTAGGAGGTTACATTAGTGGCCTTGGGGTAAAAGTTGAAGTATTGCTAACCCCCAGCACCCAAAAGTCAAGAGCCAGGCCTCCAAATAAGCACACACAAACAAACAGCAGTCTTGAAGTTTGGGACCAAAGGACATTTCTTGTCGTCAACACGCAGCTGGCTCAGATTTCCAGCTACCCTTCAATGGATGGGGAACATAGGAAATTAGTTCCTTAAGGGAGGCTAAGAGTCTCTCCTGAATCCAGGAGCTGGGATCTTAAGGAAAACTTCAAACCAGTAGAATTGGTAATAAAAAAATACTGCAAGATGGAACTTAAGTGCATTAAGACTTTGCACCAGTATCCACACCTTTTTTTCCCAACTAAAACAAAATTCCCTATTTCCTCAGTTTTACATCAGGATACTCCCCAGAGAAAGATCCTTTCTGGCTCCCCTTTGCTATTGCATGTTTTTCTCTACTTCCTCCTCCCTTTAACCTAATTTGCTCCTTAGATGTAAATCTCAGCTATGCTGATTTCATAACTAGCTCAAAATAATTTTTACATTAATATTTTACATTTTAAAACCTCAAAAAGACTCTGTGAAGAAGCCTCTACTGTTACTTGTTTCTGCCTTCAGAGGAGATGACCTTGCTTAACACGGTTCACACTAACCACACCACATCGCAGGTACAGTAAAGGCCTGGATACACCGTGCTAGCTGCATGCCTTCCCTCCACCCCCAAAACTGGCTATGTCTGGCTACTGGACCCCAGGCATGGTTTTAATGGGTGATTTTTATAGGTGTGACAGCTGGAGTAAGGCACTTAGCACTTGTGAAAATCGGGTCTCTTGTCTCCAAAGCCAACCTGGGCATTCAAAAATCATTACTCAGACCTTAAAAAATAATGAGATTGGCTTGGAAAACAAGACTGGTTTAGATATTTTATGTTTTATTTGCCTTATGGTGTTTCTGCCTTTACCAGCTATGTATGTGAGCCTTCTCTCTTTTTTTTCTCCTTCACAGCAAGAAAAACTTGAAACTTTCTTCTAAATGAAAAGAGAGAATCTTCCCATAAATCACCTGATTTCTGGATCTAGGATTTTAGGAAAAATATGCAATCTCATCAGAATGATGGTAATTCACAGAAGTAACAGTGCATATCCCTATTAGAAATACACATTCTAGTACAGGTTTCTTCCAAATAATAAAGGTATGGCAAATGTTTTCTCCCCTTGGCAATGCTGTTGAGACAGTTAGCCTGTTACCCAGTCACCACAAAAGGGAGATCCACCTCCTGTAATCAAGCTCAGATACAGATCTATACAAAATGTTTTTCAGAGGCAACCTCTTATGTTGTTGGACTTGACACATCCACTTCCTGCAGCCTGAGATACTGCAGGAGACTTTGCACCCTTTAGTTGTATGACAGGGACATCAAGGTTCTACCAAACCCATTAATGTCTCCCCAGGTTCAAGTTGGGATAATCAAGTAGCCTGAAGTCTAGCCTCTCAGAAGATTTGGATCCAAAGTATAAGCCTACCTCCTTTTCCAAGAAGTTTACTTAGAAGTAGAGCAGCAACACACCCATTGTCATAATGATGCAGAGGACCATAAGCCAGGGATCAGAATTTGGTAGCTGTCTGGTGCTGGTTCACTGCCTACACTATAACCAGAATCAGTTTTGGCTGGAGGTCATGCAGCTTAGGACTAACTGTGCTCCTACTGAAATGAATGTCAGTCAATTTTCCTACCACTTTCACCTATGCTGGGTAACAGGACATTCTGCTAGCAATGCAATCAGAGATGAAGTTATACCAAGGTGGAGAAAGGAGGATGTACAGCCACTGTGGAAGAAAAATGAACGCAGGAGCAAAGATTATCACAATCCACACTGTTTAAGATAATTTGAGAGTCTTATCTTTATATAACACAGTTTTGGAAGAGATATTGCATACTTAGTACCTCCCTTTTCTCCCTGCAAACTCCCCATGCTGCTGTAGTAAGAGTATCTGGTAAAACAAACTAAATATACAGAGCTTTTCAAAGAAGGCATCGATGCCCTAGAATAAATAATCCTTTAAACCCTTGTGCATTGCAGCACTTGCTGGGCCTTAGGCAGGGGGAAAACAAGACAAACTGCAGCTGTGAAATATGAAGTAAGACAGCAATAAGAAAACATTCCTTTCTCCTGAGGAAGTGTGTGCAGAGCTGCAAGCATTTTCATCTACCAGTTTAAATTAGACCTTGCAAATCAGTTGCCTGGTACACACACAGAGCTGAGAAAGAGTTCTTGCCGAGTACATGTAGTATGGGACTATAAGCAGAAGGTGTCTCAGCAACACCAGGAGATGAACAGATCAGATCCAGGAGGAGGAAAACAGCAGTCTGGTTCTTCCCATTTCCTTTGCTGTTACTGATTTATTCAGCTTTCTTCTTGTTGTTGTCTGTATTCTGCTAGAAACTACTCTGCTTAGAAAAAAAACATGGATGGAAAAAATGTAAATCATGCCACAGGGCATTTATTAAGACTGAAAGATGTTTTAATCTGCAGGTACATGCTGAGGGCTCTCAAACCCTGGGACAAGAGAAGCTGGTGACTGAGGAGAACACTCCTTAGCTCTTGCTTTCCACCAAAAGTTATCCTCACATGGTCAGGTACTTGGCTCAGGAGGACTTCTGCTCAGCCTTCTGCTGGTTTCCCATGTTGTTATAATTGATGACTTCCAGAGCTCATCCATCATATCTAACTACTATGTTAAGTCTGAAAACGGGTACAAGGACAAGTTCTAACTTCCTTGTGCCAGTGCCTGGTTAATCATGAGACTTTGAGTCCTATCTGGGTCACTGTACCAGTGACCCAGCAGCACTGGGAGTCACTGCAGCAAATGTTTAGGAAGTAAGAGAAAAGGTCTGTTTTCCACGCTACTTGTGTAACACTGACCTCAGCATCTCAAAACACCTACCTCGGAACCAAACACATAGTTCCGTTTAGATCAAGTCAGACACACAAAGACAATCAAGGCCAAAGCTGAGTCGCTGTCAGCATTCACTGTTTCTGAGAGCCATCCTTATTCTCTGGCCTCCTGAACTGCCCTTCCCATAACAAGGAGAACAGAAGACATCCAGTAGCTGCTGACAAGGGAACAAATGAAATATGCTGTGGCAGTAAGTAAAGTTAACTCAGCTTGAAGGGAACAATATTAGGCATTCCAAAAGCAAATAATTACACTATCCCTAACTAAAGCTGTCACTTCAGAGAGAGCCTTGTACAGAAGAACCAAGTCTTGCTCGTTGCAGGCCTGCCACCTTGGAGTATATCTCTCTTCCCAATTTCATTTTAACTTCTTTGGACACAAACTTTCCCTTACTGTTCTGTGCACACACATGTAAGTGTGGCCCCCCAGAAGATGAGAGTGCCAGGCTGTGCTGAAGGCTTGAAAGTTTGTCTGGCACCCCTGCAGCCTCCCCAAGAGCTTCTGTGTCCTTTGCAGAAATGTTATTTCACAGTTTTCCAAAGCACCTCAATAGATTTTGACACAATATCCCTATGCGTCATGTAAGCACCAGCATGCTAAAAGGACTATTTTCCCTATCTAGCCAACAATGAAAAGCATGAGGAACACAGCACTGACATGTGCAGGCACCAACTTCTAATCTCTAGCAATAGTTGCTTCTGGCCATTTCTGATTTCCCTCACTCATCAGAGCCTAGATGTTACTGTCAGTTGTCTGCCAATAGAGAGGCACTGGCTATTGAAAGGGAAGAAGCTAAAAACCTATTTCAAAAGTGCTCAATCAACCCTGTCAGTAAAACATTTGGCAAGAGAACAAACTAGGAATACCACAACTTAACTTGGATGGTTTACTATTGACACCATGTGCTGCTCTAATTATCTGTGTGCACAGGTATCGGCAAGGTGCAGGCAGAGCAGAATTTTTTTGGTCAAGAACTGAAGATGACTGGCATCCCAGATGATAATACGCATTTATTTAAGCCCTCTCTGCTATGCATTTATATAAACACCCCCTGCAGATACCCTTCGGGCCAGCTGGGCGTGAGCTGAAGGTACACAACATCCGATAAGACAATTATTTTGCTTCATGGCACTTTTTGAGGTTTTGGTATTTCAGTGCCTCCTACAATGAGTTGAAAACAAACCTAGTCTGGTGTTTTAATGCAGCAGAATCAATCTGAAGCATCATCCACACTTAAATGGGAGTCTTTTCAATCAGGATATGCAAACCCAGTGATTACTGTATGGAGCTGCGATGTGACAGATTCAAATACTACTCCCTGATGTGAGATGAAATTGCCCTGACAGATGAGGGACCTTGAATCTCTAATACCCGCTTTTAGGGATTGTGCTAGCTCTGCATATGAGTCTGTAGGGCCACATTCACAAGCAGGTGCACCTACATGCTAAACACCTTCAATCTGGACAGCTAACAATAGAACCGTGGAGTGGCAGACCCTGCCAACAGCCCAACAATGTATCTCCTGCGAGTAAGTGCCCTGCTTCACAAGCAGTTGATCATTCTCAATCGCTGGGAAATTTCAGCATAATCAGCAGCCTGTAAGTGTGGCTGAAGCACTCTGATCTCAGGACAAGTTCAGCACCTCAGTGGAGAAAAACTAGCGGGAGCATTCTCGGCAGCTTCCCCCTCATTTGTAGAATGCCACATCTTCCTTTTCTTCACCTCTGTTTTACACCAGAATTCCATTAAGGTAAGAGTTTCTTAAACAAGGAATCTTTTTCAAATGCAGGAATGTCACATAAGTAAGCCCAGAAAGTGAGAGACAGATTCAAGGGTGAATATAGCCCACAGTGATTTCCAGAACAATCTTCCATACCCCATGGTTTGACTTAGTCTTCCAGATAAAAATATTTTCTCACTATGCATGTTGCAGGGACTTTGATCTAGTTTTTATGTTGAGGCGACTAAAGCAAAAAAAAACAGTGGCTTTTAGATTTTTTTGAAAACCAGCTTCATTCATTTGAAGAAGTGTATTCATACACTGTGTGAAGGTTTGGGAGTTCTCCAGCAAGCGTATGAGTGAAGTAGACATCATGATGTTTTCCTTTCACAGTCTATAGTGTAATTTTCTCTATTAAAATATTCTAATTAGCCTCAAACCAGCACACACTGTACTATTTTCTTCTCTAAAACAGACATGCAATATTAGATCCACCTCTACTGAATTTCACTTGGTCTTGGCACAAGGTACAGGAATACCAAGACCAAAGAGATGCTTTCTCCTCATTTAAGGGAAAGAGGTCCAGCTTTTTACTTTCAGTGCTTTGAGAACAAGCAAGGATGGTACTGAAGAACACCTCTGCTCATTCTGTTGTACTCTCAAGCATTTGAGGCAGTAATGGAAAAGAAAAAGCATTGCACAACAATCCCCTTCCACAGTGCAATTAACTCTCATTTTCCCTGGCCCCGGAGTGCTTGTCTACTTCACCCATAACAGAAAGAAACAACAGAAACCTCTGGAGGCAAGGGAGGGGACAAAAGCAGCTACTGAAAGTTGTTCTCCCTGTTGACTGTATATTGCTTGTTTAGGTAACTAGAGATGATTGGTTCATTGGCTTTTTTTTTTTTTTTTCCATCACAGAGGTCATTGCAAATAAATTCTGCACACACATCATGTTGAGATGGAGAGATTGAGAGAGTCAGGCTCCCAAACCCAAAATTACACGCTCACTGGATCACCCAGCAGCCTTGGGCGACCTGCTCCTTTCCCATTCTGCCACAAAACGCCCTTTCACCAGGACACCACAAAAAGCTTGACACCAGCTGAGCCCACTGCCTGTCACATTACTTTACCATCGCCTCACTGTTTGCCCACACTACTTACATCTTCCATTCCTCTTACACTCCCACTATAAGCACTCGGGGGATAAAGCTGGCACAACTTTAGCACTCCCAATACCGATTCAGGCCTGGGGGCCCAAGGCACAACGCTAGCCATGCTTCACTATTCACCAGCAAAATAGAAGCCAATACACTATTTTCTACAAGGGTGAAACAGGAGACAAGCAGTTTCTCAGCTTCATGTGTTCTGCTTCCTTCAAGACCACAGACCCAAGGCAGCAGGTCAGACGGACCTAGTTTGCCGGCTACCAGTTGAACTATCCTGATTTGTATTTCATAGGCACTTAGTAATAATGAGCAATCTAAGTACTCACATGCTTAACAGAAGAAGGAATTAACTGCTATCTAATTAGAGCCATGGACACCAAGAGGACTATACAGCTAATAAGCACAAATAGAACGATCATTAGAGGAGTCTTATTAAGATACTTGGAACTGAGATTTTAACCATTTGTTCTGCCAATAAGTTTTACCCAAACTGATGCCTGGTATCTTTTAAACCTCAACTAGCTTAGACTAGTTGAGAATATTTGACACACCTCTAAAAGTAATCACCCCATATGCCCTATTTATTACTTTTGAGTTCTAGGAAGAAACTCTTCTGTTTCTCTAGGAGGCATTCACAGAAGTTGAAACACAGAGACAGCTAATAAAACCATCCTGTATATAAAGAAATTACCTTCCAAGGAAGCAAAACCCACCTCCCTGAAAAGCCAGAGAGGCCTTTCTTGGATTTCTGAATGTAGCTACAGCTTGAGAAATGGTACCTTTGCCAAAGAGGTTTGAAAAAGTGGTAGCTATCATGTTTGAGTGTATTATTAAAAGTGACAATTATCATTGCATGCTTACAGTTGAAACTTCTGATTTCACTGAATAACAAATGCACCACTGCTGTTCTGGATGGCCTAGCATTAATAAAACAAACCAATTTTGAATGCCCAAGGCCAGGACCTCAGGGACAGCAGATGGTGCCCAGGACACCCATTCTCACATTAGCATAAGAATAGTACAGAGTGGATCACAGATTGCCTTTAAGCAAGCTTCCAGTTGTCCATACAATCACAGCTTCCTACCAAATGAGACCAACTTTTTTTGTTTGTTTTCTGATTTAGGTAATCGGTGCTTCATTACAAAAAATGTACTTCACAAGCAACTCAAGCAATAAAGAAATCCATCTCCTTTCTAACAACCTGCGTTCCCTAAACACCTTATTCAAACTTCAGTCACACAACAAAAGGAAATGAACAATCCTTGTTCCTATGCATTAAAACACTCCTGGACAAATGACTTTAAGTTCTTAAAATTAGAGTTTGGCTGTTTGGGGGTCGTTTGTTTGTTTGTTTGCTTGGGTTTTATTCCCCTTTCTTAAATTGCTTCTAATTTCATCTGCAATCAATTGCAGCTGTAATTGTTTGCAAGCACAAACGGTCCATCCACTGACAGTCAGCTTGACTCTCTCATTGAAAACCAGAACAAATTTCAAATAGAAAACTGGAAGCTGTGCCTCAAGTTGTTTTAAAACACCATAAAATCTACGGTGCTTATCTGGATTCAAAAACAATGTTGTCCTAATCTCAGGAGGCAACTCTTCACCCCATTCCTAATTTTGGCCTCAGAGTTGAGTAAAAATCAGTCAAAGACTGAACTCTCCAGAAAGAATCTCAGATGAAGACTCAGGATATCCTATGCAATTACCTCAGGAGATATTTTGCCCTTTCTAGTAAACATAGGTTACTTCTACTTGAAATAAGGTGTTTCGCTGAATGTGTGTTTGGTATTTCAACAACAATAATGAACAAAGTTGCAAGTGTTTGGATGTGTGTCTTCCTAGCTGACTTAATTCAGATATCTGAATGAATGAATAATTAATTCCTTATCTCTGAAAATATGACTTTGTAGACCTTTTGTAGTTTGCACTTTGTGTCCCTTGGACAGGGATGCTAAGCTGAGTTTTGTTTCCTGGTTAGTTGTTAACCATCAAGAGAATGTTTCTACTCTACTCACCACACATATCAGTCAAATCAAATCTGGAAAAACACCCAAGAAGTCAGTTTATCAAAAACCAGGAAGCACATTAATTGAGAGATTGCCTACTACCTCTCAAGCTCTCTGCAAGAAAGGCACAGAAAGGAAGAGGGTTGGGTTTTTTTTAAGGAAAAAAAAAGTGGGATGGCGGTGGTGGGGTGGGGGTGCGCTGTTTCCACCTCCAAACCCAAGTGTGCTGGTTTGAAGCTAATAGGAATATTTTAATGAGAAAAATTAGATTATAGACTGTGAAAAGAAAACAATGGTGATGTCTACTTCACCCATAGGTTTGCTGAGATACATAAAAGCAAGGACACAAACATACATAAGACAGCCTGTCTGTCGGAGTCTGTGGCTCTCCCTGGCTTCTAACTGGATCTGTGCAACCCCACAGTATCTGAAGGGGGCCTACAGGAAGGCTGGGGAGGGACTGTTTACAAGTTCTTGTAATGACAGGACAAGGGGCAATGGGTTTAAACTGGCAGAGGGAAGATTTAGACTGGATGTTAGGAAGAAGTTCCTTACAGTTTGGGGGTGAGACACTGGCACAGGTTGCCCAGGGAGGTTGTGGCTGCTCCCTCCCTGGAGGTGTTCAAGGCCAGGTTGGACGAGGCCTTGAGTGACCTGTACTAGTGGGAGGTGTCCCTGCCTATGGCAGGGGGTTGGAACTAGATGATCGTTGAGGTCCCTTCCAACCTTACCATTCCTGTGATTCTATGATTCTGCTTCGAACTCCCCTTACCGATCCTTCCAACTCACCTCGCACGTAAGACAAATTCTGACATAAGGTTGGCGGGTGGAAGGGTGGTTGGGAGCCCTTCCTGGGGACTCCCAAACCATCACATCAAGGGATTGAAAAGAGAAGCTAACCCAATCCACACAGATACCCATGTGTGCCCATGTATCTCTTCCATATCACTGCATTTACACTAGAAAATTGCAACCATGGTTTCATTCAAAGCCCCCTTGACATCCCCAGCATAGGAACATGAAGCGAAGACCAGTATGAAAAGTCTTCAGGTTTTCAAACAGATGGTTAATGTCATTACAAGTCAAAAGTGAAAAAATTCAGGGAGGACAGAGCCATGGTTTCACCAGAATGGATCATGTCAGGCTAAATAAACCCTCAGTATCCTATACTGTACTCTGAAACAATCCTGATAAACAGCTAGCAAAGGCAAGTCACTCCACACCACAGGCACACCCCAGATTCCAGACATGGATGATGCTGAGGCAGCTGAGAATTACAGATTTACACACAACACAAACTGGCACAAGGAAGAGACACAAATCTTTGTTGATGTTGCTGTTCTCATTTCTCTTGGAACACAGTTTTTGTTCCCTACAGCAAATGTACTAATTGCCAACTGAAAATAAGTAATCTCATCATCTTACTTGAATAAATACCAATAGCTCCTCAGCCTGACTGGAAAATTCAAGAAGCCATATCTGGACAGAGAAAGTAAATCACTATTACTGAATCTTGCTCAGTACATTTCCTTCTAAAAGAACTGCTTGAAAATAATCAATTGTCCAGAAACATTTTGGAATTGGGGAAAACTTTGGAATAAACTGGAGGATGTTTTGGGTTACAAGACCAGTGAACTCTATGAAATTATGAGTGTCCTTTCCTGGATATGGAGTTCAGAGCAAGGCTGAGGATTTTGTGATTGACAGATGAAATGTGAAAAACCAGCCGGGACAGAGACTGAAAACTGGTTCCCAATGTAACCTCAATCAGAGTTGCTTAGGGGCCATTTTTCAGAACTGTTGAGTTTCAACAATTCCAATTTTCACTCAGCTTCCTTCCAGTCAGACACTTCTGGAGATGGACATTTTAAAAACCATACCAAATGAGAATTTGCAGCCTTGCCCCTGGAACACAGCCCACTGAAAAGACCCACTGCTCAATACTCAGCATTGCTTAACTGAGAGAAAATGTTAATCTAGCCGTGTTTCTTGACACTACCTTTGGGGAAAGATCTTTCCACTGTTGCAGGTGTCTCCTTGTAAGTGGCTCCAGAAGGCGAGCAGATGCAGAGAGGTGGTAACATTTGCTGGAGGGAAAGTGTCATCACCTCCTGTCAGTGATAAGACTTCTCACACTCATCAGAGTGAGAAGGAGAGGAAAGAAGACAAACACAAACATTACAGTAAAATGCTGCGTGAACGTATTATGCTGCATTTGTGCTGTATATTTATGGCCAAAGAGTTGGGAGGATGTCCACGTTATTTTAAAATTATTTCCAATATACAATTTAATTCTTCTCAGGTTCTGCTAAGCAACCAGTTTGGGGTGGTCTACAGAAAAAAAAAAAAGAAATACACTGTAGCTAAAGCACTGCAGGCAAGTGCTGAATGTTCTCTAAAAACATAAACAGTTCCCTGCCTGCAAATCTCTCCCTCTGATTTCTCATCTTTGACTCCACAGTTCCCAGGATACTAGAATTTCCTCAGTCCTGTGGTTACCTAGAGTTTTCTCGTAGAAACAAGCACCAAATACATCATGAAGAAAACAACTAGGCAAAAATCCCCTAAAAACAGCCCTTCAGCTTATTATTCCCTTATTCTTCCTGTGCAGGCTTAGAGCCAAAGATAGTCTAGCCACAGCTGAGATCAGTGGTAAACGTCGTTAGCTGTTAGCAGAGGAAAAATTTTAACATAAACAGTTCTTAAAGGCATAATTTTCCCCCAATAAAAATTAAAGAGGCACAAACCCAAGTGACCTCTTTATCTCTCTCCTTCATTAATTAATAATATAAGCAATAACCTGAAAATGAAAATGGACACTTCCTTTGACCCTACGGGAAAACCCCAGAATACAGACATAAGGCTGCTGTCCCATTTGTCACATGCTTGCCATGACTTGTGGGTGGTATGGCAGAAATGAAATCCCACACCGTGACGAAACCTCGTGTCATCTGTTGTGGGCATGTGCTCTCTCAGTGCACTCTATGGTGGACAACTAGCTGGGCAGGAGCTTGCCTGAAGGGCCCTTCTCAATAGGAAAGAGGAGGATTTTCCATTTCAGTCCTTGCAACTGTTAAGGAGCTGCAGTGAAATGGCAATTAAAGAGATGTTAGGCCAAAATGTGCTGCACTTATAAAGCCCTAGAATTATCTGCCTCTAGCTGTCTTTGCCAAGAGTGGAGATGATACTTAGCATCCTTTTTACAAAGATCTCAAACAGATAAAAAAAATAATTTTCTATCTGGACCAGGCAAAGTGCAGGAAGTTAACTGAACCATCTTGCCTCTCACAGCAAGGTAACGGGAGAGTCAGGGACAGAATCCAAATCAGCTGACCACAGCACTGTGATCTCAGCACTAAATGGTTATCTTCCTGTATTTACAACCCTCTGTCTCAGAGAACTTTGTCCAGTCAATGTGTACTCCAAAGAGTGATCAGATTGGTCTGGGAGGCCCTGCTGAAGAGGCTTGTGGGGATGTGCAGAGACGTTTTAGTGACAGCCTTTTCAGAGCTTCTTTCAGATGTAAAGCATCTTGATGCCTTGTTTGGTTTTGGGCTCTTCCTGACTTTTAATTTAACCTAAAGGATTTGATTCATTGTTTCTCAGCAATAGACTGTTTTCCTTAGAAGAGCTAATCCAACTTTGATGAGGCCCTTGTGCAATGGAAAGATTGATGAGATACATTAAAGGCTAGGTGTGGAGCGAAACTGAAGGGCAAAGCCTCCCTATTGATTTCAAAGGAATTACAGAATCATAGGATCATTTTGGTTGGAAGAGACCTTCAAGATAGTTGAGCCCAACCAAGTATTGTCAGGCCACTGCTAAACCATGTACCTCACCACCACATGTCTTTTAAAGCCCTTCAGAGGTGGTGATTCTAACATTGACCCGGGCAGCCCGTTTCCTTTTGGGGAAGAAATTTTCCCTAGTATCCAACACAAACCTCCCCTGGCACAACTTGAGGCCACTTCCTCTCATCCTATTGCTTGCTCCTTGGGAGAAGAGACTGACTCCCATCTCTATACAGGTTCCATGCAGGGAGTTATAAAGAGCAAAAAAGTCTCCCCTCAGCCTCCTTTTCTCCAGGTTAAACAAAGTTTCCTTCTGGCCTATCTCACATTTTAGTGTATTTGTGTAACTACCTTACTACCCTGGAAGAGGGAAATGGTAACCTCCTTGTTTGCCAGCACCACTCTGAAACACAGTTCTCTGTCTCACTGCAGCACCCCTTACATTGGTGCCACAGAACCACAGCTTCCACTGAGACGCTGGCAGATGAAAGCAACTGAGACACATTTTCTGCTTGTACCATAGACAACTAAAACCTGGAACTCATCAACCAAGCAGTCACTCAGACCAAGAACTCAGTAAGATTCAAAAAGGCATGAGAAATGCATAGAAATACAGTCCACCAAAGAACCATAGCAAGCTGACACCAAGAACATCTCCATGCTAACCCCTCCTGTAACAGTGCTGCTCAGAGCTACTTAACCTGGCAGAAAGGCTGCAGTGCCCCAGCCCTAGCTCTGCCCACTCAGCTCTATGGCATACATGCACCCACAGACGGGATGGAAGTAGTAGCTTTGATGGCACAAGCTGGGAAATGGGCAAGGAAGAGGGGTTGTGCTACTAGCATGCAGAAGTTCCCACCCGTGTGGGAAATGGAAGCTCATATATTGAGCTGTGTGCTAATCTCTGAGGGCAAAAGTGAGCTGTCATAGGGGGAAATGGACTAGCCAGCAAGTTCCAATGGCACGGTCTTTACACTGTGCCCCGGACCACTCAGAATGAGTCCTATCAGGCTAGAACAGCAGAGTAGGTGACCTTCAGACTTACTTTCATGTGGCAGTTCTTAGGCTTCCACAAAAGTTCACACCAATTGTCAGACAGCAGGTCAGTTCTTCCAGCTGATCCTGTGTCTTATTATGTAAGACACACTGTCTGAATATTGCTCTCTGCTAACCTCTGCATAAATTAGCCATTAAGGACTAGAACAGGAAATTATTACTGAGAATTCAATCAGTGTTTAACCAATTTTTAATCCATCATCATGTGTAGGTCAAAGTGCATTAACCTGCTTAAGCCTATTGGAAAAGATTTCATTAACCAAGTCCAACATTATAGAAAAGGAGCTGTGGTTGAGGAAATGGAAGGGATAGGGAAAATGAAGTCCAGGTTTCCCAACTTCAGCAGTGTATTTATTTCGCCTACAAAGGAGGTTTTAGCTTATACAGAGTTTCTCTCTGCTTTTGCCTAACACTTTCCAAAGGTGAGAGTGGCAATGCAAGGCCAGAGCAGGTGATCCAAACCTCTCCCAGAGAAACAAATCACTTCTGCAGTGTTTGATGCTCATGGTGACAGAGTGGCTTGCAGAAAAAAAGCTGCCAGTTAATAGTATCCATGGTCTGAAGTTTGGGGAACTGCTGATACACTGGTCTGTAACTTTGCTTGGGGCACACTCGGACAGTACAGTATCAGGGAAGAAAATATCTTGTACCTCACAAATATTACAGGATGGATACACTCCAAAATTAAATGAATCCCTTAGAGGAAAAACATGCCAACAAACGGTTCCAAGCACTAGAAACTGCAAGAGGCTCACAGAAAACCCCAGAGGTGGAAGAAGACATGTACATTCAGCACTCAATCTAATCCTGCAACACAGTCCACAGATTGTCACATAATGCTGGATTTGAAGGCAGGATTTAGGAGACTGCGACAGGTTCATTGCAAGGCTATAACTGCAAATCTTCACATCAGAGTAGGTCATACAAAGATCCTGGAGCATGACATATGCTCTTACACTGCTACTACCACTCTCTGTATCAGTCTCAACAAGGTCTGCAACCAGCAGCATCCATAAAAGGGTGCTTTTCACATCGCTGGGGCTCTCTCTCACTCTCTAAATATGTGTATATGCATCTAACAAGAAGGTATATAGATAAGACAGACTCACCCAAGAGGTGTACAGTGAAAGGTAACAGACATAATGTGAAAAATGGGAAGTTCTTATTAGATATTAGTTTTTTCATGAAGATGGTCAAATGGTGAAATGGCATCAGAGAGACTGCAGGATTTCCATTTGTGGAGATATTCTTAACCAAATCAAGTAGTCCGGAGCAACTGCTATAAATCAGTCTTGTGTTGAGCACTAGGGTGGACTAAATAACCTCCAGAGGTCACTTCTGTCCTAAATCTTCTAAAACGTCATGCACTGGAAGAAAGATTACTGGAGAGAAAACTGGGAAGAAAAAAAATCCTATAGGATCTCAAAATGCATGTCATTTTATCTGAAGGACTGAGGCTTCGATTGTGAGGACAATTTTAACGCACTTGCTTTATCTTAGGAAGCACAGTGAGGGACTGGGAGTATTTACATATACTGGAATAGCCATGATCTGATGATTTAAAGTGATATCTATTGATGTCCAAAGGTATTTTTGGCCCCATACTTTCTTCACTAACTATGTGCTTTCACTTAGTTGTTTTGCCAACTACTGATAATTTGTTTAGAAATGTCAGGGAACATGAAATCAGTGTGTGAGCATCCACTACAAAACCTCTGTGAAAACAACCTTCAGGAATGGTAATTGGCCAGTGATGAAGTTTGAAGCCAGCTAAGATACAAATAAATATTCATGGCAGCTAAGATCTTGGATTTAATGCTAATGCAGATAAATACTCAGATTCACTTGGCTTCTGCAGACTAAACCCAGTTTAAAGGAGAAATCCACAAAATACCATTCAAGTAGCATTGCCACTGCTGCAGGGGTCTTGTAGGAGGTGTAACAGGGCTGGTAACCTGATTGTTAGAAATCAGGATGAAATCTCTGTAATTCAAATGCCTACATCGGAAAGCAGCTGCAGAAAGATTCACAGTTCCAAACGGACTCTGGATCTCTGCTGCCTCATGGTAGAAGGATAAGTCTACCTGCACCATACTGTTCAGCAAAATCAGATTGTTAGGGGCTGCAAGGAACCTCAAAAGATCATCTAGTTCAACTCCCCCTGCCAAAGCAGGATCACTTAGAGTAGAGCACACATGAACCATGTGGGAGGGTTTTGAACTTCTTCAGAGAAAGAGACTCCACAACCTCTCTGGGCAGCCTTTTCCAGCGTTCGTTCACCCTCAGAGTACAAAAGTTTTTCCTTATGTTTATGTGGAAGCTCTTCTGCTCTAGCTTGCAGCCATTGCCTCTTGTCCTATCACTGGACATCAATGAGAAGAGCCTGGCTCCATCCTCCTGACACTCACCCTTCACATCTTTAGAAACACAAATGAGGTCACCTCTCAGTCTCCTCTTCTCCAAGCTAAAGAAACCCAGCTTTCTCAGCCTTTCCTTGTAAGGCAGATGTTCCACTCCATTACCTCTGTGGCTCTGTGTTGGACTCTTACAACATTGTACCCACAGGACTGTATTTTATTAGCAGGTAAAGCATCTCTTACTTATTTTGACATCTTTGAAACAAACTATTGTAGTTTACTATTGTTAGCCCTACCCGCCGTGCAGCCTTTCTGCATTAAGGCAAATGTTTATGTGGTATAAAACCCAGGCTCACAGCTAAATGTGATGGTTACCTTCACAAGACTCAGCTTACACAAAAGATATAATTGAGTTAGACTTAACTGTGCTGTCACAGTTTAAAGGAGCAAATCTACATAACCACCTAACTAGGTAAAAGCAGGGCTTTCCTCTTCAGTTGACTGAGACTGTTACATCCTGTCTCTACCACGAATACTAGTCACGCCACGGGCAGAAGAGAACTCAGCAGCAGTTATTCAAAGGGAAGTAGAATGAAAGAAAATTATTTCCTTTCCTTCATACACCCACATGAAAAAGGTTAAGTGCTCTACAGCCCATTATCAAAACTCTTTGCAACTAACCCCACCATCAGTCTCTCACAACAGCTGGATGCCTGCTGAGGCTGTGACTATGGGACCACTGATAAGGTACTTCACTCTCTCAACTGTGTCAGAAGCTTGATTACACGTTGCAGAACATGAACTTTTAAATTGTTTCCAACACACCTCCAGACTTTGTGGAAGGAAATAACCAGATGACTGATGGAATAATTGTTTTTTTTCTTTTTTCACAAACAGTTCTCAGGATGTATTATCTCACTGCTTCTTATTTATTCTGTGCCATTCTTTCATTTCTGTAAATCTATGCAGAGTGAAAAACATGCACCTTCTCTTCGCTCATGTGACTGTAGTTTCTGTAAAAAGTTAAGAAAGGAGGGCAAGCAGCTCCTAAAAATTCCAGCTATCACACTGGTGGCTGGAAAGAGGAAATGAATGGGAAGAGGTAATGCAGTGATAGGCCAGAGTCGTCTCCACAATCTTTCAGTAGCCTTAAGAAAATCCTTCCCCTCATACTTTGCTGTACACCTAAGTAATATTAAACTGAGGAGGCCTCTGGCAAGACTTTCAGAGTACAAGGCTCATCTACAGTTATACAGGTCTGAGGCATCAAAGCACTCTGGAACTCAAAGGTGTTCTCCTAGACATCAAACAAGATCTAAAAGGCAAATGAAAATAAATACAAACAGAATCAGCACATTTATGATCCCTTGTTAAGAAGCTACCTTCTTCATAAGAGCTCTTGGCATAGCCCTTCTCATTCTGACAGTCAGTGTCTTTTAAAACATATTCAAGAGAGCACAGAAGGCAGCACATTTGTTTTCTCAGTTACTCTGCAAGTTTGCATGATCCTGACAATTCACACTCAAATGAGAATTACTTGAAGACATGCAGACTCCAAGTTTCACCTTAGTGAAGAAAAATAAGGGAACAATAGTTTATTAGAGTAGGCAACTTCTGTAAAATAAGCTAAAAAGATGGTATATGCTCCAGTCACCCCTGCTGAGATCAAATGTGGGTGACTTTGAGGCAATCAAGTTTTTATATGATGTCAGTACTCACGCTCCCTGTTGGACAACATGCCCAGAGCTGCCAGAAGTAAAAATCTAAATGCTGCACTGAAGTGACAATAACAAGGGCAAGGGAAAGTTTGCACCTGACCCAAGCAGAGCAGGCTAATTCAGTATTCTCTCTTGATTCAGCAGTAAGTCACTGTACTCATCTCCCATTTCCAGTACTCTGTTGACCATTTCCAGTCTCAAAGCTCTCAGCCATTTGGTGGTGGTTCCTTAAACCACAGCATCACGCCTAATACAGGAATAGATAGGCAGGCAGAGAGATTACAGCACTGGCAACAGGAGGAGTGTTAGGCTGTGACTGGTTTCAAAGGGAGCCCATTCCAATGATTCTCTTTCTGGAAGTGACTCACTCAAAGACACCATGCCACTGTGTTTTCACCTTAAAAGCAACAACAAGGCAAAAGCTGGAAAACGTTTCATCCCTGAAAAGCAACTGATCTTAAGGTACTGGAAAGGGAAAAATCACTTCGACTTCATCTGACATGGGAATGAACTCAGCCTGCCTGCCAGGCAGCTTACCATGAGGAGCATGCACAACCCTTGGATTTGCACCCTCCTTCTTGCAACCCCTAGCACTTCCCGCACCCTGCCAGGCTCCCAGCACCTACCAGCTGGGAAACAGCCATCGCGACTGCACCGTTCCTCACCACAGCAGCAAGGCCCGGCCAGCACCACCAGGCACACGCAGGAACACTTTTCATGTATATAATCCTCCTTGGAGCCTTTCACTAAACCAGGTCCCCCCAAAGAGGAGCTTTACACTAAACTAGGTCCCCAAGAAGAGATTAGGGTTGATTGGACAGCACAGATTTGAACCCTATCTATCAAGGGGAACAGAGAACTAACAAACACCTCAAGGGCTCTCCACTGGCCCTCTCTCCCTGCAGCCCCATATGGAGCCCCTGCCCGGGCTTTGTTGCCGCGGCTGGAAGGCTGTAGGCTGGGGAAGCCGGCTGCGAAGAACCTGTCCCTGCCTTTTCGGGAAAGACAGAGCTGTGCCTGGGCTCGCAAGGTAGAAAAGCAAAGAACAGACCTTGTCTCCGGTCTCTTCCGCGCTGAGGAGGCTGCGCTCGTTGTGCCGGCCGCGGCTGCCGGCGGGATGCTGGGGGCCCGGCCGCGGTGCTCACCGCCCGACAGTGCCCTGCCTGCCGCCAGCCTCCGCTGTGTTCTGCTCCCCTCCTCCCTCAGGCCCCTCTTTGCGAGGAGGGGGAGGGGCGGGGGGGACAGACACGACGACAACAACAAAAAAGGGGTGTGTAGGGGGAACCTTTCTATTATTATTATTCTAATATATTCTGGGGGCTTGTGGTTCCTGCAGCTAGGCGGAAGTGAAACCCGGGTTCGCCCCCCTCCTCCTTCCGCGACGCTCCGGGGCTGGATGCGCCGTGGGGCCGGCGGGGCGCGGCCGCGGCCCCTGCAACGCGGTCGCTCCCGGGCCCCCGGGCCCCCGTGCCCGCAGGCCCCTATGGGTTGCAGCGGCATTCCGGGGTGCCCCGATGCCCGGGTGGGATGAGGGGCAGTGCCCCTCTCCAAAGGCCGAGGTTGCTTTGGAGGCAAAAAATAGGGGAATCATTGTCTTCGCTTCGCTGCAGGGGGAAGCTGCCCGCGACCGGCTGATGCTGGTGCCGGGCCTGACACCACCTGCGCGGGATGGGGCGGAGGATGCGCGGCAGCGGCGCCAACTCTGGCGCCGGCTGCGGCAGGGCATCTGAGCTCTTGAGGAAGCGACTTGCGGCGGGTGTTCGGTGGGCTCGGTGGCCCCGCACGCCTGAGAGAGCCCTGAAGGCACAGGCTGGCAGCGGTTACCGCGGTGACGGGCACTAACGGACGGTAGCACAAGTGAGAAGCTGTAAGATGCAATTAAATACGGCGGCGTCTTCAGCTCCTTAGTGACATCCCGTGGTGCGGGGGCACTACTGCTGATTGCCACCTCAGCTCTCGCCTAACCAAGGACCTGACGATCACTGATAAGCCACTTTCGCCTTGTCCCCTACCTCGGACAGGAGCGGCTGAGTACCCAGCACGGTGCAGTGTCGCGGAGGTTGTCCCTGGACCTGAATCCCTCTCAGTGTTTCTGGTATATGCTCTAACAGGTAGCTGCTCTCGGGCACGGTGGGGACGTGTGTGCCCTGTTCACGTGCCCTGTTTCTAAAGTGTATTAGAGGGCAAAGAAATCTCGGATCTAAACACTGCAGCTGGCCCTGTGCCCTGCCTGAGGAGCTGAGTGAGGAGACACCAAAAGAACATCAGCGAACCAAGGCAAATGCTAATTTCTTAATTCAGCATGTGTCATCATGGTGAAACAGACTCACAGAACATGTCCCCCGGCCAAGAAGCACAGGAGCAGAGAAGAGGCTGTGAAACCCTGCCCCTTCCTAGGTCTTAGCTACTACAGAAAACTCTGCTATCCACCTCCTCTATCACCCAGCACACCGGGGTGCTCCTCCAACCTGTGTCAGAAAAGGCAAGAAGAGAAAAGATGGTGAATAAACTGAGCACATGGACCAAAACAGACAGGAGGAAGGTGTGAAGTCAGCACTTAACAGGTATAACTGAGCTAACTGAATTCCAGCTTACAGGGATGCCACTAGCAATGAGGATTTGGTGGCATCAACCTCAAAATTCCTCCACCAGCCCTGGCAAGTTTGGCAAGATCCATGCCACCATGTTTATAATGCTCACACTGCCCAGATCAGAAAGCTTAAAGCTAGCTTGGGCAGGGCTGAACACGCAGCAGCTGAAAGTCTTGATAAGAGTTTGGAGGCATATGTGCATTGGTGGTAGATGGGTTGGAGAAGGCTCTTCTAAACTTTTCTCCAGGAGTAAATCCTATCAGATGATGCAAATGTTCACAAGACACTCTTTACTGATGTCTTTTGTCCCCAGAAGGCACCTGCTCACAGCATCGTGGTGGAACTTAACCCCTGTAATACTCTGGTACTGTCCTCTTCCTCGTGGGCAAGGTGAAATGGACAATGATGCTGACATTATTTTGTCTGGTGGCACTTTAGGACCTGCTGTTCTGGACTGTGCAGTTTCAACTCTGCTGAGGTTTGTCTTAAACATTTCCTTCACATCCCAACAGCAAGGGAGTTGCTTAGTCAGCTGGCTGCATCTGTCCCACAGCCTCAGGTCATCTGCAGCCTCTTTGTTGCTAGTGGATGGTTGGCTGAACAGCCATGTCAGCAGAAATTTGTTCTTCCAGGTGGGACTGGCCAGAAGATTGCACCTCACCCTCATGAGTGCATGCCTGGAGACACTGATGCATGAATTCATGTCTTGCAGCTTAATTACTGCAACTCCCTGTGCTTTGAAATAAACCACATCTAGTGCGAAATACAGCAGATGTCTGCTTAGCAATGGAGAGCAGGCTGGTGCTTCACTCACCCTCTTTTCTTACTAACTACAGACTTGGGTCTTCTGATACTCAAAGCCCGTCATCATCTTCCTCCATATCTAGCTCCTGCTGCAGCACTGTGGCCATTGACAAAGAGGTAGAACTTGACTGTGAGAGTTTCACCTTTCCCAGGCAGTATTTCTGCACGGTGGCACTTATTTCGCCTCATGGAGATACAAATAACCCCAACCTTCAGAAGTAAACGATAAACTTCTCCCCTCAGCTTCATCGCTTCACACAGAAACATGCAGAGAATGCTAGTACCCAGCCCAACAGATCCAAGCCCCATAAACCA
>VWZE01014706.1:211931-231536 GCA_013396675.1 Eubucco bourcierii | reverse complement strand
GAGAAGAGAAGGCTTCGAGGGGACCTGATAGTAGCCTTCCAGTATCTGAAGGGGGCCTACAGGAAGGCTGGGGAAGGATTATTTACAAGGTCCTGCAATGACAGGACAAGGGGCAATGGGCTTAAACTGGCAGAGGGGAGATTTAGACTAGATGTTAGGAGGAAGTTCTTTACAGTAAGGGTGGTGAGGCACTGGAACAGGTTGCCCAGGGAGGTTGTGGATGCTCCCTCCCTGGATGTGTTCAAGGCCAGATTGGATGAGGCCTTGAGTAACCTGTACTAGTGGGAGGTGTCCCTGCCTATGGCAGGGGGTTGGAACTAGATGATCCTTGAGGTCCCTTCCAACCTTACTATTCTATGATTCTATGATTCTATGAAACCAATCAAGTTATTCCTCTTACCAGTGAGACAGAAAGCAAAGCAGAGTGGGGAACAGCTATTTTGAAATACTTGGGAGGCACACAAGTCCCACAGAGATGAGAGCCATCTAAATATATATAAAGACACATTGAGATAAATGAGGCCATCTGTTGTAATTCAGCAGTTTCACAAAACCAATGAAAAAAAGATAGTTTCATTAAATCACTAAAGCACTATTGATACTCAAGTTTTGAAAATTCTTCTGCAATGTGTATGAGTGTAGGAATTCAACTATCCCCTGTTGAACTCCTGAAATCAATAGAAAAGGAACAAGACTACTCATGAAGCTGATGCAAACAAATCCAAATTGTAATTAATCATAGAATCATAGAATCATAGAATGGTAAGGTTGGAAGGGACCTCAAGGATCATCTAGTTCCAACCCCCTGCCATAGGCAGGGACACCTCCCACTAGTACAGGTTACTCAAGGCCTCATCCAATCTGGCCTTGAACACATCCAGGGAGGGAGCATCCACAACCTCCCTGGGCAACCTGTTCCAGTGCCTCACCACCCTTACTGTAAAGAACTTCCTCCTAACATCTAGTCTAAATCTCCCCTCTGCCAGTTTAAGCCCATTGCCCCTTGTCCTGTCATTGCAGGACCTTGTAAATAATCCTTCCCCAGCCTTCCTGTAGGCCCCCTTCAGATACTGGAAGGCTACTATCAGGTCCCCTCGAAGCCTTCTCTTCTCCAGGCTGAAGAGCCCCAACTCCCTCAGCCTGTCCTCATAGGAGAGCTGCTCCAGCCCTCTGATCATCTTTGTGGCCCTCCTCTGGACCCGCTCCAACACTTCCATGTCCTTCCTGTGCTGAGGGTTCCAGAACTGCACACAGTACTCCAGGTGGGGTCTGACGAGAGCAGAGTAAAGGGGCAGAGCAGAGTAAAGGGGCAGAGCAGAGTAAAGGGGCAAATTAAAGCAAATTGCAATTAACAATCTAACATAGGCTATCATAAATCCCTCCTCACACCCCAAAATACATTTCTGGTTTCCATATCAGCATACAGATCCACCATGACCCTTCTTCCGACCCAGGGATCTCAAAGTATCTCACAGATGGTGCTTAAATGAAGCCTTACAACACCTCCATTCTACTTCTCCACAGGGGAAGCCAAGAGGCACAGAGATTTGCTTATTGACTAACAGGATGTATTAAAATGTCCAGAAAGACGTAGGTGTCCTATCTGCACATATGCCTTGGTCTTACTACTAGATACCACCTCCAGTACAAGTCTGCTTCTGCTTGTAATTAAAGTTGTTCTTTTAACGACTGCACTGAGCAATCCACTGACAGCTTTACAGGCAGAGAAGGGCAAAGAAACTGGTTTGCTTCATTCCAGTGAGTGATGCCTTTTCTCAGCTCTGTGTCTGAAGAGCCACATAGCAGCTATGGAACAGCGTTTGTGAAAATACTGTGAATTCACTACAGCTTTCGTTGGTTTCAAATGTTCGTATTTTGGTAAGCCAGCTGACAGGAATGGGAAGCAACCAAAGGTTTCCATATGTCAGGGAATCATAGAAAATACAGGAAGAGAGTCACTGTATAAGCACTTAGTGTATCAGCCACCATCTTACAGGTGTGTTGCAGTGTCTCCTGGGACCTTCCAGCAAAGTGGGCTAGGCTGGGAGTGGGAAAACAAATGTGCACTATCCAGCAAGCTGTACTAGGCCAGTGGGTTGCCTGGGAAGTGTTTCCCATTAAATGTACAAGCAAGTTATGCTTCCTTACCTCCCTCTCCTCTTCAGTAGAAGCACACACTCCACCTCCATGTGATTTATGACACAGTGCTGGTATGGTCTTTCTTTGGGTAAACCTCTACACTCAGAGGGCAAGTAGAGGGCATAAATCTGAGAAACAGGCAGCACAGGAGATCTGTCAGGCTGAGTCCTGAAAAATGTCCTCGGTTAATGTACAGAGATACCCACAGGCCTCAGGAGCTACCAAAACACACACATCCAACAACATGACCCATTATAACGGCAGAAGCTGTACTATTCACTGTGTTCAGTTACCTCCTGAGAAAAAAGTGAAACTATACAACAAGCAGTCATTCCCATGCCCCATAACACAAAGCCCTGACCAAGTATTATTGTACACATACAGCATTCCATACAGAACACAAGGCTTATGGGCATCATCACAGAGGTATCATGAAAGAGGCATCTGGCAACTGCTGGTCACTTTGGGAGATCATGTCTGGGTTACTATTTTAACATGCTCTTCTATTCTTTTTTTGTTCAAATTTTTCTTCTAGAATTTGGTAATTGGTGTCTCACTGTCATATTTATTAATAATATACTGTCAGTTTGTATAAAAATACATATGTCACCCCATAAATGCTACAATATGAAAAAACAATTTGCTGTTGATACAACAAACTCCTGAAGAAAATAAATGTCACAAAGTAAGAAACCACTCTGCTACATTTGAAGTAATTACAAGAGAAAAATTATGAAGACTGTTTCTCCTCAAAAGTTGGCAGTTTTGTATCATGCTACTGACATTCTTAATGAAAAATGGTCCTTTTATTCACTGCCACTTCTTTTATTTTGGCCAGCGCTGCAGCCAAACATCTGCTTGTTATGTTTGCAGAGTAAATTGATGGTTAGTAACTCAGGAGTTTCCAAAGATCATCTCCATAGACATTTCCAAAGGAAAACCCTTTAGAGAAAGCTTTGTAGGGACACACTTAGAAGGGCAGAAGACTGAAGAAACAGAAAGCTGCAGAGAGCTTCAGGAAGGGAAGAGAAGGGGAGAGGAAGTTGCCCTCTACATCAGTGAAAATCCGTGGAGCTCCATCTGGGGATACACAATGAAAAAGCAGAGAGCTTATGAGTAAAGGTTAAAGGGGTCAGTGCTGGGACCAGTGCTGTTTAACACCTTTGTCAGCAATATAGACAGAGGAATTGAGTGTACCCTCAGCAGGTTTGCAGATGGCACCAAGCCGTGTGGCACAGTTGACTTGCTAGAGGGAAGGGATGCCATCCTGGATCTGGACAGACTGCAGAGGTGGGCCCTGGCCAACCTCATGAAATTCAACAAGGCCAAGCGTAAGGTCCTGCACCTGGGTCAGCACAATCCCAAGCACAAATACAGGCTGGGTGGCAAATGGGAGAGCAGCCCTGAGGAAAAGGACCTGGGAGTCTGAGTTGATGAAAAGCTCAATGTGAGCTGGCAGCGTGCACATCAAGAGCAGCATGGCCAGCAGGTCAAGGGAGGGGATTCTTCCCCTTTACTCTGCTCTCATCAGACCCCACCTGGAGTACTGTGTGCAGTTCTGGAGCCGCCAACACAAGGACATCAAACTGTTGGAGCAAGTCCAGAGGAGAGCCATGAAGATGCTCAGAGGGCTGGAGCAGCTGTGCTAAGAGGACAGGCTACAAGAGTTGGGGCTCTTCAGCCTGGAGAAGAGAAGGCTTCGAGACAACCTTGTAGTAGCTTTCCAGTATCTGAAGGGGACCTACAAGAAGGCTGGGGAGGGACTATTTACAAGGTCTTGTAATGACAGGATGAGTAGTAATGGATTTAAACTGGCAGAGGGGAGATTTAAACTAGATGTTAGGAAGAAGTTCTTTACAGTGAGGGTGGTGAGACAGTGGAACAGGTTGCCCAGGGAGATTATGGATGCTCTCTCCATCGAAGTGTTCAAGCCCAGGTTGGATGAGGCCTTAAGCAACCTGTTCTAGTGAGAAGTGTCCCTGCCTATGGCAGGAGGTTGGAATTAGATGATCTTTGAGATCAATTCCAACCTAAACCATTCTATGATTCTTTGAAAGCGTTCATGAATGTTTGGATATGTTGCACTCCTCTCCTAAAAACCTTCAGTGGAAGATTTGGGGTAAATTTTCAGCCAAGGGCACACCAACACTCAGAGTGCAAGCTTCACACTGAACATATCCAGGTGACTGAAGAAATCTGTGAGCTCAGGAAATGAAGGTAAAACCAACTGTGGTGTAGCAGACACTTCACTGCTCGAAGGATCCCTTCCTTTCCTTTCTATCTTTAGAGAGCAGCAGAGGAAAATTAATCATGCTTATTATAGTTACACATTCTGAGCCTGTTCCTGCTAACGTGACCCGTCTCTACAGTGGAAAAAATCATAGCAGGCAAAACAGCTTCACCAAATACACTCCAACAGATGGAATCCTATATATCCAGGATTTAAGAGATAGATCCCCCAAGAGCCTACTGTCCAAGCAGATACAATCCAGACAATCCTCAGCAAGTCTTACAGGTGTCTTGGCTTACCCTCTCTCCACATGCTGTGTCAGTGTAATTGAGAAGTGTCCCTCCAGGAGCAGGTACATAAAAGGCCTCATTACATAGCCAGCCTCCAGCAGCAATCCCATCAAATGCCCTTCCTTTCATATTTTTGGCAATCAATTATCACACACCAGGACTGAGACCAAAAAAAAAAAAAGCTACTGGCAAAAAATAATGTCTCGACAGAATAACGATTTTTAAAGGATCTAAAAGAAGCCACACAAATACATGCATAAATAGCTTTATTATCCTCATGAGGTAATTTAGTTTGTTAGGCTAAGAACTGCACAGTGATGACTCTTCATTTTTTAAATTATGATGAACGTTTCTTGCAGGCAAACTAGACTGCCCTGGAGACTGAACCCTCATACTACCCATAAAGCATGACAGCACAGAGAAAAAGAAGCAGGTTTTTCCAGAGCAGTGCCTGAAACCCAGGAAAGTCTTCTCCCAAAGGCAGCATGGAAATCCAGGTGCCAAGGCATAAGGAAAAAGTTTTGTCTGCCTGTGACACACCTGCATGGAGGTACTCCAGATTTCTTTAGCTGCAATGGGAACCGAAGGTGTTAATTATTTTCTTAGATTATGAGGCTGTTAGAATGTGGGTTCGGTAGCATGGTGTAAAGTGAGGCACTCACTGGGGTGCCAATGATGTCAGGATCAAGTTCTGTACCATTCAGTGTGCTCTGAAAATGAACCCGCTCTGCCTACTGCTGGTTTGCTTTTATTAGACTCCATTCGTTATTGTACAGTGGTGGGGCATAACTCAAGGCTTTGCATGCTCTGTGCTGTTGTTAATTGCAAGGAACGCTCACCACAACCTACACAGTAAGATGGACAAGTAATTGTGGCATCATTTTCTAAGCAATGCTTGCTCAGTACCACGAAGGGGCAGTGTTTGTACATCTCCCTTCATAAGAATGGCAGAGCTGCAGGTTGAGTTTTAATTAACAACGGTTAATGCCTCCTTTTATCGCTTGAAGTGGTTTAGATTCTATGTTATGTTTGTTTAATAAGTCACTTCTTCATGACACAGTGAATTATAGGCCCATTTACTGTACTTTCACTATCACCAGCAGGCGTATTAGTGAAGGTAATTCCTCCTATGAATTTGTAAGCCTAAGAGAGTAGCTAAGAGGTTTACGGTCAGGTTTCAATCAAAAGCCATAAACAGCTTTGCAAAACACATCTCTTTTTGGATATTTTTTTCCCAAAATGGATAATTTGTGTCTGTGAAAAGTCCACAAACTATCCTCATCCTCATCATATTGATACATCATCTGCAACTTGATGCTCTTTGATGGCTACTGATTCTGGTTCTATTTATACCAGAGACACTTCAGACAATTCACTCAGAATGAAGATAATGTCTGCTCTATTCAGAGGCAAAACTACATTAATGGTCCCATTTCTTCAGGCATATTTTGTGTTTCTGGAAAACAGTTTAATCCACCTGAAAGGCTCCAGAAATAATTGCCTCTTAATCTGTGTTTCTGAAAAATACTCTGGAAGTCCCATTCTCACCAGAAAGTGATTCTTATATTGTAAGGCTTATTTACAAAAGGTCAAGCTTTTGTAGCACAACATAGCAGAGGTATCTGGTGATCCTTACTTTCACACTCAAAGCAGGTAAGAAATGTCCATGAAATAGCTGTTACAGTGATAACTTATGATTGTATCAAGCTCAGCTGTATAAGATATCCTATTCCAACATCTTGTTTCATGTCTCAGACACTCAAAGACATTCAGATTTGTCGGCTACAGGATCAGTAGCTGTACAGTTGAGCTAATGCTGTTGCTGCACAACCAATTTTTCTGACATCTCTTCAGTGAGGAAGAGAACAAGGTACATCATATTCAATTAATTAAGAATGCAAAGGTTAAAAAAAAAAATCATGAGTACTATGAACGGAAGCTGCCTAGATTCAATGCTCTGCTGTACATCTAAGCTTATCTACACAGACAATCCAGAGCAATTAGTCCCCACTGGTGCTAGCAAGAGACAGTGGCATAGCCAAGCAACAGATACTTTTCCTACCCAATGTCTAACCCTATTCATAATTAACTGCAGAGCCCCACAGATTTCTGCCTGACTAGCTGCTTCAACTAAAGAGAGGCTCCAGACTCAGCTAATCTGCCACTCATGGACTGGTCTTTGTGAGGGCACAGAGCAAGCCACAGTGCAGAAGGATGCTGCAGAAGCAGCACAAAGAAGGACAGGGGCCTCCACAAAGTCTGCACAACTTCTCTGACTTCAGTCACACATATTGAGTGTTGTGGATGGTTACGCACATGGGAGTAAAATCTGGTAGTTCCTGTATGGTCGTTACCCAAGATATAAAATGTTTGACTTTTAATTAAGATCTACAATATCGATGTCACAAAATGAGTCTGAAATTACAAGAGCAGGAGCAGATCTGACTGTAAAAAGCTCAGCTATTCAACTGAAGGCCAATGCTCAGTCATAACCAGAGAAAAGCTGAGGTCAGGAGTCCAAGTTCAGGAGTGGAGAAAATAAGAAGCTGAAAGAAACATTATATCCTCCAATAATCCTTGCAGGAGATATGATTTCAGCATGAAAGGATGCAGTCCAGCTTTAAAGTTTCCAAGCAAAAATCATTCTACTATAACTCCACTGTGAGATAAAAGCAGACATGTGATCTAGTAATACTGCCCTCTTTCACTGGTGTTTTTATTGGTGCTGCCCTACATATTAAAGAAAACAAACACTCTGCTTTCAATATTAAAGATAACTCCAGCAGGTCTGCTTTAGAGAACCTTTCTGTGTTAATCCACTCCTTGTAATACAGTTAGCCTTGTGTAAATTTGGAAGGTGGCCTGTGAAAGGAAAAGCAAATAGAGGATTGGCTTTTTTAAAAACTTTTACCCACCTTTTGAGGGGTTTTGTTTTGGTAGTGCTTTTTTTTTAATATCAGCAGCTTCTCCTTCCTCTGTTACAGGGTCATCAGTAGAACAAAAATAACCTCATATGTTGTTTTCCCATTTCTCAGCTGAGGAATAGGGAGGTTTGGATCTTTATGAGACCTGAAGTACCTGAAGGCATGCATAAATACATGAAAGACCATGTTTATCAAGTAGAAATATCACTCAGTTGGTAGTACACCAAGCTGGAACTCAGGAAACAAGGTCTACTGTAATCCTGCTCTGAGGCTAACATCCACACCAAGCATTTCCTCTTTGTCTTTTCTCTGTTTCTAAAAGAGATCACCTGAAGTGTACACAAAGTGTACACAAAAAAAAAAAGACAGTGCAGTGTAACAGCCCTGAAATCACCACTGGAGCCTTGAAATCACCAGATGAGCTAAGGCATGATGCCCCACTTCATCAGCAGAGCTCTCCATCATCAGATGGGGCAGGTACATTTTGGCAGTGCAACACACAACCCTGAGCTGCTGGAACTCCTCCCTTCTCCCTCTTTGTAATATGTCTGGATCCAAATGGAAAGGATTTTAAGGATGCTACAACAGTAATAATTTTGCTCTCACTGTACTGCCAGATGGTAATTTCCTTGTACTTAAATTGTGCAATCAGATACTGTTAAATATTCCTTAAGCCAGTTCTGTCAGGTAGTCAAAACCTGTGGCATAGAAGAACCCAAAAGCAATCAATTGCTAATGTTCGTGAGTTCAAGTATACTGAAGTGACATTTTCCTGCTCATTTCCACTAGCCATGACTTTGGCTGCAAAACATCTCAAAATGACTAGTACAGTATTTGTGTTTCTGAAGGCACAGAAGAGGGTAGAGCTTCTTGGTGATAGAATCAATAGGCAATTCTGTCCTCCCAAAGAAAGAACAAACTGACAAACCATTTTTGTTATTGATACAAATATGCTAACAATTTAAGCTATTGACTGATACCGAATAATGAGCAGAAAACCAGGAAGCCTTGTGAACAGTAACAGGTGCCAGTGTCAACAGAAAAATAAAGCATGTTTGCTGAAACAGAAGATAGGAATGTCTTCCTTTCTCTCTTTGAGGGGGTAGGGGGTGAGCTGCTTATAGCACTAGACAGCAGCAACAGCATCAGTTCTCACTGATAAATACTTGGATGAGCTGCAGTGCAAGATAGGGCCACTGACCTGATCATTTCTGTGACTGAAACACATGTTACCACATGTAACTTTGCAAAGTTAGTGACATCCAAATTCCAGTTTTACACAACAGAGTCCTCACGTACTACCCAAGGACAGTTTTACACTCAGTATGTGCCCCTCCTGATAGCAATACAAGGAGGAGGTAAAGAATTAGAAAATGAGAACTTTGAGGAAATCGTCTCCTCTGATTTAGAGCACCATAGCTGCTGTCCCAAACTATATCCTCCTACAGGAGGGAGACGTTGGCTTTGATAATCAACCAGGCATGAAAACCTTCCTAGGGAATTCCTCCTCCTGAGAGGCACATGCAGATCAGAAGAGGACAGGCTGTCTAAACACAGTGAGCCCCCTCTCCCTTGCTGGGTTATTTTCTTTCTCCTTAGGGAGCTCCAGCCAAGGGAAACTCCAGCTCCACTCTGGAAGGTGGCTTCATCTCCTCCCTGTTTTTAAATGAAGAACAAGCTACAAAGGTACCCTTTCCACAAAGTCCAGTTCTTCAAACTCAAGTTCTCTGAAGTACTGAAACATGTTAAACTCCAGATTTGCTTTTACCACAGTTTTGTCTAGCATTCCAGGAGCATTGGTATCTCAGTCTGAAGTGTGTTGATGTCAAAGACCAAATGACATTTTTTGATTCTCTATGCATTACCAGGAAATGTTGAGATCCTCCCTCACAAACAAAACACTGTAAATGTTCATTAAGTCAGAGATGCAACATTTGTGATCAACAGAAACCAAGTTTGGGCTTTCCAACTCTAGGGGGGACAGAAACCCAAAGGAATAAAGGTCTCATCTCCTAGGAGCTGGGCTCCAGGCAGCTGGGTGCTGGAGTTGTCCACTACGGTTCAGGTGCCAAGCCTGAAGGTACTTATAGGGCAATTGTATCTGCACTAAAACATCAAAATTGGATTATACTGGATACATGCTGGCAAAGTATTTGCAGTGGATTCAGAACAGCTGGCAGTTGGCCACATCCACATAATATTCCTGAAGTTGGATACAATTTAACAGCAGCAAATTAAGAAACTTTGCCAACTCCAAAGCACTACCTCAAATATGGGCCAAAGTGATGCATTGGCACTCAACGTGCTCTAGAAGGATTTTTCTCTTCTGGCAAAAACTGCTGATCAGATAAGAAATGCAGGGATATGGACCATGGGGATAGGGATGCTGTTGTTGGAGAAGGCTGAGCTTTGGAGAAGAGCCTTTGTGGCAAGGACTAAGGAAGCTGCAATCAAAAACTGAAAGACTTGCAAAGGAGAAAGGAGTGGGGCTGCTAGGCTGGGGCATCTACAGGTCTCAGCTGAAGAACATTCTGGACAGGGGATGATTCTTAGAATCCCCCTCTGCTGAGCTCTCCTTAGCCATCACTGACAAATCTCCAGGGGAAAATGGAAAACTGAATTGCTATGGCACATAAAAACATTCCTTCCAGAGAGATATTTGGATCACACAAGGAGGTGGGGAGGTGCTGGGGAGAGGAGAAGACAGAAAGAATAAAAGGTATCTCAGACCTAGCACATATTGAGCTAAACTGTGAAATTTGTACTTGTTTCAATGACGTCAGTGAAGTTGCTTACACACAACAGCGCTCCCCTTAAGCAATTACACATTGCCATGTCTGGACACTGTAACCACAAGACCATTCACAACCGGTCTGGAGGAAAAGCACAGCCTTTCAAGAGCCCTTCCCTATAATTCAGGACTACTCAATGTGAGATTTAAAAGTCTGCCCATCTCTTAGAAGTGAAAAGGGGGAGGATCTGTCCGATCATATCTGTGACCCTGGCAACTCTTCACAAGCAGAGACAGCTGAGTCACTAATATTTAGAAAAATAACATAATTGACTGTATTCAGCCCTGTGGAGGACCCCCACTGGGTATTCACAGTTAAACATTAGCAACTCGGTCATTTCTGGCAGCCTTTGTGAAGGGTTGCCAGGGCTGTAGATTCAATCAGATGACCTCCAACAAACCAATTTCCACTGAAAATATATTTTAAAAATACATTAAATCCCAAATAAGTACAGCCCTTTCTCCCTCACTGAATACTCCCTCACCCTACATCCTCAGCTAGATGTGCTATCCAGACGTTATGCACGCAGGGGCTCAGTTATCACCGCCGCCTAATGTGATTTAGAACTGCCTGTGGACTGCACTCTTTAAAAACCTGGGAATGTAATGGTGTTGCAGCTGGATGCAGATTAGGATGCCAAATTACATTCAAAAGGTAAAAAGATTTGCATGTATCTTTCTTTTCCTTTTCATTGGGCAAAGTGACTATTCTTTTACCACTACCTTTTTATCCTCAAGCAGCTTTCCCCTCCCCACCCCCCATTATTAGCCATTAAATTATTTTAATTTAAGAGGAACTAAGATGAACTGCTGTTTTGTATTCCACATTACATACACTGCAACAGTGTATTACATGGAGTTGAAATATTTACTTCCTTCTCAGTGATCTATACTATAAGTGATTAATATACCAGTAAGGCAACTAGAAATGAGATTTTAAAACTCTGGTTTATACATACGGCTTCATGAAAAGCTCTACAATAAAACAACCAATGTGGACACTATTTGTTAACACTATCGTAATGAAATCAGCTAACACCTTCACTACATCTTGTAATTGCTTCTTGTCATGTGTAAGACATTTCTAAATCAGCTGTTAAATATCCCAATTGTGTAAGTTCCTGTCTATCTACTCAGACTACAGGATTTCATTTAAGTCAACATACTCTACCCTGGAAAATTTGTTCTCAGTTAAGCTATTTTTATTTGCCCTATTTGTTTTTTCTATCTTAAATTATTCTGAACTGTTACCAAAGCCTCACCTTTCTTGCACACATCAGTGTTTAAGGAAATACAAAGAAACAGTTCAGAACTGGATTCTGAAGATGTTCTTCCAGAGAGAAGCTTAACAAAACAATGTTTTAAAATAATATATCCCATTGTTTGTCTTACAATAAGTACAAATCCAGCAGCAAAAAATGATAACAGGGTAAGAGCTATTGTGAAAAGATTATCCAGAAAGCCATTGGCAAGCATTTTCCCAAATGGCATTGCAATTATTCTTTGTGCATGGTGCAAAATAATATACTAGGGGTATTTAGAAAGAGGAAATTTTTCTTTACATATAGTGCAGAGACGCTGCATCAAGTTTGGTCTGATTTTTTTTTTTTTTTTTCCCCTCAGTGTTCCCTGCTGAGCAGTGCCACAATTAATCAAGCTTTCTAGGTTTTAGTTAATTGCTGGACCCCAATAAATTGGTTTGTACTGGCATTGGTCCAGGTCTGATAATTTCACAGCCTTGGAAACTGCTGCATGTTCACACAAGAACCTTGCAAGCAGGGAGCTGGGATGAAAAGAATAAAAGAAACTCTTGTTCTGTGAGGTTCCATTAATACTTAAAAAGCCAGCCCACTAGCAACAGTGTCTTCACTGTTTGTTTTTCTCCAAGTGTTTTATACTGATGTTTTTAATGACAAAAGGAAATCCCTCCCCTCTCCTTATTTTAAACTTTNNNCCCCCCCAACTGGATTCATATCAAAGTATCACCACCTTCTGCTGAAGAAAAGATCAAGTCTGGCTCTATGAACTAAACCAGAGAGACAAGTGGTCCTGCAGTCTGGCTCTAGTGCACTGCTGGTTAGTACCACTCATGATCAGTTGGATGCTGGAGCCAGAGGACAACACTGATTTTCCTTGGTGTGGGGTCACAACCAAGCAGGTTGGCATCACAGTTCAGTACAAGTCAATGCACTGAGGTCTGTTATGAGTAAATACACAATATTGTTGTCAATGTGAAGACAAGCCCACAGCTATGAGTCCATTTTACAACTGGGCTCAGTTACGTGAAGGACTTTGTGTCCTCAGCTCTTACTGGTAGCAATGGGATTTGTGAGTGTTCAGTCCCTGGCAGGCTCTGGCTCCATGCTGGCACACATTTGACTTTGTTCTCCCTAGAGAAGGCTCATTTGGCAAGTTCAGTTTTACTAATGGGTTTCAAAAGCAATCTCACACTAGCAAGTTTCTGAGCAAAAGAATTACATAATACCCGACATGTTCAGTAACCTCCTTGATATTGTCTTTGGCTCACCAAGGCGAGATTAGCAGCACTAATCACAGCTTTATAAAAGTATGTTTGAATTGCAATTGGAGCCTCCTCCAGTCTGCCTCAACTCCTCCTGTCGTGCCTTGGAAGACAGGACTGACTGGGTTTATCTGGTGGATCTCAGATGTATAGAAACAATTCTTTATCATTGTGTGATCAATCTGGAAGATTTGTCAAGGTTTTCCTCCTGCAGAGCTACACCCTCACCATGTGCAAACCACTACTACTCCTTAAAACTCCTGCAGATTTCTACCAAGCCTGATTCTAGCCAACAATTCTAATGGCAGAGAAGAACCTCTGCTGAATTCATACAAACTACACCATCTTCTAGGATGTGTGGTACTGCAAAAATGTAGAAGGTGAAACTCCTCCAGGCATGCTGAAATAATCACTTACAAAGATTGTTTGATGCTGCTTTTCATTTCCTGGAAACAGTTGCTAACGGTCTGTTGCACACTGTAGTACCACACTATAGAGTAGTAGAAGTAAAGTGGTAGAAGCAGTAACGGTATGTTATTGTATGTTTTGTGCATCTTCCAGTCCACAAAATGCTGTTCACACAAGAGTCTAGAGGTGAGAATTTAGAATGAAGATTTGGACATGATTTCTCAAGAAAAAAAAAAAATGTCCCTTTCAAGTTTTCTCAAATACGTGGCATCAACTAAGGATTTAGAGCTCTATTTTCAACTACTTTATTGATGTCATGACTACAACACTCATCACCCTTCAATATAAGATGAAATAATGCAGAAGAAATTAATTACAAGTATTAATACTAAAAAAGACAAAAAGCTAAATCTGTCATGGTGATATAATGTTACTCTTTTAAAATGAAATAAATTAGAAATCAGTGGTTTCTGTCAAAAATTACAATGCACCACTGACAGCAAGATATACCTGAATTGGAAATTCAGCTCTCTGACTAAGAATCATAGAATCATAGAATGGTAAGGTTGGAAGGGACCTCAAGGATCATTTAGTTCCAACCCCCTGCCATAGGCAGGGACACCTCCCACTAGTACAGGTCACTCAAGGCCTCGTCCAACCTGGCCTGGACCCCCTCCAGGGAGGGAGCAGCCACAAGCTCCCTGGGCAACCTGTTCCAGTGCCTCACCACCCTCACTGTAAGGAACTTCCTCCTAACATCTAGTCTAAATCTCCCCTCTGCCAGTTCAAACCCGTTGCCCCTTGTCCTGTCATTACAAGACCTTGTCAATAGTCCCTCCCCAGCCTTCCTGTAGGCCCCCTTCAGATATTGGAAGGTTACTATCAGGTCTCCTGGAAGCCTTCTCTTCTCCAGGCTGAAGAGCCCCAACTCTCTCAGCCTGTCCTCATAGGAGAGCTGCTCCAGCCCTCTGATCATCTTTGTGGCCCTCCTCTGGACCCGCTCCAACACGTCCATGTCCTTCCTGTGCTGAGGGCTCCAGAACTGCACAGTACTCCAGATGGGGTCTGACGAGAGCAGAGTAAAGGGAGAGAATCCCCTCCCTTGCCCTGCTGCCCACGCTGCTCTTGATGCAGCCCAGAAGGTACAAGGAAAGACAAGACAGACAGGAAAAAACTGTGGGAATGTCACAAAGATCACCCCTTTCACAACTTCATTGTAGCTTTTGTAGATTCCTTGTGTTCTTTTGAAAGTTTGAGGAATAATTGCTTCTGTATATCTTGGTAATGACAATTCATTACTATTTGAGTCTCAGTAAATCACTGAGTACTGGTGCTTTGACACACCGTGGGGACGCTCACACAGTTCACGAACACGCAAAAACTTCTGTATTCCAAAATCTGTCTCACAACAATTGACATTACAAATATGAGAGAGAATTACAGGATCACACACACTCTGTTGGCGAAAGGTATCAAATATCTGAAATGGATTTATTTAGATTAGATTAGATTAGATTAGATTAGATTAGATTAGATTAGATTAGATTAGATTAGATTAGATTATAAACAGCTGCTGATAAGCACTTTAAAATCAATACAAAATTCAGGAAGGCATCACCTCTGCCTGCATAGATATCTATCCTATACCTACACATTGATATTCTTGACACCACCCAACACTGTGTCATTTGCTCTAGGCTGGAATGAATAATATTATGGTTCCCTTCTCCTGTATTTTCATGTTTGCTCTTGGCAGCTCTTGCAACTGAATTCTCACCTGTGTATCTGGAAGTGAATTGGGTGACATAACCTTTTATTTGCATTTTTTAAAGGACAATGAAAAAATTCAGCCACTCTTCAGTCTCAGATGAGTATGTCCACATCAAGGTAATGAAGAACTGGGCTGCAGTTTGACATTTTATGTGTCGTTGCTGTTGTTATTAAGCAAATTGTGCTGAAATCTCAGCTTTGCACATCCATCTGTCTCACTATAAGTAAATTAATTTCTTATGCTAAAGGACTGAAACTCCACCACAGATGAAGTCAGTGCTACAGAGTGAACAGGAGGGTGGAGAATGCTCCTATGCCATAATCACAAAATCATGTACATCTGAAGCCCTTTTTGTTTAACAGGACATGTGAAGATTGCTTGATGAACATCCAGAGCATATTCTCAGTATGTTAGTTGGAGGACTGATCCAAACCACAGAAAGTAATTTAGAGATTTTTATAAAATCCTGGGGAAAAAAATTATCATCTTAAGATTGATTTTCCAAAGGGCTCCATTGAATGCAAGAATAAAGGAATTCATTAGTTCAAGAACTTCTTTTCATATTTTTTCAGAAGTAAAAAATTGACCATAGATAATATTTTTTCTTGAAAGCAAAGAGAATAAAAAAGAAGACAGTGAGGTAAATGAAAGCTGGAAGTTGTGTCATGTGTCTAACATCTCTCACAGCTCAATGTCTGTTTCAATTAAGAAAACTCCACATGGTGCATAAACATGTTAGAGCTGGCATGAATATTTTAGCTTTTTTTTTTTTTTTAANTTTTTTTTTTATTTTTTTGTTTTTTTTTTTTTTTTTTTTTTTTTTTCTCCCTCAGAAGAACTGAGGAATAATGGCAGGATACCTACACAGTGCTCAGCTGCTGTGACACACAGCACAAGGCACAAAGAGATGGAGTTCTACTGTCAGTGTCACAGTTTATTAGCTGCTTAATTTCCATTACTTTTAATGAGAATTACACAGATAAATCTCTGTGCTCTTAAAATCTTGGGGCATCCTACACCAGCACACAGGATATTTGAGCAGTGAGTTCTGTGTGGTAACACAGAGAATAAAAACTACCTATCTGATGCTTCTCTGAAGCTCCCTGTGTCACACATGCACAGCAGCTCTGAACTTCACAAATTATAGTAACATCCCACTGCTGAGAAGAGCAGCGAGCAAGGTATTTGCTGTGTTCAAAGGGGAATAAGACAGACTCCTTCACATGGGTCTGTATTAGCCGTGGGGTAAGCACAGTGGACTGTGGCAAGACACAAGGAGTATTAGCTTTTAATTGTACTTACTCCTCAGCGATACTTAGAGATGGGAGAAAAGAAACAGCTTTGGCTGCACCAGCTGGATCCACAAGCACTGGCAAACCCTGCAAGCTGAGCAAGGATGACTCACCAAGATGCCACCTGTGAGCATTTCATTCATGTGCCATGTCCAGCATGTGTCACATTGTCCTCTGAGCTAACAACCATTAACACTGCTGTGACAGCACAACATGTAAAGAGGTACAAGAAACAGATGCAGACTTTGTACATGATCAAGGAAGAAGCAGACCCTGACAACTTTAAACTGTGTCACCACCCAAAAGCCCTCAGGGACACCACAGCAACTGATGAACAGCATGGCCTGAGCAGCAGGATCAGGACTAAGAGTAAGACTAGGACATCCTGCCCTGGGAAGTATGGTTTTCCACCATATTGCCCATTCAGTGAATCCTAAGCTCTTATCTGGGAGAAACCTTTTCTCAGCCAATCCTCTACAATCTAAATCTGCCAAAGAGTGGAAAGAGGCTCCATTTTGTATATCTCTATGTTCAGCAAAGGTCTTACACCCAAATTAGTATCTCCAGAGACCATCAGACACCACCATCTTCTAAACAGTCTTACAGATGCAGTGGAAAGTGCTGGCATCTGTAGCAACCTTCCCAAGGCACTCTTCAGGCCAAATAAGGAATTTCTTTGTGTAAAAGAATTCAGGTCACAGAGTCTATAGAAAATATTTCATTTCTCATTACTACTACACTACATCTGAAGAGTACTGCAATGATAACTACTGTATTCATCTGCACACTCCAGACTTTGTATCAGCGCAGAGAAGTAAATACATGTGATGACTGCTGTCCAGAGGAGGTTTGACAGAGGTGGGAGACTGACCTGTGTTGGGAAAGTAGTTGTGGAGGATGTGTACAGAGTAAAACTAACCTCTGCTCAGGCCTAAAGCTGCGCCACCTACCAAAATCATGCAGATGTGATAAACCCAAACTATCAAGCCTGCCCTTCAGAATCTGTGGATTCCTACCCATAAAAATTTGTAACTCTTTTCTCATCAGAATTACAAATTGTGTATTTGGTTTTAAGCAATTCACCTTCCTCAGGATGCTTGAAGTCTTCCGAAAACGACACTATTCCAATGTTCATTTTGGCCACTACTATCCATAAAGAGAATACATCCACAACAGAACAAACTCCTAGCAGACTAAAGACCCACAAGGAGAACCCAACCTTCATCCAACAGTAGTAACACAGGAATTCAGAAAATCAAAACATTCTAGTGTATTTTTGAGACCCCATGCAATGTACCTTTTCAAGAAATGATGTTACTAAGGGCATTTTAATATCTCAATAACTACTCTGAAATCTGATGTCATACCAGTTTAGCTCCAACACTAGACAATGGATTGATTTTTGATTAAGATGAAAAACTACATGGAGAGTCACCAGCACAAGTTTAACATTCTATAAGGACAGCAAGACAAAAGTGAAGAGCATCACAGGTAATTGCTGCACTAAATCCAAGAAGCATCCCTGATGATGTGATTTGGTTTAAATATAGACCTATCAAAGGATGTACACAAGCAACCACATCTTGCTGAACTGTTCCAGTAACAAACTCCTTTCCTTTGACAGTATGATCCTGGTTTAATTTGACTTCATTTCCCTTTGATGTCACTTCTGCAGTTCCTTGTGGTGTCTGAACTCAGTTTCCGAGACAAGATCAGTGGCACTTATGAAGTGGTAGCAGGGTGAGATTTACTACTACTCCCAGACAGGCAAAGGCAGCTCCTAGGAAAGTCCCTCCACCCTGTGTCAGCAGGAAGGCCCTCACTGGCTTTGGGTCTAACTGTTTGCAGACTGGTACAGGGTCAGTTCAGTCATTGATCCAAATGCATATGTTGATTTGTTATGTATCTCACAGCCTGGGCCTGCACAATCTATCCCTACATATCATATAAAGAATAGTATTCCTGTGGCCTCAGAATTTAGAAGCACATGTACATGCTTAGTTGTCCTCTCCAGGAACATGGATATACATCTGGAGGACCAGAGTATGCACAGCTCAGATTCTCTGCCTTCAGCTGCAAATTTATTATTCTGATTCAGAGTTACCATTTGTTTAACCATTTGCCCATCCCTACTTCATACAGTGGCTCTTTCAAAACTATCAGTCACCATTAGCCATCACATACAGGACTAAAAGCTTTAGTGATGACTTTTCCTTAGGAACATGGGTTATTGCTTTTGAATAGCAAGGCAAAGTGTCTGTGACACTGAAGCTCCACACAGCTCCAGAACACTTTTTCTCTTTTGCTTTTTAAAGAGCTATAAAGTTGCGTTTTACTAATATTTAACGCTAGTCAGCCATAACGTTACAAAACTCTTAGTAAGTCAACTATCCTCTCCTCATGCTAGTATTAGGTTTCACCATACACTGTATTTTCAGTATTTCGTCCAGATGAGTTACAATGGAAGAAATGAAAGTTCTCCTGAATTTTCAGTCTTCTGAAAATACCTACCAAGCCTGGGAGGTGTATGACCTCCCAGCAGTGCTCCCCAAACACCCTGATCCCAAACTAGGGGAAATAGGTTGTAATTTGTTTCTCTGCATGATGTCTTTTCATACCTCACCCTTCTTCTCAGATCATTTGTCAAGGGTTCACTGATCTCTTCTTATTAGTTACAGGGGCTACAAGAAGACAGAAAACGAATGTTTGATCAAGCATATAATGTCATGAGTCATGGGTTTAATTTAGTTCCACCAGAATCTCAATGTGACCTTGAAACCTTCTAAGACAATAAATCAGACCGAAGGGTATCAGCAGAGGATGTCTGACAAATCCCGTTGGACGCTAACTCCGCCGGGTCCGCTCCATGGGACACCGCGCCTGTGGAAAAACCATTTAAGAGCCCTCTCGGTGTAGAGTAAAACCGCCCGTGGGGCTCGGTTACCGGGGAGAGAGCAATGGCCGCAGCCCGCTACTCTGCTTGAGCAAGCTCCCACCCGCCGGGTGCCGGTCCTGCCGCCCGCAGGTGGTTCCCGCACGGTGGGAGGGGAGACGACAGGGCAGGCGCCGAGTCCTCACGCCCCGGAGAGCGCTACTCTCCCCCCGACCCCCCATCGCGGAGCAAACTCCACCCCGGGCCGTGTCAGTCACGCAGCGGTGCCGGGCGGCGGGAGCGGGGAGCGGGAGAGGAGGGGGCCGGGGCGGGAGGCGGACCGCGGGCTGCTCTACTGCTCCTCCCG
>VWZE01014706.1:26815-211901 GCA_013396675.1 Eubucco bourcierii | reverse complement strand
TTCTCTTCTTGCCCCCTCATCACCGCCACTGCGGGAGCGACGGGAAGACCTAAAAGCCCGTGCGAGCGGCTGGAGGAGATGATGGCAACGTGAGCGGGAAACGGAGCCGTCTGTCCGGAGCCCTCCCGTACCCCGGCGCAGCGGAGCGAGCAGAACACCGCGGGTCCCTCAGCCGAGGTCGCTGTCGGCGGTGTCCAGGGTCCGCAGCTAATCGGAACGACCTCCAGCCCTGCCCCAGGTTTGTGAGCTCTTCTTTTCTAGGCAAGAGGCAAGGAAGACGCAGTCCCGCTGCCAGAGGCGCTGCCTTTCGTAGGGGCCGGGGTCGCGGCACAGGCAGCCCCACGGGGGTACCCACCGCCTCCCTTATGGTCAGCCCGGCGTGTCTCGACCTGCCAGGGTGGGGGCCGGCTGGTCTCCTACCCCCGCCACCGGCACCTAGCTCGGGCAAGCGCGGCGTTTCGGATTAGTACTCCGCCGACGGCAACCCGCGACCTCAGCTTCCCTCCCGGCTCCGGGAGGGGCTCCGGGGCGCTCCCCGGGCTCGGCGCCCGAGGGCCGGCTGCTCTGCTAAAGCAGCGGAGCCAAGAGCCTCTGGCCGCGGCTCGCTTGGAGAATTGCCTGCTTCAAAACCACCCCCCGACGGTAAGGGCTCGCAGCGTGGCCTGCGGGAATAACGGCTCGGAGAGAGCGGCGGGAGGTGCGTGTGCTCGCTCCGTGCGGCGCAGGGACAGCCCACCCGGGCCCTCCGGTCCTGGCCGTGTGTCAGCCAGACGTGGCTGGTGACACCGCTGAGGGCACGGCGTCCTGCGGCAAGTCTCCCTCGCCGTTTGAGGGTGGGTTTTTCGCATTCGTGGGGAAACGTGGCGAGGCCAGGCGCTGCCACTTGTTCCTAAAGCAGCGTTAAGAGCCAGACTCGTGTGCCCGATTTCAGGGAGCGGCTGGTGTTAGGAGTGAAGCGCTTTCATTGTTTCTGCTAAAGCACAAGACACACCAATAATTAACAGGTTAATACTAACTGAGATTATTTAAATTCAGGGATATTTTTAGGACATTGCCCTTTGGGGAAATGAAGGGAGTGTGCTAATAGCGAGAAGTATGCGTTTGTATTTGGGGTAACAACAATACAGAAATTAAAGAGAATTAAGAAAGACATCAAAAGTCTCCATCCCGTTTCTGCTATTAACTCCTCAATTTCACATAATCATGCAGCATTTCTAAGCCTAAGCAATCCAAGTTTCAAAGTGTGCTTCCTTTTGAAGGCCTGACATGTGAAGTTGGTGATGTCTGAGCCTTTCTGTCTGAGCCAGTTTAGAGAACAGGTAAAATGCTGCACAAAGGATAACGGTGCTCCATTTAGAAATACTGTTTGCTTAAGCAATCCCCAGGAAGGCAAAAATATTTAAATACTCACATATCTTTTAGTCTCAGGGATGTGCTAGTGTTGTTCTCAAAACATGGGACTAAAAATGACGACGTTTTAATTCTAAACAAGTGTTTAAAAGGTTATTTGGCTTAAAAGTGGCCTATGCTATTTGAATACGAAAGCAAAAAAACGACTTAAACTTTTCTTCTGAAATTGGAATATTACGCTCCACTTCCAAAATACATGGAAGGTTGTATTTTGTTACTGCACAGGGAGTGTGCTTTTGAAATAGTGGGGGTTTTGGAATGTGTTCAGATGCAACTCATATTATTTTGAATGACCTTATGGAGTATAGACAGAGTGGTTGTACAGATTTGATTAGTTAAGGAAGATTTGGTTGTGGTTGGGGGGAGTAGAGAACCCTTGAACAAGAGAAGCAATAAAAACATTGATAAAATCAGATCACCCATCCTTTGTTACAATGACCTGGATCTCAACAGTGTTAATAGGAAGATCTTCTTGTTAAGTGAGTGTTAACTTACTCTTTAATTCTTTAATTCTTGCTCTTAAATTCTGTAAATCATCTGCCACTTAATTCTGACTATAGGTATTCAAAATATTCTTTGTGCTTTGGTTATCTGTGAGTTGAAACAACAGGTCTATTATTTCCATGAAATATGAAGAGGTCAAACTAGTTTATAAAGCAGACTGTTTATTTTTCCAATAGTAATTTAGGAAAAAAACAAAACAAAAAACAAACCACCAAAAAACTCCATAAAAAATGCTGTAAAGCTAATTGTGAATCAACACCAAGACTCCTGAAATCAGCCCTAAATACTTCCAACTCTGTAATTATGGACAAGTGTGCTCTAGGGAGATAACACTTCTGCAGTGTAAACACAGTAGAGCATCAGCATATCTTTCTATTTAGAATCTTAGGGTGGCTATCAAAAATAAATACATTCTACTTTAGTTAATTACGTTCTCCCTTGCATTTTGCATTATAAAATAATTCAGCTTTTAAAAGCCAGAACAAGATAGACAGAATAGTGCATGCAGCAAGTCTGATACCATCTCTGTACCACACTGAGGAGAAGTTAGATTTGCTCCGTTCGGACATTAGGCAACACAAGGGTTAACTCTAGAAAAATTAATTATCCACAATCCCAGAACAATGGTAGCTGGAGGAGGGGTGATTCGAATAGTGATGGAAGCCTGTTAGATGCAGTGATGAAAACTCCCAGTGACTACAGCGTGGCCAGCACTGAATCTCTACAGCACAGGGCCAGTAAGACACCAGGTCCACCCAAGGTTAGTTTTATGATGATGCAAAGACATTACAATTGACACCTCTGTTTCCTAAGGTACATCCAAAAGAGTCACCCTGCAAGAACATATCCCAAACTAGTTTCTTGTGAAAGAGAACAATCTGAATTGCTTACTTGCCAGATTTCTCTGTTTTGGAGTAAAATAAGGACTTCATTAGAATTAATAAAGTTTTCAGCTCTCATGAGTGGGAATGTGGCCCCTTTTCCAAAAATGAAATGATCTAAAGCCAAAGCTGTTTCCATGAAGTGAAGATCCATGATAGACACAGATTTTTTTGGATCTGTCAGTACAGGATTTCTGTGTGATAGATGAAATCATGCCAGAGAAGATAAGTATCTTACAAGGTTTTAGTTTAATTAATTTAATCTTTTCTTCCCAACAGCACAACATTCTCTACTTTGGTGGCTCTTATTTTTCCTTTTGTCGATAAAGATGAGAAAGAAGTGGATATTGGAAGATTTTCATTTTATCTTTTTTGGTGTGCTCTGTCTCCTTTTCATAGATGGAGGTAAACTAGAACAAGTAAAACGTAAGTAGCCTTCAAACAAAGCTGTCACAATCACCCACTTTTGACATTTTACTTCTGTTTGACGGGTGATTGAGAAAAGATCTTTCAATAAGAAGATTCTAAACTGTGGATCCGAGTTCAAAACCTTCTACCATTCTTTCTCCTCCTGATCCCCCATTTAGTAGAATCAGGGCACCCCCATGTTTGGGGCATGTTTTCCCAAAGCTGTGCAGGTTTCATCGTATCATAAAGAACATAACACATCAGTTGGAGAATCTGGTTTATTTCAAATATCCTGAATCAAGAGAGTGCTTAATTCCATTTCAGTGACCTCTGTAAACATCTGAGGGATTATCTGGATTTTGTCCCATGTGTAAGACTATTGTGCTGAAGTTTTCAGTTAGTGTAAAGCTCGTCCAAGACTCTTCCGTTTGTGTTCCAAAAACAACCTCATATGAACTGGATTAGATACATCCTTGGAGAAAATTAAGAGTGTAAGCACTGTCAAAAACTTGATGAGAAGAACTGAAAGGAATACAAACAAAACAAAGGGAATGTTTCTACAAAGCCTGTCATCCATGGGAGATGTTAACACATTTCAGAAAGCGTGGCAAGGAGGAATAACTACTCAAAAACAGTCTAGGAGTTACTGGTGTAGTTCACTGCTACAGCCTTGCTACTAGTTGTCTGAAATACTCTTCCCACCTGCACAGGCTGGATTTTGGCTGCCTTCTTAGAAAATACGTTGTTTGGCCTTGAGAAGTAGTTAAAAACTTCAGCCTCAGAATCAGCAGCTTCTGCTTCTAAGGAAGTACATTCAAATAAAAATAAATAAAAAATAGAAAGATGAAAGAGTGAGTCCCAAAGGGGCCACCTTCTTTGTTGAGCTTACTAACAAGAAAACGGTATGCAAGTATCCCTGCTCAGAGAAAGCACAGTGTGAGAAGTTACCAAACTCCACTTCAGCCATCTGCTTTTTTATTTCCTGCAATTAATTTTTCATGCTGTTGCGTGAACTGAAAGCAGATCACTTCACAGTTGCTACTAATAATCTCTCCCTCTTCCTACCTGCTTTTACCCCAGTAAATTGGAGGAATGTCCCTTGCTTAGATTATCACTTGGAGGACTAGGATTTTGATTCGGGTTTGATGCTCTGAATTGACATTTATACCAAGGGTAATGAATTACAGTCAATTTGGACATTATTAACATAAGAGGAAGAAATTATCTCATGGAAATACATGAGAAACACTCTTTATTGAAGAGAGATGAGTTTTCAATGTGAAACCATAATGTGATAGAGGCAGGGCAGCAGTGGCTGACAGGTAGATGGGTATCTGCAGAATTGCACCTGTAAGATTCAAAGTGCTTAAGGAACAGAAAGAACTAAAAATATTTTCAATGCCGATGTGTCTGTAGGTCAAGACAAACTGTTCCGAAATACTGTGACAAAGTTTTTTATTAGGTTGTTAAAATGTGGAGATAGTGATTGTGCCGTGTAAATGCCAGGCATTTATCTTTCTTCTGCATTCCCCTTGTTCAGAATCTCTCTGCTGTACAACCTGAGGGTTTCCTGTCTCGAGCTGGTTGTTTTGGTTTTACCATGGAAAGGTTTTGTTTCTAAAGGACCTGCCTGAGCAATCAGGCACTTAAATTTTGTTACCTAACAGGATCCTAGCCTGTGTTTTAGCAGGTAAAAGGATAAATCCACCCTGCATGAGAGGCACTTTGTCAGCTAGTGCAGGAGATACCATTTGGAAAAAGTATTGGAGGCCATATTATTGTTGTGGTTTGAGAGGTTAGAAATAACAGTACATGAAATTATGGATATTTCTGTTGTGTGATTCTCCAAGGAAAGAAAAACTAGTAATTATTTACAAAAATGTATAGACTGTCTCCAGATGCAGTGTTCAGAAAACACTGCACACCTGAAGCCACTTTTTAAGGACAGAATGGGACCATTCATTCATAGCACTTTCAATTCTTTGCTGTTTTACAGATTCAGATACATACTGTGTGTTTCAAGATAAGAAGTACCGTGTAGGAGAAAGATGGCATCCTTATCTAGAACCCTATGGCCTTGTGTACTGTGTTAACTGTCTCTGCTCAGAGGTAGGACTGCTGATGTACTGATCCTGTAGTTTATTCTACTTTCTTAACTGATTAGAATCCTTTCTGATGTACCTATAATTCAACAAAGCCCAGACCTGTGTTCATTAGTGGGTTCTGCAGGAAACAGAGGCAGATAATCCTAGGAAAGGGAAAACATTAACAGAGAAGGCCAAAACTAGCAAAAAAAGCTTGCATGGAGTAGACAAAACAGCTCTTCAACTAGCCAGAAGCTTTGTCAGTGCTGAACATTACATCTTGAATAATCAGACCTCAATAACTGAATCTTTGTGGCTGCACCAACGTGAAGGATTATTCTGAACCTGAACTTGGTAGTGTTTTGATCTATGCACAGTGCCCACACCTTCAGAAGCGTTTCCAGTCAAAGCATTTGCTGCCCTAAAGTGGCGAAAAAAACAGGCATGGATATCACATTGGGAAACATCTATGGAAGAAGAATGAGATGGTGAAAAATGGGAGATTGTGGAGAGCACAAAGATTTGGGTAGTATATGAAAGGACAGGTCCTTGGCTACCATGAATTGATGCCTGATACAGAGACACAGCAGTAACAGATCCCCTAAGTATGTCATATACAGCTGAGGCGGGCAGGAAAATGAGGGCAGGATATATCCCTTAGAGTACTTTAAAATGACTAAACAATATGGGATCTTAATCACTAACACATGAGGCACTCCAGATGCTGAGTTTTGTCTGCTGTGTTTAATGCAGAATAAAGTTTTCTTGGCCATTTTCCCCCATGTAAGTGTAAAATATTGGGCCTCTGTGCAGCATTTGCTCTGAGGGATCTGCTACTACAGTTTAGTGCAGAGATGCACAAACAGTAGTCCCACAGGCTTGGCTTGATCTCAGATTTGTGCAGCAGAATGCATTTGTAAGAGAAAAAGCAATGCAGGAGAAATGGAAAAGTCCCTTATTATAGCAAAAAAAGAGTTTCCACTCACTTTTTGTGATCTATATGCAGAACTGAGAACTATCTCAGAGTCTGTGTGTGGTAAAATATTCACTATGTTCCTGGAAGCCTGTCTTGGGTGGGGATGAAATTCACTGGAAACCCTGGAGATCTGGATACAAATCATTACTTGATGATTTTTAGGAAGATGTTAGTATGTAGGGATGGGAAAGTGCATGGAATGCTCTTCTAAAGAGCAGCACTGCTGTGATCCAAGCATCCACACACACTCTTAAGTCTCCCAACAAATGAATATATTGTATTTCTTTCCTTCACGCATGGGCATGGAAGACTGGAGTGACAGTTCAGGGCAACAAGGATAGTAAAGAAGGAAACTGATTGTGTTAATTATCAGTTCATGCAGCTTGAGAATGGTTCTGGACTCCTCCACGTCCTTGTTCTGGTTTGTCTTTGTTGTATCATGAGGGTGCAGAATGTACCTTGGGATTAATTCAGCAGTGACAATGCTGAGGGATCTCTGGGATGTGACTCTTAGAGTTGCCTGTAAGGAAGACTCCAGATAACAACTGCAGCATCCAGCTATTCATTTGAGCTTTGTTTTGACTAAAACGAATGCCCTCAGAACACTGATCTACAGTAAAAGCTTCAGATCATCAGGAAACTCTGAATAATTTATAATTTTAACAAAATTAAGGTTAGGTAAATCATTAGAAAACACACCTTGATGTAGCACAAGCACAGGCCTTAGACTGAGAGACAGAGAGACCAAAGTGTAACCTGCCTATGATTCACTGCCATTAAATTGGTAAGGCAATGGCCATGGACAGTCTGAAGCAGCAAGCCAGATCCTCACACTACAAAGAAAAGCGTCTGGGGTCTTCATCACCAGTGTGATGAAAATTTCTTTGCTGGCCTCAGACATCACAATCCATGTGAACTCTGCACAAAACAAGTCCCATCAGCCAGGCAACTAAGGTCTCTGCTCCATCTCTATCGACTCTCTTGGTTCACCCCCACAAGACACACACTTCTGATGTTTAGTAAAAGGCTAGACAAATTAACTAATTAAAGAGAGGCCAAATTATTCAGCCTGGAATTAGAAAAAAAAACCAAAACAACAAAACAAAACCAACAAACCAATCTCTCTTTTTTGTGTGCATATAGTAGTGTATTTTTATAAGTTAAAATTTACATACATAAACTAGAATAAAACTTGCTTTTACAATTCCTCCTCCCCCCCAAATACACAGTGGAGACCATTAACTGTTACTGTCAGGTAAATTGGGGCACTCACAATTTGTGAGATCATTATTCTCTAAATGGCAGCTTTTTGCTTGCGCTCATAATCAGTCTGCAGACTTCAGGGACTAAAATGAATGCTCTTCACACTCAGCACTGCTAATGCAGCTGGGGAGAGTGTGATGCAAAAGTGCTCACTGTGGCCCTGACTCACAGAGGCATACATGAGCTGAAGTCCTACTTTCAGGACTTAAAGCAGAGCTTAGTCTCTCAGGTATCATTTTAAGTCTGAACCAGGCACAGGATCAGTTATAAGTTAGAATGATTCTGTCGTGCTACAAACTGTAGTAGTGCAGGCAGCACTGAAGAGAGAAGTAGGCCTGCAGAATTCATGTCATAGAATCATAGAATGGCTTGAGTTGGAAGGGAGTTTAAAGATCATCTAGTTCCAAAGCGCAGAGGCATCTCTTACTACACCAGCTCTCTCAAAGCCTCATCCAATCTGGTTTTAAACACTTAAAGGAATGAGGTATCTACAGCCTCTCTGGGCAGCTTCTTCCACTGTCTCATCACCCTCATACTAAAGAACTTCTTCTAGTTGTCCAGTCTAAATCTACCCTGCTCAAGTGTCTTATCACCACATGCCCTTATAAAATGGCCCTCTCCAGCTTTCCTGTAAGCCCCTTTCAGCTGATCACGCACAGAAAGGAAACATCCACCTTAGAAGATTTCACAGGACTAGTAATGAAAGAGGGAGTGATGCCATGGAAGTGGTCAGGTGAGCAATGTGGAGGCAGGCCAGCCTTTCTCCTGTGGTAGTGCTTTACAGGCTCTCACATCATTGTTTACTAGGCAAGAAGCTGTGCAGATCAGTAATAGTCTCTATTGTGCAATGGGTCCACAGCCTAAAATTTGCTCCTCCCCTATAAAATCAGTATATTTCATTTCAGTCATCACTGGAAACAGATGGTAATATAATTTTTGGTGTCTCTTTCCAAAGCAGATGCACGAGTGTAGTTTGTGGGTAGTAATGATCTAACAGTGATTCCAGCCTGGGATCTGCAGACAGATACGTAGGACTCAGTGGGTTATTTTGAAGGAGATAGCTAGAAATGCCTATACATTTGCCAGCTAAGGAAGTCTGCACCTTCACTGGAAACATTTCAGTGCTCCAGAAGGCATATGAAAACAAAGTGGGCCTTTTCCTGACACCGCCTAAAGCTACTGTCATAGCATAGTATCAGTGTTCATGCTGAAAGATCTTTCTTGCTATAAACATGAAGAACTTAGAGCTAAATTAGGATGAATTATAGATGGGAAATGGGAATTTGAAATGGATAGTCTTTTCTGGTTACAGACACTGGAAGAATGAAAATTCCCTGTGTTTTAATTATAAATCAAACTTAGATGTGGTCAAATAGAATATTATGTTAATGGCATGAATAATGAACAGTATTCCCAAGACTTGCTTGTATTTCTTAGAAAAATGGCTGCTTACCAACTGCTGGATTTTGTCTACTGGAGAACCCATAAAATGAAAACAAAAGACTCTCCAGAGTTTTCAGGAACAATTATAGATGCTATTGTCTCTTGTGGTCTTGGACTAACCCTCAGTAGGGGATATCTCAGAGACCTACCATTCATTATTTGTGTCTCAGCTTTGGAAATGCAATTCTTAAGCATAATCTGCTCAAAAGAAAAACACAAAGATTGTTACAGTCCATTTTTAGGCACTTTCTCTAATTTTAAGGTTTATATGGATTTCCGCTGCATTCTGATCTCCAGCATAAATTCAGAGGCAGTGAAAGTAGTCTGGTCTTACCCTGGTGTGAGTGACATGAGAATGTTGTGAAAAGGCATGTTTTTAAAATATCCAGATGCAGAATAAAGAACATGGAAACTGGTAAGACAGCCCATCTCACTGAAGTATTGTATTATGTTCCCCTGCAGAATGGAAACGTACTGTGCAGCAGAGTAAGATGCCCAAGTCTACACTGTCCTTCCCCTGTGCATGTACCACAGCTCTGCTGCCCACGATGCCCAGGTAATTCCTATTAATGACACAGTCCTTTCTGAAATGGTTATTTAATGTGACAACAGTGCTAAAAGTCTGTGCTGGAAAACTTCTGTGAAGTAAAGTCCTTCTGTATCCATTTAGGTTTGTCCTACAGTAAGTTACAGTATTTCCTATGGCAGTTTCTAAAAGGAAACCAGAAGTATAGCTTTTGGAAGGGACTGGATAAACTACCAAGTCTAGTCCCCTATAATCTGGGCAGAAAGTAGCACAGGTTGCATTGATGGGGTCTGTGAACTGTCTGCTCCCCATCTTTCTAAGTTTCTGCTTTAGTGTTTTCTGTAAGAGCAGGCATTATATGATTATTTGCAATGGTTCTCTGTTAACAAGCAATGCAAAACTGCAGTGGCAAATGTGCATTTGTGTAGTATCACTGTACAAACAGCCTGGTAACATTTGCCTTTTACATCTCAAACCCAGGCATAGCTTCATAATTAGTGCAGACTGTTGTAAATCATAGAAGCAGTCCTGTAAGAGTTTATGACTATATAAATCCAATTGGATACTGTATAGTAAATTTGTCCAGACTGTACATTTATTATATGCTCATTATTAAGAGCCACTGTATGAAAGAGACTAAGCAGGATCTTTCACGAGGCTGTTACAACATTCCCGACATGGCCTAATGGCTGGTAGATTTGACTGGAGCTTTTCCCTAAATGTCTGTCTTAGTGGCACCCCTCACTTCCACTTATAAAAGAGTATTCATGCAGCATCATAGAAAGGGGTTTTATTTGACTTTCTCCAGAGAGTTTCATTGTCTGAAGAAAACAGCTGGTCCCTGAGCAAGACTAGTGAGCAGGAGGCAGCATGCAGTAGTGGAGGGACACAAGTGCAAGTCAGTTTGCTGTTAAAGTGGGATTGGAGTGAGTTCATTGCGCTTACTGGAGAATAAATGGCACCCACCCATCATTTTTTGGTAGGATTCATCTGTCCTTCTGATAATTATATAACTTCTGTCTGTCAGCTATGTATATCCATATCTGATCTAGGTATCTAGAATTGTTTTTTAATCTGTGATGAAGAAGAAGCATTTCAAATGGGTAGCTCATCTGATGCCATGATGCCACTTTTCCTGCGTCCTGCAATGGAATTCGTCCCATCCAACTTCAGATCTAGAACTCTGTCAACTAGTTGATGGTAGATTTTTATCTATTATAGCCTAATACTTAGGAAGTAGTTTGTAAGGTAGTGTTCTTCATTGGATCAGCTGGTACTGTTAGGTTAAGTGGTAAGGTGCAGGAACACCAAATCCTGTTGTGTTTTCACATCAAAAGGACTGGTGTGCTGGTGTGCCCAAAATCTGGTCTGTTTTTCCAGCTAATCTAAACTTCATTTGGTAAGGGATTCATCTAGATACCCTTTATAGCTGTTGGAAACATGCTGACCCCAGTGGGTGATTAATCCTGTTACCCAGAATGAGAAGAATTTTTCCCTAGAGGTGCTTGTCTCTCTCCACGGATTATTGAGGGAGCACCAGGCAGATAGCTTACACTAGGTGCTTTCTTCTTTGACATCTTAAGTCACAGAAATCCTACTCGAGTATGTAATTGGCATTTGGGATCAGGAGTCTTTTTGCCTTTTTGTTGTTGTTGTTTAAATATCTCTACACAGTATTTAGTACAGAAACAGAAATGCTTCTAGACTGATTTTGCTTCAAGTGCTCTTTAGCAGTGAACTGTTTGGGTTTTTTTTAGTTCCTGAGGCTGTAATTGTTGAGATACCTAAAAAAGATTTTCAAATACTCTATAATAACCTAGTAAGGAAGAGAAAGGGTCCCTGTAAACTCTCATATCTTTCTTATCCAATTCAGTTTTTGCTGTTCACAGTCTCCAACTAGAGTTTTGTACTGTGTGCTTAAACTGATAAAACTAGAAAAGTATCAGAATGAGCCTTTCCTGAGTTGTGGTCCATTATCTTCTTCTAACTGCTCCTAGAGTCTATCTGCTACATATGGTCATCCAATAAACTGCTTGTTAAAAATGAGAGTCCCACAAAGGTTGGTGTTTTTTTTCCTCTAATTGAATCTGTAATTCAGATAGATCTGTACCAGTGTCAGGCAAAGTGGACAAGGAATCTCCTGTGATTTCCTGTGATTTCAGGGGTTATTTGCATTCCGCTTCCTGCAGTGATTCTGTGTATCTTGGTTCATGTCTGATCTGCATAGGAATCTCAAGCATTCCTGCACATCTTATGCCAGGTTTCCATTCCCCTGTCTCTGGCATACAATGTCTTTTGTGCAGCATTCCATGATACACAGGAAATGCACTTCTCTGGTTTCCCTGGTTATTTTCTAATGGAAGGTGCCAGAGCTTTAGCATTAGCATTAGCCATCCATTCGAGCTACTCTCATAATTAGTAATTACATTCTGTCACATAGGTGCCACCTCAGCTTGTCACACTGTATTTCGGAACCGAGCAGTGCTAGTCACAGTGACTTTGGGCTCTTCCTCCTGCCTCTCTCCAGGTCTTGTATAGTCTTAACTGCCCAAATAACTGTCTCCTTATTTAATGAAGCAGAGGTAATGCCAGGAGGCAGCAACTCTCATTGGAAACTGAACTTCATAACTAAGTGGAGGAACTGTTGAAGGGCTTCCTTTGAGAAAAGTTGGCACCATTCTCACCTTGGAATTAATGTCTCCTTGGATCCAGAGTGACACTGGACTTGCTGACACAAAGAGATGCAGTGTTTGTATCCTGTCTCCCTGCCACCAGCCACCATGAATCTTAAGTACCTGTCAGACACAAGTTATGAAGCATCTTCTGCTTTTCACCAGTGGCCCAATCTCACCAGCTTCTACAAGATTCACTCCTTAATTTTTTGTCTTTTAAACTGCTACTGTTTCTGTGCCTTATACAGAACTAGACATTCCTTCCTTTTGCAGCTGAATCTGAATTAAATTCTTATAATCACAGACACGTAACCAAAAATGGTAGGTTCACATTCATTGGGACTCTTGATACACATTAGTGAGACCCAAAAGGATATCATGTGTTTCTGAGCTTGAGCTCCTTCCTTCCACCTCTGGATGCTGCAGCCATTGTCAGAGAAGAGGTGATTTAGAGAGTCAGGGAGAGAATTCACCCTCACTCTTAGAGCTGGATCAGCTCTTGAAATAGGGTGGACTTCATGCTTTTGTCCTCCTGTCAGGAAAACACACTTCACGTACCACCTCTTCAAGCATTTAGCTGCAGCTGTCTTTTATAGCACTACTATGGACAGTGCCTTTTAAAGTGGAACATTTATTTCAGATTGTATGATTTCTACATGGAATGATTGTGAATCAAAGCATTTAGAGTGTAGTTAAAGAGCTAACATTTTTGAGTACACTCCGGAATATGTAAATCAAGATGGGGCAAGCTACATCAGAAGCAAAAATGCACAGTTGCAGGATTTAGAAAGAGTTTCCATATTTCACTTGTTGGTTTGATTTCTCAGCAGATAAGGCTGCACACTGATACACAAATCAGCCCATCTGGCTCTAGTATTTTTCAAGCTAGCTGCCCTTAATAAACACACTGGCTTCCAAGAAAGTTCATGATTAGTAACACATTTAAGTTTACACTCCTTCAGTACTATGATTTTTCTGTATCATACTCAAACCACTTTTCCTTCTGTACTTTTTGTTGGTCTTGGTTATTGAAATGACAGCAGAAAGGCCCAATGGTACCTATATATGTAGTTGGACTAAATACAATGATGGACCAGATCAGGTATCTCACAATACTGTTCTGAGAGCATCAGCTGAAAATAACCAAGGCTATGCCTGCACAATAGATTGCAGTATGACTTAGGAATTCCTATGTCTTTGAACTAGCTGGTTTAGATCCTGGAAGCAGCCTAGTTAGGACAGCACAGAACTCGCTGCACTGCACAATTTGCTTAAAGAAGCAGGAAAAATGCACCTTCAGTGAGCTCAGTGCTACCTTCTCAGCTCCATCCACAGTAACAGAGCTGGTCCAGATAACACGCTGCACTCTTAGACTCAGCCTTGCAAGGTGCTAAGTATGCACACCACCTGACATGACATACATCCTGTATGTAAACACAGAAGCATATGTCTAATACAATGCATCTTGCACTGATTTATCATAGAATCATAGAATCATAGAATGGTAAGGTTGGAAGGGACCTCAAGGATCATCTAGTTCCAACCAACAATTTCCACTTGGGCAGCTGGAATGCTTTTCCACTGCAGCTTGCACATACAATAAACCATTTGGTGAAGAGGTGTTTGATTCTACCCAGCTGACACACCAGAGCTCCAAGGCTCTCAGTTCTAGCTGCCTTACCTTTCCACTCAGAAAAACCCAATCTATCTCGCAAATATTTGTGGGATGGAGGAAGGCAGATTGTGCCCAACTCTTCCATTCTTTATACAATTCTTGCTCCTACCAGCTATGCTTCTCATACCACTAAGTGAGAAACTCACGGCCCAGATCTCACTGCAGTTACAAGGAATTAGATTAGATGGGTATGAGGCCTCAGTAGGAAAGAGACAAAGACATACCAACATGGTGATATTACGAGATGTTCGGGTGGTCTCTTAGTGAGCAGATACTGTTTTCCATGTTATTAGTGAAAGAACAGTTACTTCCCATGTAAAACGCTGATGACTGATGCTACATGTCTAAAACTGAAGTCAGAACCAGTCATGAATTCCAGGCTGAAAACAGACCATCACAGCAGTGCTCAAATGAATAATTTTTTATGAGCAATGTTGCAAAGGGCACATGCCATCTTTCTAAAAGTGATGCCTGCAGTAATATGCATGGTTCAAAAAGGTAATATTTCATGAGAATTTGAAGAAGTATCCAGACCTCACATACGACTTGGAAAACTTTAGAACTCTCAACTGTCCAAAAGATCAGGTCTCTGCCCTACCATGAAAAAATCTTCAAGGTTCTCAACTCTAACAGGTTGCAAACACACAAATCTTTTTTCCTTTCTGTATATTAATCTGTCCCTCTGTTGCCTAAATCCAAGGCAGTAGAATTTCTCCATGAACTGTGCTGCGAAAACACCCACTTTCCATCCTACCCCATAAAAAGACTTGAGACCATTGGTCATACAGCAGTGTAAGAATCTCTGAGCTTGAGATTTCCTTGCTTTCTGTTACATAATGGTGAAAGGATTAAGGAAGAAGGCCACAGAAATTCTCATGAGAGGAATGATATGGAGATAGTACTTCTTCCTTTCATGATTCTTATGAAATTTGAATGTGACAGCAGCAAATATTACAGCTAATGAAAGTTGATACATGCTATATTTTAAGACAATAATAAAAAAGGGCATCTTAAAAAGGTGTCTCCTAAAGGCCTAGATGTAGTCTGTGAGAGGAAGACAAGAGAACAGTGACAGCTGTCATTTTATGAAAGCCTTTATAAAGAAACTTCCACTCACTTGTGGAAGCATCCTTGGAAACATTTCAGGTCAGGTTCCACCTGCTCTAATTGAAGATATCCCTGCTGATTGCAGGGGTGTTGGGCTAGATAACGTTTTAAAGTCCCTTCCAACCCAAATCATTCTGAGTTCAAACATCTGACCTATATGTCATCTACAGAGTCTATCACTGACAGTGTAGAGTACCACATGTACAATTAAGTCTCTTGAAGTATCTACATACAAAACACAGTGCTATAAAAGTGAGAAAAAAGAAAGCATTAAGCAGAAAAAAAGACCTCTGTACAATAAACTTTGGAATGTGAGAGTGGGGAAGCTTCAGGTGTAGTGAACATTAATGAAAGAACTGCAAAGCTTGAAAGTCCTACTGGTTTTATTTTTCGCTCATACAAGATCATCTACACTCCTGGAAGCAGTTGAATTATCTGAGAGATAGTATAAAAACTGGACTCCTGAAAATTGACCATTTGAAACCATAATCCATGCTTGTATGAACTGTTCACACAAAAATTAAAATCTATATCTGTAAGTGAAGTGATGGAAACAAGAATTTGGAGCTATAGGCATATCTCTGATTTTAGAACAAAACCAGCCACATTCTCAGCATCCTGCCCGGTTTCTCACATCTGACATGAGCCTCAGTTCATAGATGATATTCTGCATACTTGGCTCCCCTTCACTCTTCACCTCTATTCTACCTTCCCTCGTTACTTTACCTCAGCATCTGAATCTCTTGAGAACTTTGATCCATGCTGTTGTGCTGCCTGCAGGGCCAGCAGCTTCCTTCACTGCCCACCTCCACACTAGACGTCCATATTTGCAGTCATCATTTGGTTCCTGCAGAGGTGCCATAGAATTACAGAGCTCTGCTTTTTTATGGTTCCTTCACATGCACAAACAAGGTGGGCATTCATATCTGGAATATGAAAGACTCACAGCGTGTTACACAACACATTAGTGAGGTGCTCTGGGTTTTGCATAGTCCTAATACTGGGTAGCTATCAAGCAGTTCAGAAAAGTTGTCTATTTGGAAGTAAATCTGATTTGAAAATATAATGATATAGACATTCTTGGGAGATGTCTCATTTTTTCCTGTTGATGTGCTCTCACATAATTCAGTTTATTTTGTGATCTGCCTTACAAGCCTCATAAGGAATGTTTGCTCTCACAGCCAGACTGAGTTTATCACTTGTTTTCATTCTGATTTTTTGACCATAAAAATTCAAACAATATATCTGTATAACAGCATCCAAAATGCACTGAAAAAAAAATGTTTCTTCTCCCATGCATGACAAAATTGGAACTTCCATTCTTTGGACTGACATGATAGGATAGGATAGACTGCTCAGATTTTTTCCAAGATAACTTCCAAGAGCTTCAAAGGTGCTTCAGAGAAGATTTGGAATGCACAAAAGATTCTCTCTATTTGTTTCCTTGGCTGGGAGAATGATTGGTTGATTCATACAATAGTTCAGCCTTAGAGCAGGAATTAAAATGAAGCAACCTAGAAAGTGTTTTATGACTCCTTCAGAGTTCTGCTGGGCAGTTTTTTTATGCCACTATAAAAGAAAATACAGGAAATGAAGGTGCAGAAAATACATTAAAATAATGTGAAGAGCTTGACTTTAGCCCTAAAAAGCTGAAAAACAACCAACAGCATTTGGTGTTTAAACTGAAAGTACATCTTTGCCTTGAATCTCTATGAAAGTTCATATTGTCCAGACAAGGTGCTACTAGTTCCTTCAAGCAACGAATTTCATACACTTTCTGCTGCCTGCTATATTAAAGACTAAATGTTGTGATTAACTCTGAATTACATTGAAGGTTTTAGAGCTTAGCTTGGTCCTTGAAGTTATTTCAATGTGAAGCATTTTGTGGTTTAATATCTTTGACACCTGCACCTCTAAGAAGACCATATGGATTTTGTTTAGAGCTTGTGTTGGGAGTTTTTGGATAGTGCACAATTTTTCAATCCAAATTTATTTTCAGCCTCAGCCACTCCTTTATAAACAACATCATTGCAGTGGGTTTGTTGTGGATTTTTTTTTAACACATCATCTGTGATTCTTTAAATCACAGATTTATAGTAAGTTGGACTGTGATGCATGACTGAGGCAAGAGGCTAGATGGAGGTGGACTGAAGGTTGATCCACATTCTACTGTACTCAGTCAACAAATTTCTATTCACTTTGATAGTTTTTGGACTCAGCCTTTGATGAAAACAGATGCAGTTAATGACTGTCATATAGTCCCCTGTCCAGAAATGCTAAGCAGTATGGTAGAAATACAAGGCATAGGATGAAAGAGGAAACTGCCTTTATGCTGTACCACACAGAGTAGGTGTTTGGGCCAGGTTCCAAATCTATTTAGTTCTATGGACTTCAGATCAAACCTTCAGGTGACACATCATGTAGAGTGGAAACAAAAGTAGAAGGAAAAAATTAAGCAAAATAATTTTTAATAGGAAAGAAATCCATTTGCTTTCTTACACAGAGTTTTAATCCCCCAAGGGCCTCCAGCCACAAAGGTTATCTAAAAGAATACTGTGACCCCTAGAAGATAACCTTGCACTGAAACTGTAGAATAGGTTTTTTCTATGTGAGGTTCCTGCATTCTCATGAGATGATGAATGAGGATTTAGTTCTGATGATGAAGGGTAGCTTACCTTTCTTCATGTGAAGAACATGTAACAACATTCTTCATGTGAAGAACAGTAAAAACATTTATTCTTTCAACAGCTGGTGGGTTTGACCTGCAGCAGCCAGTCTGCAGTAGCACTTTGTCCTATCATGTGCTGATGGCACTAATGACTTAATTGTCCAGCCCTGAAGCTGAGCTGGGAGCAGGTCAGGAATAGGTAATAACTGAGTCAATGGCTCTGATAGGTTTCCTGCCTTTCTGAGGCAGATGTGTGCAGGAGGCCTCCACAAACACTGGGAGAAGTTTGTCGTATTTATAGGAAAAACAAAGCAGCATTACCCCACATCGCCATGACACTTGTGTTCCACCATGTCCCTTGCTGCCTGTAATAGAGAGATGTCCTCTCTTCTCTGCTCTTTTATCCTCTCTGCGTTGGGCCCTTATCACCAAGCAGCCCCTGCATGGCATAGTCATGCTAAGGGGACCAAAATACAATCACCAAATGTCTCCTGCACTGAACGCCCTTTTGGGGAAGGAAATCCAGATTCCTGGCTTACATGCTTATTTGCAATGGCCCTTCTAGTACAAACTGATCAGCAGATAAGCATTAATTGGATCTCTGGATACAAGGCAAACCTACTGTTGTCACTGTACCTTAGTTTCACTGGAACTGCAGGAAAACAGGCAAGTGCTCAGTGTTATATGAAACTACTGCTGTTTGTGCATGAAATGCACTGCATAAACTCTAAAGAGTATTATTTATGTGATCTTTTTCCCATATAAACATGAAGATCTGTTTTTAAAGTATATTTTTTGAAAGTATGTTTTAAAAAATACAGCCTAGTTTGGACACAGTATCAGGGTTAGTTCATTCAGCAGAGTTGTTCCAGATTTATTCAGTGCATAATCAAAATCTGGCTGACTGTCACTGTCCTAGGAAGCTGCATAATCTCTTTCTGTAGGATGCTTCCCTCACCTTAGGTTGCTCTGTTTTGAATTTGTAAGGATCAAATTATCAACACATATTTATCTTCCATTTCAAATACGTGTCTCATACTGAATAGCTGTTTTCTTACATATAATAACCTTGCTCTGTTGTGTAGTAGAAGGGAGAGCCTAACAGAGCACTTCTGCCTAGACGCAGGCTTCTTTATCTTTTACTTGGAATATTACTGCCACTTCAGGTTTGCCAGGACTCGGAAGAGCTTTGGCTGAACCCCTTGGAACACAGATACCAAAGCAGGAGAGGTCAAAAGACTCATTACCACTTTTTCAGAGCTCTTATTCCTTAGGTGAAAGGAGGCTAGTTCAGATGCTGTTCTTCAGAGCAGCTCCATGACTGCTCACATCTATATGTGCTTATGTCACTGTCAAACTGGCTGTACCAGCAACAGGAAAAGGCACACACCATTTTAAAGGTGGAGAGGAGAGTTTATCTCAGGTTCCCTCACAAAGCCAATTTCACGGTGATTAGATTTCCTCACTTTGTGTTTCTGTCCTGTACATCAGGGTGACAGAGGATTCAAACACCCTCCAGGTGGCTGTGCAGCCAAAAGTAACTGTAAGAGTAAATTGCAGTCACTCACTCTAGACCTGCTTCTTTAAGATGCCAGACTGAAGCCTGTATCTTGTGTTCAGTAGGAGCTGCAAAGGAGCTTCAGATTTCACTCATGTCCTTGGTGACACAGAAAGACAAGTAATGTGAGTTTGCAGGCAACAAGCATCCAGAGCTTACAAAGGATGTCCAAACCTGCTGCCATCCAATGTGACAGTAACATATCATAGAATCATAGAATGGTAAGGTTGGAAGGGACCTCAAGGATCATCTAGTTCCAACCCCCTGCCATAGGCAGGGACACCTCCCACTAGTACAGCTCACTCAAGGCCTCATTCAACCTGGTCTTGAACACCTCCAGGGAGGGAGCAGCCACAAGCTCCCTGGGCAACCTGTTCCAGTGCCTCACCACCCTCACTGTAAAGAACTTCCTCCTAACATCTAGTCTAAATCTCCCCTCTGCCAGTTTAAACCCATTGCCCCTAGTGCTGTCACTTGTTGCTTTCCCCATGTACCAGTGACACAGGGCATTACTAGCACACAACCATGGAGAATGAAGCACACTATTTGTCAGGGGCTTCCTTTTAATTTAGTTTCTCCTGCATGAGGTGCAAAAGCATCACTTGCAGAAGGGAACATTTTGAACCAAAACACAGCTTTGAATTAATTTCCAATATTGCTGCCCAAAAGTTGGTATCAAGATGTTACCCCTTGTTTACTTAAGAGTCCTGCCTCTAGAGTTATTCACTGAGTGCTTCCTTCCAGAAATCATTCCCTGGCTTCACTGGGACCCACTTGAAAGAAATGGACTAATCTATACTGTGGTACAAAAGTTGCTTTTCAGCACATGCAAGGTGGGACTCTACAGGATACAGTTACCCTTTAGAACTTTAAAGATTCTGCACCAGGAATTAATTAAATAATAATGTAAAAAGATTAAATATCTGCGAGTCAGCCCATTGTCATGGTGGTTTGGCAGAAAAAAGACAAGAACTGGTTTTGCTGCTGCCAGTCCCAGCTCTGCTTTCCGATAAAAGCTGAAATTGGAGTGGGAGGCACAGTTCCTACTTTGCATGTGTCTGGCTTGGGATAGAGCTACTGCTGTGAATGACAGTACTCAGGCTAGCTAATCTGGGGAGGGGTTGTCCCATGCACAAACACAGTGAATCTCCTTCTAAGAGAGATGCACAACTCCTGTGGGTGACAACCTGTTTCGTGTTAAAAGCACTGGTGGAGGAAAACACAGCATTTTTTACCTGGTTTGCCTTGGGCAATTACAACCTGCATTCTGGGAGCAGCCGGAGAAAACTAGAGAGGTAGCAAGGTGCATAATACAAAGGAAGTTCCCAACATCTTCTATGCAACTCCCTCCTCCCTGATTGATGCTTGCAGCTCCTTGCATGAACTGCAGTCAGTGCATTTTATTCTACATTCCTGCCTGGACTTTTTTCAACCCACTTTGTAAATTGTAACTCCATCTGCAGGTTTTTAACTAGAAATGCACATTAATCCCATTACTGTTATTCCAGACTACTTCAATTAGTATTTTGGAGGTCCTAAAACCAACCCTTCACAGTGGAAGCCCAGCATATTAAAACACCACTAAAAAGATTCAATAAGCAAGAATCATCCCCTGTTATCTCTCTCTACTGACTACGTGAATAAATTTGCTTGTAGGAAAAAGAGCTGGACTCCATGAAGGAAGAGTATTAACAATCTTTTTTTAACAAGGAGACTTAGGGGTATGTGCAACTCCTACTCACGCAAAACTGCTTTACAAAACCTGATGTTAGGTCATCAAAGTGCTCCCTGCTTGTGTCAGACAGTGTGTGCACCTAAGATGATTCAGGTTTCATAAAAAAGTTGGGTAAGCAAAGCAGGGAGAACTACTCTCCATCTCTAGTGTTGTTCCTCTTTGCCATTAGAAATGCTCATGGGCATACATTTCCAAGTACTGTGTTTTACTTTGACCAGCTTTTTGTGTTGCTTCTGAATAGTTAACCTGCAGTTCCTATGCCAATTTTATAAGTCAAGTAACGCGGCCTCAGACAACATTAGATTACAACTTGGGGTGAGCTGATTCCCGTACAGAAGCAGCATGTCAGATGACCAGTTAACTGGTCATCTGATACCCAAAACCAGTTTCCTGCACCAGGATATACCCTAGAAGTCTGAAGTAACTATTGCAAATAAACTGACTCTCCCAAATGTTCAGTAAGTAGCAAAACTCACTGCAAATACAAGTGAATATGCAGGAGAGATGTCAGTGCAAACAGCTGTCCCAGAGTTACAGCCGAATTCGGTTGCTTGTCTAGTGAGTTCGGTTCCAAAACAACCCCCAGACCCTTGGTCTGTACATGCTTATGCTCCGTGTTGATGCAGGAAACACATTTCATAAACCCCTCTCTGGAATCAAATTCATAATCTATCATCTCTCTACTTCCAAAAGACCAGAGAGACTATCTGCAGAACAGCTCCCAGTATGGTAAGTTTCTGAAGGCATTAGATCTCTTGATTAACTTCATATTGTTTAGCACTTGATTGTTTTTACAAGGGTGGTTAATAAAACAGACAAACTGCAAAGCCAGAGCCAGGCGGAGTGCCTGGTGTTCCTGCTGGATGTTAAAAGCCTGTCGTTTTCAGTAAATGACACTAGGTGATTCTGAATGTTGCAGTTTAAAAATAGTTCCCAAGTCAGCAAGCCAAGAGGCTGCAGGATTTTAAAAAAATGATCTTTGCCAGATGTTCTGATACTAAAATAAGCAATAGTGAGAGTGTTAAGTAAAGTACTAACAAGAATGGCCAGGATATTGTTCAACAAAGAATCTCAGAGAGATGAAATGAACCTACACAGACCCTGACTGAAGTGCTGTGCAGGGTCCTAACAGACCCTGCTGAGAGGTGCGCGGCAGCATGAATTTTGTTTGCACACCTTCCTCCTCTAATCTGCACAACCTCCATTTCAGGAGTGCACTTGGTTGCCACTTCAGCCTGCTTCTGGTTGCAGGTCAGTAAGGCTCAGCACAGTGACTTTCAGAAAGCTAAGATGCCTGGTCTTATTGTCCACAATGGCAAAGACCATTTAACAGCAACTGATTTTCTTGTTGTGAAGGTCATTTACCACATGTAAATACTTAGTACTGATTACCATGCCATGTCTGTATTGATTTTGAGATGGTTTTGGTAGTTCAGTCATGTCATAAAATTGTTAGCAACTATGTCTGTGTGTCCTGACTTTTACACAAGAATTGAAGTGAAAAATTGACTTTAGTAATGCCTGAATCCCAAAGCCCTTCCTCAGATTAGTCACCCTACAGTAACTTTTCGCAAGAGATGAGTTTGCTCATAGTCCCTTCCTGCTTTTCATTCTCTGCACATAGACACTTGTACAGAAGTTGTCACTGTCCTAAACACCAGGAACTGCCCATGGAATTTGTCTAAGCTATTCAAGGGATTAGTTGTAGATAACTGATGCTCTTCTGCTCCATATCCAAGTAAGGGTAAAGCATCTCAGGACCAAGCTTTTACAACAGTCCAGGAAGGAGTAGTTGTAAACAGAAGAATCTAAAAGATAGTGTTTCCAAAACTGACTGTGACCCATGTGACAGAGAATCTGTTTCTCCCAGGATACTGGGAAGCTCCAGAAGCCAGAAAGCCCATGGTCTATGTGTAAAGTATGGCTGCCCTCAAACCTTGGCCTTTGTAAACCTCAAGCCATCGGCAGACCATCAGGAACCCTGGCAGGTTTCCATGAAAAATCTTTGATTGGAAGAGATTTTCACTGAGTCAGAAAATTTCCATTAAATGTCTGTGGTTTATCAAATTAAAACCTAATTGTTTTGCCAGACTATCAGGAAAGTGTTAGTGCTGCATTTCATGCTCAGTTGGCATCCCTTCATGGCAACGTTTTACTGTGCTGTTTCTCCACACACCCTGTCAGTTGGACTGCTGTTCATGGAATACTAGAACATGCAGTTCTAGTTCAGAGTGAACTTTTATACCAGGCTCTACTACAGATTTAAACTGATACAGATCTTGTTTGTATAGATCAACAGTTCCTCCTACTACAAGCATCCATCTAAATTGTAATCTTAAAAGATAACGTTCAAGCAGGTGCCCAGACTGTATCCTGAAAGAAATCTCTCAATAGGCTCCACTGAGGGCAAGACTTCCCTTGTGGGCATTGTATGCCACTGAGAAGCAGCCTAGGTAGACAACAGAAGCTGGGCACAATGACATATTTGTGAATGAGGAATGCTTGGATATAAGAATTCAAATACAGCCACCATGGTCTCCAACTGCGTTTAAAAAATTGTTTTGAAGCCAGTCCACTTTGATGTAAGCTGTAAGCTGTAAGCTGTTGCCTGTTGATTAAATCTGAAAGATTCCTTCAGCCAGATTCAACCTTTAAAGCTACTTACAGGACAAGTTCAAATCTGTATCAGGTCGTCTGAAGCCTAGGTTGTACACCTTAGGACCTTACATTACCTGATGCTACTGTTGGTGATAGATCAGTGCTATCCATAGCACTCTCTCATGGCCTTGTCATGGTGACGCTAAAATTGCAGGCAAATGTAAGCATGATCTGTCAACTTCTGCAGTGAAGTCTGGGCTCTTTGAGAATAAATGCCAACCATAGGAAAAAGATACTTCCTTTTCAATAGATTGATGCTATAACACAGCCTCTATTTTTACGTTGCTTCCACTGACACACTATGAATGCCAGAGAGAAAAAGCTCAGATTGAACCCAGTTAATTAAAAGGATTCACACAGATGGTTTGCCTGGTACTTTACAGAGACAGCTAATTAAAGCAATGTTAGTCAGCACCATTAAAATGCCAGACAAAGCTTTGGGAACAATCCTGATTAAGAGGCAAGGTTTACAAATAGAGCTTTGAGCAACGCAGCATATTTGCAGTTAATTAATCCAATTCTAACATATCTTAACTAAGGCACAGAATAGTGCATGCTGATATCAATACAAATGCCAGGATTTTTCAGAGTTCAAACTTGGCACTTACTAAAACAACCCACAATGATTCCAATTTTACATGCTAGAGGATAATACGGTATCATGAGTGAGTCTGAACTCTTCTAATGAGCTGTGATTTAAAGAGCATGAGAAAAGAAACCAAGGCAAGTCCTAGCTGTAGAAAGTCAGTCACACACTAACAAAGACAGAGGGAGAAGCTGCACCAGACAGAAGTTATATTTAGACATGCAGTATAAACAAAGCTTCCTTGCAGCCGTAGACAGATGCTGTATTTGGAGAGGATCAGTCATGCTTTCCAGTATGCTGTCTCTCATACATGACTGTATATATTTTTTTGCAATAGCAGTAATATGATCTAGATCTGAAAACTTTTTTCTATTTCTATTTCTGTTTTATTGTATGCAACCAAGTAGCCTCATTCACTTAAAATGCTAAAAGATAATCATATGCACAGGTATGCGCAGTATAGGACCTAAACCATGGTCATGTTCCCTGTAATTGAAACTGACTTTGCTTATAATTATTTCACCAAATAAGACTTCAAAATGGCAATATAATTTCATCCCATATTCCAGAGATGGGCAGATGCACATGTGTTTTTGGCTTCATATTATGATTGAGCTGTTAGAGGCCAGCTTCTATGATCAACTTAAATGTAGGTGAAAACAATAACCTACTGCAGCTCTCCAGTGACATTTTCAAAGCAATAAAAATATCACCATCTTCTTTTCCTTATTTAGAAGCCACAGTTTAAAGGCATTAAATGATTTCATAATGACCCCAGCAATGTGGCATATACCAAGGTAAAAGTGCAGTAAAATTTACTCTCTTCATCTAGTAATCTGAAGGGTCACAATGAGTCATTCCAATACTGGTCTTGGAAAATGTCAGACCAGAAGCAAAATACTGCTTTTGGCCAGGCATCTCGCATGGCCGCAGCAATGTCCTGCAGCAGCTACATGATCAGGGCCTCATATCCAGGCAAGATATCAATCATCTGTATTCTCCTTTAATTTCTCCTTTTATTTTCATTTCTTTCCAGTTGCCCAAGTGGCAAGAGGATAAGATAACTAAGGGTTTGGCAATCTCTTTGTCTGCTTTCCATGAGATGACTCTTGGAAAGCCTAAAAAGCTATGGTGACAGAAGTTTTGGAAGGTGGCACGGTTCTAAGAAGTGCCTCTGTATTTGTGATTTCCAATATTGTGCCTAATAAGACAGCAGCTGTTGTCACTTAAATCTTTTGCTGATGACTTTCAAAGCCATGTGTCTTAATTAGAACATCTATCTTCCCATTGTGTATTACTAGCAAAGCATGCAGAAAGTGTCAACAACACTGCATTTCTCTGTCAAGCACAGGTGTTATGAAGCTCTGTACTAATGAGAAGATTTTGGGAAGGTATCATTAACCACTTTTGATTGCACTTAAATAATGATGCATTTGGTGCTTCAAAGGAGGAAGTGCAAGTACCATGTCTGTCTCTTGAAGAGAATGAAATGTAAGGCAAGGAACCCTAAATGGCTAACTCCTGCCATTCTCCTACAGAATGTTCTCTGCTGACCCACTTACTCTCAAATTCCATGGTACATATATATTCCACAGCCAGACTTGACATCTACCATTCCAAATATTATTAGTATCTCATGGACCAGTGTAACTAAATACAAGCTTTTACGGAAAACTCTAAATGTCACTGTTTAATGCCAGTGCATTCCAGCAGAAAACTGCTCTTTCACTTGAGCTCTCAGCTGAAAAATGTGCATTCTGTGGTGTCACAGCTTCACAAAAATCTCCCCAGGTTTATCTGATAGATAATGAAAGGGGCTACAGCAAAACCTGAATTTTCAGGTCAGGTTTCTTTTACATGAAAACCCAAACCCACTAAATGAAATTTCAGCTGCATTCCTAGAAATTTGCAGTGATTCAGGCTCCAGAGAACAAACACTTCACTGTTACTACCACGGAGCTCTTGTTTGAAATGTTTTCCCATGATGAGATGCTAAGTTCATGTGAATGTAATTGTAGAGTTCCAGATTCACTGCCCAACAGGTATCAAGTGACTTACATTGCATGGGTAAAGTGTAATCCCTCTGCACATTTTATCAACTGCTAAGAGTTAAACAATTCAGGGGATGCTTTACCATGAGGTATAGCATTGTGTCTTACAAAAATATTTAACCCATCTGGTGCTGAACTTGATGTGCTTTTGAGTTGAAACAGGAAGTTTCAGTGTTGAATTAAGTCTCATTTTGCATTCATTTGCACATCGGATATTTAAATGCATGTCAGAGAAAAATCAGCTTTTGGGCAGCTTTTGAACTGTTCTTTGACAAGTTTTTCCCATTTTGAAAACAGTAGCAGTGAGTTGTAAAGGCCACTAGGAAGAAGCACTTGCATAGTGCATCATTTTCTCTTGACCCAGTTCCACCATCAATATTTCTGCCCCTCTGCCGGCAGGTTTGTGGCTGTGGATGCCATGGGATCATGCATGTTCTGTGGCACAACCTGCCAACCTGCAGCATTGTCTTCTGTGAGCTGCAACATTCCAAATCATTACTAAAATTATACCAGTACTAAGGGGAAACCATGCTAGAACAGTGCTGTCGATAGTGGGATTGTTTTTATGCAGGATCTGATGCTTTCTACACTGAAGCATGAAAAAGTCATGTAAATAGAACAGGTGGGCAGAAAAGTGCACCTGTCTATCTTAATACCAAAAGCTGCAGCAGGCAGAGCAAGAGAAAAGCCAGTAGCATGAAACATGGCCATCAGTGCTGGCATTGCAGTTGATCATTAACATCATAAGTCATGTCAAAGTGTGAATTATTGAGTTCAGCAAAATAGGAGCATGAAAGTATCTCTTCTACTTTGTAACATGACAAAGCTTGTCCTTGATTAATAAAAAGAAATGAGGGAGGAGGGAAAGTTTTCCTCCTCTGTATTTGTGATACTGTGTATTGTCAATAACATTTGCATGAAGTGTTCCTTTCCCATTGCTTTCAGAAGACTCCCTGTTCTCAGTAAGCAGCAAAATCACTGGGAAATCCTGTGAATACAATGGCACCACCTACCACCATGGTGAGATGTTTGTGGCAGAGGGGCTTTTCCAAAACAGGCAAGCAAACCAGTGTGCCCAGTGCAGCTGCTCAGTAAGTAATATGATTTGACAGAGTCCTGCTCTGTCTATGCTTTATTTCTCCTCTCTAGAATACAAGGCACTAAAATATAAGGAATACATAGCAAGCGTTGGGGACTGAGAACTAATGCAGAAACTAATGAGAGTGCTCAGAGACAGTCTGCAGCACCCAGAAAGTGCCAGGTTACTTCTTACTCAAATACAGTGGACAAAACTTTGGTGTCAAGCACTGGCTGTGAGTGAGCTTATGGTGCCGAGGCAGCAGGTAAAATGTTGCCATTTGGCACATACAGAATACTTCATTTCAACCTGACTGGAAAGTATGGCACTAAGTCACTGACTGAAACTGAATTTATTTGGACTGAACTGATAAGTGAAGATTGCACAGGCTGGGAATGGACAGCTCTGGGTCACAGAGCCATTCCTGGGATTTGATCAGTTCAAATCCAATATGTTTGATCAGTCATCCAATGACTCCTCAGAGCTGGTGTCTGAATCAAAGTATCCCTCTCAATCCAGCCAGCTCTTCACTATCAAGTATTGGCAACTCCAGACCTAGAATCACAGAATCATAGAATGGTGAGGTCGGAAGTGACCTCAAGGATCATCTAGTTCCAACCCCCTGCCATAGGCAGGGACACCTCCCAACTAGTACAGGTTACTCAAGGCCTTGTCCAACCTGACCTCCTCTTCTCAAATCATTTTTGCATTCTGCATTACCTACAAATTTAACAGGCCAAGTACTGAGCAGACTTCATGACTTTTAGTTTTTGCTAAACTATTCTTCCAGTTAGTGGTAAGGCACAACAGAGGAAGAACAGTGGGCAGAATTTACACTGAGTGATCTTAGTACCAACAGCATACAATAATTGTAGTTCCCTCCCCACACTTTTACCTCTTCCCACTTGCCCTGTTGTTTCAAAGAGAGCAACCTTCCTCTGTACCACAACAACTTCTGAAAAACCAATGCAGATTTTTCATTGCTGTGACATTGCATATGAGAGTGGCATTTATATAAACACACATACTAGATATAAGTATGCCCATAAAGATTGCATATGCAGTACCAGGCAAATCAGTGGCTCCTCCTAAGTTCTCCTTGTGTTTGACTGGCAGGAAGGAAATGTGTACTGTGGGCTGAAGACGTGTCCCAAATTAACATGCTCTTTCCCAGTGTCTGTTCCAGAGTCCTGCTGTCCAGTTTGCAGAGGTAAGTTTGAGTACCACCACAAAAGGACAGGCTCTGAATTTACTCCTTGCTTTATCTGTGTACCAGCACTGTCACTCAGGGCAGTCTGCAAGTTTCCCATTTACTTACCTCCAGTGCATGTTGGGACATTAAACCTCGAATTCTAGCAGGATGACATTGCTACATTTGTTCTCCTAAACTGAAGCAGGGAGAGGATGCACTGATGATAAAGTTGCATCCCCATGATGAGGTAAATCAAAGCTTTTCCCTAGGTAGAAGAGCTTTGCAGTAAAAGAAAAGCTTCTATCTGACCAGACCAGACTTGCTCCAGTTATGCAAGACACAGCAATTCCAGTTCAGGGGGTAAGGCAGATTACTGCAGTTTAAATCATGTGTCAGTCCATACTAAGGTGACCTCAGTATTTTACTAGCAATTGCATTTTAGATCTTGTACACACAGGAAACTTGATTCTAGGGGCCTTTTCAGGCTTTCTGAATGTCTAAACCTAAATGCCTGCTTAAAAGCCCATTTCGATATCTGAGAATTTGTACATGTATTGTGGCATTTCAGTTGCCTCTTCTAGGCTATCTAAACACCTGTGGCCAGATCTCAGAGATGAAGATAAGTACTTAAAAGTACCCATGGGTTTCAGAAGGGCCACTCTATTGATACCAGCAATGCCAAGCTGCTTTGAGAAACTCTCCAGCTGAGAGTCTGTCTGAACTCAGTACTATTGCATGGTACAAATAAAGACTATTATATTGTTGGTTGTATAATTTTGCCTGTGGTGCCAGAGTTGCGAAGCACAAACGAGCACAGTCTCCATCCTCAGTTTATTGAGTAGACACACTGGACCAGAAGCTGTGAGCAGTGAAGGGTCTGAGCCAAAAGGAGGGTACCTCAGAGTGCACCAGTGCTTAATAATACAGCCTGATGCAGGGAGAGTGCAGTACATGCTGAAGGAACAAGTTCCTGGGTAGCAGCTGTGTCATCCTGTCAGTGTATCAAGCTGTCTAAGCTACTTAACCTGTGGAGATGCAGTGGTAATTAAATGAAGTGTGGCACCACGTAGGACCTGAACTAATCTCTCGCCTGTGTGCTGTTTAAATACATCAGCTCAGTCAGGGCAAGGGTGAGGATCGCTGTGCAGCACTCCTTTGCATGAAGATTGTTGCTTGTTCTGTGCTGCTTTGCCCTGCTGCTCCAGAATATCTTTACAAGTCTTGAGACATTTTGCAGGCAAGCTGCTTATAAAGCTTTCTGATCTCAGGCAGGCAAGGTGATAGTCTTGGCTTCCCAAGATGAAATTCAGTGACATGCTGTTTTACATGTAATACACAGACAGTCAAAGCAAATCCTTGCTAATCACCCTATTCCTGGTATCCACTCCCTAATCATTTCTTGAGCTGTACTTCAAACCAACCTTTTCCAGTTACAAAAATCAAACTGACTTTTAAGGTGCAAAGTGTCAGATGTAGCTATGCTGTATACAAACCTTGCACTGGAGAAATCAGTCACTTCAGCCAGAGTGATTATAACAAGCCAGTTCATGCCATATGAGAGGTGATTTTAAATCCATTTATGCAGTAGAGACGACCCAGTGTCTCCACTGTCACAGTTTTTTTTAATGTATTCTACTGTTGCTTTTATTTTAAAATCATCATTTATCTCATAATCAACTTTGTCCTTTTCAATATGGCACAAGCTGGTTTATCTCCCCACTGTCATTCTTACAAAATGCAAACCTAAACAAGACCTAGCACAGCTCATGAGGAAGAAACTGTGAGTCAGTTTCTGCTCCCTGCATGCCAAATATCTTAACATAATATATTAAAGCCTACTGATTTTCCTGTTCATTCCTCGACTACTGACTAGAGAAGGCTCCAAACACTAAGGTTCAGGTGGTTATTTATGTCAGGATCCACTTAAGTTCAGGGGAAGGTTCTCACAAACTACATAAAGGTAAAATGCTAATATGTGTTATGCACTAAGATAGTGGAACCGTGCTGGATCTGACAGAGTTAAATCTGGATGAGTTAACTCCAGAATTGGTGGCATGCCTGCATCAGCACCATCTGTGTCACTCACTACTACTGCTGCAGCATCTGTCCTGTTTTGACACAAGCATAATCTAGCTTAAGGCTCCCAATGTGGTGGCACTGCTCTGCATCCCATCACACTGCTTGACACATCTAGAGTGAGGCTTTGAGCCACTAACAAAGCAGTTTTATCTGTACCTGTATCTGAATTCCAGGACTGGGGTAATTTCCAAGCTCAGCTCCACAATAAATGATTTCTCCTGTTCTTGTGCAAGTTTTCCATGAACCAGGTTCCACTGCTTGTCTTACCAAGGAACACCTCTAAACACTACTCTAGAAACTTCTTAAAGCTGCATTATCTCCATAGCTTCAACAGATTTTTCCCTGTTTTGATTTCTACCATAGCCTGCTCTCATTACCTCTGTATTTATGAAGTTGCCTGAAAAAGCCCAAACAACAACAATAAAAACCCAACTGGACACTGCTCCTGAATAGAAATAGAAACTGAGGGTTTCTACTGTCCAGCTTTCCATAAATCACATGTTTGGCTGTGAGGAACTAGAGCCTGGCTCCACAAGCCTCTTGCATTGATTCTTGGAAGCATTTTTTTACTTCTGCATCACAGAGGGATGGAACTGTCTTTAACAAAGATGAAAGCACCATCTAGATATAGGGACAGGAAATGAGCAGCACAAAAGATGGCTTACTTTTTCTTGATATGTTTAATACAGTGCTGTTTATTAGTGGCTACACTTAGAGCTGACTCATAATTCAGTTCTCAGCCAAGTTACATGTCAGCTGGGCAACTGCAGCACTGTACTCGAGGTACTCAGCTCAGAGTAGATGGGAGGTCACACAATTTAGCCGTTCTCAGGGAGCTAAGCAAAGTCACATCTCACATTTGCCTGAGATCAAATAGCAAATGGTTGCTGAAAGTTACCTTGTCCATAGTATCATTAAGCCTTATAAATCTGATAATAAGTCTCCATCCTGAGTTTGCATAACATTTGAGAAAGGATCTCCTTTTTAGTCTCTTCAGTGTTTGGTATGATAAGGTCAGACTACAGACTGACTTCTGTACCTTCACCCTAAATTTAATTCTAAAACTACATGAGGCTTTTTGCCTAAGTATCTCTCAAGGTGCTGCACAATTTCCCTGCCCTAACTGATACTGCTCTGCTTCATGTACAGGAGATGGAGAATTGTCATGGGAGCATTCTGATGGAGATATCTTCCGGCAGCCAGCCAACAGGGAGGCCGTAAGTCTGACCTACAATTTAAAGACATTTTCCTGCTGTGCAGTGTGTGCACTAGGGAAAAAAAGATCAAAGGATGATAAGAGGTCTGAAAATCTACTGCTTCGTCCTGGGTTCTCTGAATCTAGTTCAAAATAGGCTTCTTGGACTTCTGTACACCCCTTAATAAACTCAACCTGAATTCATGAATAAGGCTGAATTACAAAATCCCACGAGCTCCTCTGGGCTCTGGACTTGGTTTTGATTGTATGTGCTCCCTACGAATAAAACCTGACAGCCTTTTGTGTGCTCTGCAAGCACACGAAAATTGAAAATGTAACTGCAAACATACAGACGCATGTATATTTACTTTAGGGTCTTCACTACCTCTGGGACTAGTACTAACTCTTAACAACTTAAGAGATTATTTTTATAACAGTATTTGAAGAGACTGTGAAAAGCTTTTAAGTGTTAGGTGCACTGACTAGATGTGTTAACCAGCAGGTCTTTGGATGAGTGAGAAGAATCGCCCCTTACAAAATAACTGATGTAATATACACTATTCCTTCATGTCCATGGGTATTTTGCAAATTAATTCCCTGAAAACAAGCAGTGTTTTTTTCTCTGTAAAACATGCTGCACACTACTACTACTACTACTACTACTACTACTTCCATTTGCAAATAAAATTAGGCTTCTCAGTCTGTGAGACATAGTTCAGTAAGGTCCTGCTCAGTCTTTGCAATGCTGACCCTTGCCTTAAAGCTGCTTTAAAGCTGCAAGCAGAAAAGAAACTGGATGGTCATTCTGGACACGCTCTGCCACTGGCGCCCTAGTAAAAAACAGTTTTGATGAAGGAAACTGAACAGGCTCAAAATCCTTCTCATGTAATTTTAGAGACCAGTAAAGCAGATATCTAGCTGTGAACACCATTTTTAACACATGGAGTGAAATAGGCCCTTCTGGGTGGTGATTCATCTCCTCATGATACGGAGATCCATAACAGATCAGGTTCTAAAATTGCCTCTCTGTACATCAACTTGTTTAAGCACTTCAGATGACCAGCTTAGATAAAGACACCTACACTGACATTCACTGCTGAGCAAGGCACGGCTGTGTGTGTGTAAATGACTTTGTTATCACATTAACTATCTGTGAAACCTCAGTGGCCTTTACTGAATGTGGGACCATTCATTAATGCAGCAAATGTATTCATTTAATTATGTTTGATGATAGTGGCAACATTCTTCTCACTGTGTTCAGCCTCTAGTACAGCCTCTTTCCCCATGTTCACTGGAATGAGACATTTACTTTCCTGCTCTCTTTCTGTTTCCAAACAGAGACACTCATACCATCGCTCCCACTATGACCTGTCACCCAGCTCAGCAAGGCAGGTAGTCAACATTCCACGATTTCCCAATGCCAGGAGTAACCGCGGAGTCCTACCAGATCCCCAGCAAGCTTCAGGAACAATAGTACAAATTGTCATCAACAACAAGCATAAGCATGGACGAGGTAAAGACAAATACTTCTTACAGTATGTCTCTGGGAAAGGAATCAATCAGTTGTAGCTCAAAAAGACTTCTCAAAACATCCAGCAGAATGTAGGAAATTCACACTGGTACCAATAGACCCAATGCAAATCAGGGAGCATTAAGCTATTAAGGATACAAAATCAGCTCTTGACTGAGGTCAGTGATGCCTACAGATAAAGCCATGCATTTCAGTCTGCAAAGGCACCACAGATTGTGTTGCTTTCTTGAATTACTGTATGGGATTGTGCTAAGTAACTCTTAGAACACATGCAGCAGCCACCAGGGAAATAAGCACTTTGTGCCACAAAGGACACCATCATTTAGATACGCTAACTCATTCAGTGACTTACCCAGTACGGAATTGCTTGTGGTTATTTTCTTCCACAGTGTCCTTCCTATTTTGTAACTTTGCTAGCTCTAAACGGTGTATGTTTAAGCTGCCCCACAAATCTCTTAGCATAAGGCTTTCCATACTATCAAGAGTTTTTCTGTCTCCAAGGTTTATTAGCAAATTATTCTCAAGAAAGACAGTATCATGATTTCTTAGGCAGGTTGTGTGAGACAGTGGCATGCAAGAGGAGCTTTTCCTCTTCCATGATTAATATGGAAGCGGGGCAGGAAATTAGCTTATACTGGATGCCTGAGCTGCAAAGAGGCAAAGGTAACTGAGGTAATGAATCTCACTCCTAAGAATCCTCTTAAGTGCCTTCAGATGGGACATACTACATTATGGGGACAGCAGAACTTTGAGCCCATATGGCAAGCCTTATCCAAATATGACTAAGCCATATTCCTGCTGCATTACAAGGACAAAACCAGAGGGAAGATACCAGTTCTCCAGTTAGTGGGACAGCAAGTTTTGTACAATAAAAAGTGAAAGATGCTTTGTTCCCACAGTGGGTGTACCTCAGTGAGCAGAGTGCTGCAGAAACAGACCTAAGAAGCCATGAAGGAAATAGCTGTAAAAACACATGTTCAGAAGCACGTCTATCCACAAGTACCCATCCATATGCACTTAGAAAATTCCCACAAAGAGTTAAAAGCCCTTGTATTAGGGCCAACTAATCTTTTAAGGTATTAACTAACAGAAGGAATGTTGGCCATAGGATCTTTATTATCCACCTGAACAAGCATGAAAAAACATTCAGATCATGCCAGTGTTTGATGCTGACTCTAGGAGCAGGAATCTCTATGCCGTGCAAGATCTTTGACATGTAATTCACACAAGAAGACATCATCAAAGCAATTTCTATCTGATTTGTTTCAGCAAATAAAGGGCATACAGATGAACAGCATATTTCTGGATGCAGTATATAGGAACTGCCTCAACTTCAGACACTCACTGCTGGGAGACTGTCTCAGAGATCCCCATGATGGAAATAGGAATGCTGACCGTGTATCTTCTTTTGTTCTTGTGCAATTAACAAGTGTTTTACTAATTAATGCACAAGCCCCTTGAGATGCATTTTAACAAGTTTAAAAAATCCCCAAACCTCTCCTGACATGCAAACACCATGCAGTTGCGTGGATACAGATCTATCATTTGAAACACGTGGTGCACTAAAACCAGGGCATCAGGGAACTAGAAGTTATTTGCCATACTTTGGCTTCAACTGGAGGCATCGTCTGCTACCTCCGAGTAATTACTTAACTGTTCTGTGCTAAACAAACCCTTAAACCAGAAAAAATATGTATCTACACAATGTCTTGTATTACCCCTTCCACTGTCAGGGAGAAATCATGAAATATTTATGTCCATAAAGGATCTGAAGAACTCTAGCTGGGAAAAATAAATCCATATAAGCATAAATGTAACTGATAATAGCATTTAAGCACATAAGAGGCCTGATGAGCACTTACCAGTTTTCCCATTTATATATTTCTCCTGTGTTCTTAGTACACAGGTAACACTTGCTTTTATTTGAGAAACAAAAAAGGTTCCTGCCTCTAAAATACAAGTGTGTCTTAAGAAAGAGTTAAAAAGTAGCAAATTATAAACAAAATGATAGCATAACCCCCTGAAAGACAATACATGGCAAAAAACACTCCCCATAAATCTCAGTAACTCAGTACAGTATAAGCCAGTTGGTCACATCTGGTACCAGTTAGATGTAAATTTCAGATTACAGATAAAAATTAAATTGCTTTTGAAAGTTACAGGCAAAAAAAAAAAGAACATATTTTACAAATAAAAGCATTAATAAAAATGATGGCATATTAAAAGAATTGGAAATATTTACAACACAGCCTGGCTTCGCATTAGTTGCTTTTAGAAATCAGGCAGTGCCCTTTCTTTCACCTTGTTAGGATTAGTTTGCATTTTTCTTTCTGTTTATAAAATGTTTTAAAAGAAAGAAGTAAGGTTTATAGGACAAATGCAAACATGGTGTAAAGTGATATAATTCCTATTTAACTGCTGGGTGACCCAAACTGGCTTCCACCAGACATGGATTTTTCCACTCTCCTCCTGTCAGTTATATTTCTCTGTCTCCCAAGGGCACTGATGGATAAATACTCTCGAAGTACTTAGATGTGTGCCCTGCCATGTCTTGTTAATGCTTTCTTGTGATTCCAAAAGCCAAAATTCTCTATGTACCTATAGACATATATATTTCCGCAAAGGACAATGAACGTTAATTTGGCAATGTTCCCTTGCTTTGTTCTGTGTACTGTGTAAAGGAACTCCCATGCAAAACCTGTAAAAGCCCCAGGTGACACTAACCTATCCAACTGCTAGCAGGGCTCTCACAGCAAGCACTGTGTTCAGCTGGTGGTAAGAAAAGTTGTACAGATGACACAGAAGTAAATGTCATGATCCTGTCGTCTATGATTCTGTTCTAGAAGCCAGAGCCAGTGTAACAGGCTGTGTCCTGTGTGTGGACTGAGATGAAGAGAAGGAGTGAGTTTTCTAAGCTGCTTAGCGATGCATAACTGAAATGTGTGCACTGGGCAGGAGCAAGTCAAATACTTGACTTCACCACCTTCACTGTTCTCCTCCAAAGAGTGCCACTAGCATCAGAGGAGTTGGAATCAAGGCAAAACTGCCCAGAAGAGGGTAATCACAGGCTCAAACTCATTTTAAGTACTGAAAATCTTGAGTTAAAGTTAACAAGCAGAGAAATGGGCCAGAGACACTAAGCAAAGAGACACTGCTTTAAACAAACGTGTATGCATCAAATTAACTTTGTACCTCTTGTTCTTTTGTAGTTTGTGTTTCAAATGGCAAAACATATTCACATGGTGAATCTTGGCATCCTAACCTCCGGGCCTTTGGAATCGTAGAGTGTGTGTTGTGCACCTGCAACATCACCAAACAAGAATGTAAGAAAATTCATTGTCCAGAACAATATCCCTGCAAATACCCTCAGAAAGTAGAAGGAAAATGCTGTAAAGTCTGCCCAGGTAAAACAAAGTTTATCACAGACCACCTTTTCGCTGTGCATGTTAAGGGGCTTGGCTCAAGCCACCTGATCACAGAAAGATCTGATGAAAACAGCAATAGCTGTGCACATTTTGCCAATGTATGTGCAGGGGTCTCTGTGTGAGACAGGCAGAGCTATTCACTACTGTTCCTCAGCTGGGGGAGCCTGCTGCTGGTGGCATGTGTTCTGCCCAGCCTTTATCACTCCTGTTAGCACGACTTCCTGACACTCATTTTCAAAGAGAATTATTACAGAAGCAGACACAGAAAGTTTATTACTGTCAAAAGATTTTCCTATCCTTCCCTGACTGCAGTGCCCACAGAACCTTCAAATCATTTTCTAGCATGTGAAATTTGCATTAATATCGTTTCTCCTTTCTGAAATGTACCAGAAGGATTCAAAAGCCCTGATTTATAAATTGATTTGTGTCAGTTATTTAACTTAATCCTTAAATAAATACTAATTTACTACAAATTTAGCATTGTTTCTGTGCTACAGTAATGATTAAATGTACATAGGCATTACTCCCTAAAATCAGTGCCTGTGGTTAGTGAAGCTTCTGCTAATGTGAATCTCCTGATGGTTTCCAAATGACCAGCCATATTGCATATGATAAAAAGGGTAAAAAAGTGTCCAGTTCCCTGCTGTGCCTTTAAACTTCTTTACTAATCTGTATGGCCCATTTCTATGTTTGTTTGGAGGTGCATTGGGCAAAAATACTCAGAACAAATGAGTTGTTCATTTCTATTTAGAAATCCTTCATCAAATGCACACTTACTGGGAACAAGCACAACGCAGTGGCAGCAAGCAGGCAAGAGGTATTCCTCTAGACCCTTTTGATACTGTGAATCAGAGATACACAGGTTTTATTTGGCTCCATTGAGACAAAAACAGTCACCAAAACCTGGCTAACGGGCTTCAAGAGAAAACAGAATAGCTAAAAGAAAGTTACTGTCCCTTTTCTGTAAGGGTCTATGTGCCATTTTAAAGAAAGGTGAAGCTGCAGTCTGTTTGTCCCTGTGAAGATACATTAATTACTGGGTTTCCCCATGAACAGCAGTCCAAGTTTCTGAGTTGCATTATCTCTCCCATGTTCTTGTCCAGCTTCTAGTTACCAACAGAATAATTGAAATTTCTACTTAAATGCTCTACAACTTTTCCAGGTGAGCAAGAGATAATGTGCATTGTGCTTAGCCCAGGCTTGCCCTGGCCAGCTGGCTGCTGCGGAGCAAAATGCAAACCTTGCAGGTTCAACTTGCCCTTTTCCCCAGCAATGCATTAATTTGGGTCTCTTCATAGTCCAACCACTGATTTTCACTGTTATTTAATTAGTTTAGGGAATTCTACTATTATTTCAAATATGCTTGAAAAGTGGACAAGAGGTTAGAAATGGTGGGTGGGGGTTTTGGAGACCAGATGGTTTTACACATTTCCTTATGAAATTGGATTATAAATACAAATGGTATCTTGCCACCATGGACAGGCATCATAACCCAGCAGAACAGAACAATCTGGAGCTTAGCTGGGGATGGATCTGAGTGGCCATACAAATAAAAATCTGACTTTTAAACTAAATCTGCATAGCTGTTGATGCCAAGTAAGTTCTGGAGGTCTTGAATACAGCTGTAGTATATGTCTTGGTCTTTTTTTAAACAGAAGAAGTGCCAAGTCAAACCTTTGATAACAAAGATTACTTCTGTGGGAAAGAGACGTTTCCTGTCTACCAGTCCATTTTCACAGAGGAAGGAGAAACCATCAGAAAAATTGCAGTAGAGACTGAAAAGCCACCTCAAATAGAAATACATGTGTGGACAATTAGAAAAGGTGAGTTGGGTGAGTTCTTTCTTTGAAGAGTGTATCATTTTCCATTGAAATCCCAGGACAGTTTGCAAATCCAGGCACCCTTTTGGCTCTGTAGCATATCACTGTTACAGCCACTTCCAACATACTCAAGTTTTGCTGTACAAAATCCATCAAGAACACAAAGCTTTGTTTCTGCAAACTCCTGCCTTTCATGATGAGCAAAAGTACAACAACCAACAGGTTGTCAGTACTACCCAGTGTAATTTACTGCAGAGAAATGGGTAGCGGGGTTGGAATCAAGTGCCTGGAAGATCTTGTTTAGGATGGACTAAAGCTTTCCATTGAAATCCATCTGCCCTGTCTGCCTTAGTGGTGTTATTCTCATGATGGTCTACAGTATGGGGGAAAAAAAAACTTGTTAAAGGTGGAAACAACATCTTTTTCTAGACTAACTGGTAAAATTAGGAACAAATAGAAAAGCATTCATAAGCCCAAACACTTAGGCAAATTTTGAACTTTCAGTACAATAAACATTATCTCCAGCCTCTCTACTTAATCTGCTTTAAGCAAAAAGCATGTGAACCTCACAGGGAAACTTCAGGTAGTGCAGCCCTTTACATGGAAACAATACATCTCTAGAATGCACTGGAAAGCCCAAAGCCAAGCCCAAGCATGAGCAGCAGAAGAGTCAAAGAGGATCAGACAGCTAATAACTACCATCTGTGTTCAAGAAGCCACAAAGCCTTCCGATGATTTGACAGTGATGCTGCCTACTAGCTCATGACAGGCAAAATGGTATCTGCACAATGATTCGCTGTTTTCCTGCAAGACACTGGGATTTTGGCTTCTGTTGTAATCTTAGATTTACTCACACAAAGGAAGGGTTCAGCTGTGCTGAAAAACAATTGGCTAATTCTCACACTCCTCACAAACTCTCTGCAGTTGTAAATCCACAGATACACTTACATGGGGGATGGCAGCCAGGGTGGGGCTGGGGAGGCAGCAAGAAGCAGAGGGATGGCAAACAATGGAAAAGAATAGGCTGGAAATCCATGTAATTGGTAAGGATGATTTCACAAGATGATTCAACATGGCAGTAGTTGTACATAAAGGCAGGAAACAACCCAGGCTGAAAAAAACAGGTACATTTCCAGTAACACGCACTTCTCCTTTCTTTGCTGAAGGGATTCTGCGTCACTTCTATGTTGAGAAAGTATCCAAGAGAGAGTTTGAAGAACTTCCTTACTTCAAGCAGATAACAAGGACAACTCCTAGTAAGTAAAATTCTGACCTCTTTGGGTTTCTGTTCTCCATATAATCATAGCCTTGAAAAACATACTGTTTTACTCAATCAAACAAAGGCTTTCGTCTTTCCTCCAGCACCTGTCTCCCAATATCAAAACACAGCAATTTAAAATACAGTGTGGTTCATGTCCATGACATCTTAGTCTCCTGCATTTTATTTAAATGCACTATTGACTGTTTTCTGCCCATGCCACCATGTCTGAAATATGATTGGTGCTAGCACAGAGGCACAATTCACATTTAAGTGACCTGCCAAGTTACCCCCATTTTTTAGCCATTTAGAAGGGAAAAAAATTATAGATGATTAAAGTTCTTCTGCATACATATGAATTGAAAGAAGCAGATCCTGTGTTCTTAGCAGTATCTTCACTATTAAAATCTGCCTTTTGAAAGGACATCTAATTCTTTTCTCACTCTGGATTAAATTTCCCTTTTTTTTTTTTTTTTTTTTCTTTTCATTTTATCCAGCTTGGGACATGACACTTAATTTGGTAGCTGAATTAAGCTATAGGCATTTTTAGTTCACAGTTCTTTCACATTACAAGTTGTCATTTTGATTGAGGTCTCTAATTAGGTCAGAGAACTATTTTTCCTGGGAATAACATATTGGTGATATGTATGAAGCCAGAGTATGAAGCAGGTACCTCTTCATGTAGAAAGTTGCCTAATTTTTTGCTCTCAGCCTTCCATAAGCTTATAACTGTTCTCTGTAATACGGTATTCCAGTTACCAGGACAACAGGCATTGCTACCACTATTAAAAATGTTTAGAAATATTAATATTTAGCAAACAGAGTTTGTATCATGCACAGGTAGGCAGAGTACACGGTGCATGAAACATTTAGACTTGTTGCTTCCCAACTTTTAAATAGTTTGGTTTACACTCAGGGTTAAATTTTCACATCACACTGTCAGAAAGCAAAATATCTAACATCAGAAATGGCTGGATAAATAAAGTCAATTCACAGTAGTACTTCATTAAAGAAAAGAATACTATTCTGGTCTTTGTTTATTATTTTTAACAAATTCATATTGCATGGAATATGTTACATGATTGTAAGATACTCTGAGTATTTTCTATGGGAGGACTGGACATTCTCTCCAATGAATCTGGACCATTCATTGTGGTCTGCAGAGTGCTTGTGAACATCTTTGCATTTCCCTATGCTCTTTTCTAAGTATCTGTCTCCTTTGTGTTTTTGTTTTCAGGCCAGTGGAAAATATTTAGCGAGGGAGAAGCTCAGATCAGCCAAATGTGTGAAAGCAGAGTGTGCAGGACTGAGCTTGAGGACTTGGTGAAGGTTTTGTACCTTGAAAAGTCTGAAAAGGGTCACTGTTAAGGGAGACAGCACTGGAGGGAGAAACACAAGAAAACTTATGAAAACTTGGATCTGCAGCTGGACTGCAGGCTTGTTTTGCTTAAGTCAACAGTTGCCCTAAAAACCAAAACTATAATGCAGTAATTATTCACATCATGCACAGCAAATTTGCTGCTTTATGTGTAGTGGTCTGTGTCAACCGTTCAAATATCTCCTCCAAAAGACTAGGAGGCTCTGTATTACTGGTGGGGGGAAGGAGAAAGAGAGAGTGTACCTTCCCAGAGTTGCATTGCTTTACAAGTTAAAAAGAGAGAACAGAACATTTTTGTTATTATTATTTGGCACGTTATTCAAACTAATGAAAGAAGGACACCTAATAAAAAGTGCAGGAGCTATGGAGAGCATTACTTCCTGCTCTGAATTTATAGAATTTCTGGTGTTGAAATAACTTACAGAGGCTTTTTTTGGTAGTGGAGGAAAAATCCAAGTGATACAATACTTGTGTTAGAGACATAAATAGATTTGAACTAACAAATTCCTAAGCAGCCTGCGTTTGGGATGATGTTTTGTAGTACAGCAAACTGAGTCCATAAACTGAGCAGCAGGTGTTAGTGGCAGTCACTGTATTTTTGTAGCAATTTGAGCAAATGTTCACTTTCAAGTGGTTTTCACTGTTTGCTCCACCCACTTCTCTACAAAATGTGAAGTATTAGCTCCCTATCACAGCCTTAATAACTTTAATTCTTCTGGGCCCTATTAACACATGGTCTTAGCTGATAAACTGCTTTCTAAAGTGTCGTGGCAGAAGGTGGTGAAGTACCTGCAGGACTTTCAAAACACCTAGAGGGTTAAACCTCCTGATTAGTAACTCCTTAAGAGCTGTGACAGCACTTAATGTATTTGTTGGGAATTGTAACAAATCTAGTCTTCTGCATTTTTCTGAGGGTGACCTCTGAATTCTCATGCTTAAGGACACCTCCCTCCCATGACCAACACCAAACAGCTACAGCAAGCCTTGAGAACATAGCGTCTCTGTGAAAATGATTGTGCTTGTGGGAAACAAACCTGAGAGATTGTTAACTTTGGTATTGTGTGTCTGTGGTGTGTTTAAGAAAGGTGGCTCTCATCTGCAGAAAAAGTACAAGTTGAAAATCCTTTTCTCTGAAGAGTCACCAAAAATACTGCACTGCCTCACAGCTGTGATGTTAGGTTAAATCCCAAGAAGCAAGGGACTCTGCCTGCTTTTTCTCCCATTTTCTACTCTACTGCTGTTCAAACACATGCTAGAAAACAAAGCTTTATGAAAGTGGTTTGAGCCAGGGACTGGGTCTTCACAGAGAGTGAAATGAACAGTGACAGTAAGGATTTTGAGGTTTGTCATTCTGCCAGGGACAGCACTGTAGGGTGTACCCCTGTCTGAAGGCATGAAGGTGTGGCAAAGCTCAGTGTTGAATGCCAAATGCCTGTTTCAGGCAGTTTCACCATCCTGAGGGGATCCTTGTCTCGAGCAGCAAACCCTGACAGCCTCCCTGTGTGGTGTAGGCTTCAGAGCTCTGCCTGTGCTGCCGGCAGCTTCAGAAGGAGGCAATGCAGGATTCTCCACACAGAGGAGCAGATAGAGAGGACAAAGGCAGAGGGAAGGCTGAAGCAGAATGCTTCAGGGTGATCTCAGGTCCTTAGCAATATTGCTTGTATATAATCACCCCACATCACTAGCCTCGACAGATAGCAAATGATATTTAGGAATAATTCCTTCCTTATCGAGCACTCAACATGATCCCCTGCATAACAGAAAAACACTAAAAAGGGAGCTGCTCCTGCAACTGTGCAAGAATTAAATACTCTTAGTTGGTATCAGTAAGAACCATGGGGTCTCTTTCCATGCCTTCCCTGCAGGGAGAGAAAATGCCAGGGGTCTCTTCATGGTCCATAGAAGTCTCAGCTGAGGGCCTGGAGCCTTTTCCCTCCTCCTGCCTGGCCCTCAGTGTCTGGGGCTGTTCCTCACCCTTTTCTCCTCACCCAGTGCAGCTTTCCTCAGAGGGTCCTGCAGCCCTGCTGCCAGCATGTCAACACAGACACCTGGTAGCCCTGATATCAGCTGTGGTACACAGGCATAACTACCACCCAGCCCTTAGAAGTCTTAAGTCACTGTGAGCTAAGTGAACTGTTCTACCACTGTACCACAAACTGTAGCCTCTGCCTCCACAGATCCTGTCCCGGTGTTTGAAAGGGGAGAGGGTGCAGTGTATCCTAACGGAGGTCCTAAGACTGCTGCAGAAGTGCAAAATTTTACTATAAATGTTCTAATGAGTCACAAATTAACCTTATTCCTTTGGTGAAGATGTTGTAAGGAAGAGGTTCTGAGGAACTATAGTGAACTGGTGAGAAGATCAGCAGTTGATTTCTCACCTCACAGCCATTGTTGGTTTGTAGCAGTAGCTGGTGGAAAAAGACTACATGGAAAGTGTACAGTGTTTGTAATTTTTTAATTTTTTTTTTTAAGAAGGCGGCAATCTGCTTTTTGTATTTGTGACAGGACAGGTGGAATCCAGATTGTGTATTTATTTTATAAAAAACACTTTTTAAGAAAAGAAAAAAACCCATAAGCATCATTTAGTAAAATGCAGTGTTGCATTTTTCCAGTTTCTAGGCACTTAAGGCAAGAAAATACACAGTGTCATGTTTTTCATTCTCTTCATTGGATGTACATCTGTTATGGTACTTATTTATGTACTTGTATCACTTTGACTTGGTTTGATAAATTAATAAACTCTGAAGTTGATAATGAAACAAGACATTTTGTGTGCAGTGCTGTTTGGTCATGATGTTTGGTCTCAGTTCCCTGTTTGCAGTCTTGCTACTCTGCTAGCTCAGAGAAAGCCTGAACCCCTACACACCCAGCTGGGTGCAGTGCCTGGCTGGTTGCTGCAGAATCAGGCTGTGAACTATGGGAGAGTTGGGTTCAGAACTGCTTGGCAAGGTGGAAAGTAAGGCTTCAGCACTCAACTTACATCTTTTCAAGTGTGATCTTGAACCACATGGGCTTCAGCAGTTTATAAGAAACCTAAGAGATGCTCATAGGTTACAAGGAGTTCTGATTTACCAACATGACTTATAACTGGGCCTGAGAAGCTCAATGAAGTGCTCTCACGGGAGTCTCACTAAACTCATCAGGATTGTGTGGACCTCCACAAACAAGTTTCCTTTGATTACATAACTCTTGCTGCAGTGTTTAATCCATAGGGATGGTGATGCTGCTCCCATTTAAAGTGTGTTTCGGACCAGGGCAGATGCATTCTCTTGATTTGGTAACATCCAAACACTTTTTAGCAGTAAGCTAAATCCTATTTCTCATTTCATTTCTATTGCCCTGTGATGTAACAGAGAACATCTCTGACTCCACATGATTCCATAAGCCAGGAGGGGCTGGGCATCAAGAGGAGAGCCCAGTTCACTGCTATGTTCTGAAATTACTTATAAAAATACCTACTCAAGTACAAGCAAAAGTGCAGGTCAGTCTAACACTCTGTTCTTCACACGTTTTCCATTTAAAAAAAAAAGGTCAAACCATTTCACAACTCAGATGATGAATGCTTCCGAAATAATTGATAGCACATGAAGTATTTGCGTAATATTGGTGCACTCTGTTGCCTATTGTGTTATCCATCTATGATAAAAGCCAAGATTTTGGAGATTTATTGTGGGAGGGGTGAAAATTAACAAAGTTAATGCTTATTTCCATTTATTGCCTTTGTTTGGGCTTTGAAAAATGTCTCCATCTTCTGATCTGAGGTTTTGGACTGCTTTACTTCTTGGGTAAAGTATGTCTGCAGCTAGCGAGTCTATGAGTCTGAATCCACAACCCTGCCCTTCTCACATAACACCAACCCAACTGTGAGCAAGAATGCAAAGCATCCAAAGCAAAAACAAATAATTGATTTTAACTCAGCAAAACAGTTTTCGTTTAGACACACTGGATGACAGTTCAGCATATTCAGAAAAGGCAGCAAGCCTGATTTCACTGCTACTCAAAGTAAAAACTCCCAATCTGCCCTCAAATGACCTCAGCTCCTGAGAGGGTATATGAGACTAAGCTTTAAGTGTAGCTAACTGCTTCTCAAACAGTACCCATAGTTAGTTATCTCAACCAAGATCAGTTCTATCTGCTATAGATTCACTTCTCCTGTTTCTTCTTTATTTGTTCACGTCAGGATCACACCGCCGCAAAATCAAGTGTGTTAAGGCCACAGTAAATTAAAACTGCATTCTATTCCCACTGAAGTAAATAGTCAAACTCTCAATCTCTTTAAGAAGGACTCCCTGAAGACCTCATACTGCACCGGAATTAAACACATTTTAGTGTCCTCTAGTATTTAGTGTGTACCAAAGGTACATTTTATACTTTTAACAGACACTTACTGTTCCTTAGCCAACACTGCTCCTCTTGTCTGTTCTGCCTCAGATCAGTTCTTCCCCTGACAACAGCTAGGATGGGATAATGAATTAAAGTCCTAATCTTAAAGGCATAAATAGACTCAAGTGACATCTAAGGTTTAGGTACTGGGGTAGTTTTGTTCCACATCTCTAAATGGGAAGATTCAGACTTTCCCATTAAAATATCTAGATTGAAATTAATGTGGTATTTGTTGTCATTTCCTGTACTAAAGTGCCATGCAGCACGGCCAGGTTGTACACTGTTAAATATGCACTTTGAGGTAGCTGCAGTTCAACAGAGACTGAAATAGCTCCTATATAAACTTTTAGTAGGGTACTCAGAGTGGAATGAGAAAAGCTCTGGAAACAAACAGGAAAACTGAGCTCTTGGGTCAGTTCTTCCACTAGTGAAATGAAAAGATATTATGTAGAAGTACGTTACAGATACATAGCTATCTCATAAGTGGACAACAGTCACTAAGCAATCAATCCTCACAAAGTTCTTTATAGAAAAATGAAGATTAAAATGTACCTACAGTTACGCAGATTAAAAAACTAAAAAAAGGTAAACATTATTAGAGACACTTGTACAGCTCCAAGTGATTATACATTCCAGAAAGCTGTGTTTGGGTACCTGAAAACATGTTCTCAATTATGCACTACTACAAAATACTTCCTTGCTTTGAATGTCATTATATTCACCTAAGCTAAATCTCACAATCTCTTAGGGTTTAGATCTAGCTAGACAGTAGTATCCTTTCAAAAATGGTCCAATGACAGCATTAAAAACCACCAGAGGACATTCAGAATCAGAACTGATTATCCATTAAGTGTAACTTTGGCATTTGTATTAATGCAAACCACTTGCAACANCTAATTTTCTGGAAATAAACCCCCTGCTGCTATTTTGTTTGAAAGACTTAGTAAATAAATTGCAGATTGGGAAACTGAAGATTTTTTGATGAATTTGAAAAACATTCAGCCTAGAGCCTCTTTTATTTTTCAATCACATGTAACCAAAAGATTCCGTTGACAATAATGGCTAAAGTCTACAGAGACTTAAGAACAGTCTTTCTCTCCCTGATTTTTCTTCTTAATTCAAAGTTAGACAGCTTTTAGAGTCTTTGCACTGATGAGTCCCTGCTGAAGAGACTGGGCTCTTCCCATGACATCAGCTTATAACAAGCTCCCAATTTCTTTATAGTCAGCATGTGTTGGGGATTATTTACTCCATCTAAATGATGTCCATGATGAGATCACTCTTATTAAGACAAAGCTATCATAACTATAACTCTTATGATGACCATGGCTCATGTTAATGGATAGAGTGCCTAAGATAATGTAGTCACTAATTTACTTTTCAAGTAAGAAGTTAAGCAAACTTTAGAGAAATTGAGAAGAGACACTCTTGAGAACTGCAAAAGTGCCTTTCAATACCAGATGTTAGAATTCAGAAATCTTTTTCCTCTTCATTAAGTAGTGTATTTCTTAAGAGACATTTTATCATTTTGCCTCTGATTAAAAAACTGAAAGGAGCATTTGCTAGAACAGTACCTCTAGAATGAAGCTCAAGCAAAATCAATACGCTGAAAGATTCTTGAAGGCAAGAATTCAGTAACAGCCAATGAGGTTGTCCAGATCTTGGACTATTCAAGCATATCAGAAACTCACTGCTTGCCACCGTTCCCTTAAAATACATTTCCCCATAAACCTACATAATAGTCAGAATGAACTCTGAAGGTTTTTGTGAAACTCAACAGAAAAATATTCATCTGGTAGAATTTCACAGGAAATTATGAGATCAAGTTCTGTGTAAATCCACTATTTGCACATTAGGGAGAGTTTCAACCTGGACAGAAGGCACAGGGGGAAAGTAGGAAAAATATGACATGTCTGTTATAAATGTATGGAGAAAGATTTTTCTCATCTTCACATTTTCTTTTGAAATTGCAGTTTTCAGAGCCATCACAAACCATTCATTCCTGCTCTTGCTAAACAACTCGTGAAATCTTAACAGATTTCCAAAAAGGTGTTTCCAGAGGATTGCTTAGCTTGAGGATTAGTAAAGACTAGAGCAGAGTAGAGAAGTGTAGAGTAGCAGTCACTGAGTTTGACTTCAGGGCAGTGGGATAGACTCAGGAGACTGGCTTTTATTTCCATCTCTGACAATGCATCCAAAGATGTGTAAATAAAGATTGCTTTGGTCTAAAACATGAAAGATAGTCAAGGGAAACCCCAGGATCTCTCCTGCCTCGAGCAACTAAGATATTTTCAAGGCATTGCTAAGAGACTATAATGTTACCTAACATATACTAACAAAATAATAGTAAGAAATATATGGACTTCTCCCTTGTATCAAAATAACCACATTTCTACCAGGTGGCTTCTCTGTCAGCATCCTTCCAGTCCCAGAGGTAAGGATACTTTCTTTTTGTACATATTCTCCTCCGAAATAAAATCTTATAGAACAAGATTACGTGATCAAAAAAAAAAAAAAAAAAGAAGAAGGGAGTCAAAATCTCCTTTCTAAGAGGCCTTATTGCCGTAGCTGAGGGAAACTGTAAAACTCCTACTCTGCTGCCCTGGAAATCAGAAAAAAATCCTGGCCTATTTCTGCAAAATCTTGTGAAAAGCCAGTCAGCCCCTGCCAACAGCATAACTGCTATTATCACTAATTGCCAACTGAGAGAATCCCAAAAGAAAGCTGGTCATTAGACTTGAGAGACCTCGGAACGATGTAATGTTTGACAATAAGCTTTTGACTTAAACCAGGTAGTCCCGTGAGCTGAAAGTGCATGTAATTAAAATATTTTATGGATCAAAGGGGTTTCCTTTCTAACAAAGCTTCAGGTGCCACATAATCATAAACTTTTCCATTTGAAGGTTTGACTACTGCATGGGATATGCCAAAATCAGGGAGGAAATGAGAAAATTTGACATAAGCCCTTTAAAATGAACTTTTAAATAAGACAAAATAGATGGATGTGCTCTTATTTTTTACATCTTAGATTTTGCCCTATAATCTAACTGTGTTGCATATGCTCATATCTCTTTTCTCTGTAGTAAAATCTCATTGATTCCTCACTGGAAGCACATCATCTTCTACTACCTATCTTGTATAAAACTCGTTTTTTTCAAAAGAGCAACAAATAAAATAGAGTGAAATCTAGCTTAAGGCAGTGAGGAAACTCTTCTATGGGGTGAATAGATGCTCTCTGTGCCAACACAGTCTGTTTTATCACAGCCTAACATTCTAATTATGTATATAGCTAAGCAGACTTGATGCATAGGATTAATTGTTCTGCATGATAATATGAACAAAGGGCCTCTGTTAAAGTAATCAACAAAAATTTTAGCTGGCTGAGTTTCCTCAAATTTTCCAAGAGTAATGAAAGATCTGATCATTAAGCATTTACTGCCCCTGAGAGCTATTTTAAACCTGTTCCCTTCATATCACAGCTGGCCCTTCAAGTAGCCTCAAATTCTTTTTATCAGAAAGCCCTAGCAAGGCAGAACAAAAGAACATTCCTTGTTTGGAGCGAGCTGTCTGTGTCATGTGTGTGATGTTCACTAGCAGGAGATGTCTATCTTAATGAGCTTTGGGCCCGGAACAGCGTTGCCACTTTCTAACTTTTGTCCAGTTCATAGGGCTCCTGATGCAGGGCGCGCTGGATGTGTCAGAATTGTAAATGAGCCCCAGTGACTGCACATTGCACAAGGATCCCACAACAACAATTAAGCAACAGTCTCTGCTGCTGGGGGCCTCTCCTGCCAGATAATTGACCACGACGGGAGCTATGCAGAGAACCCATGCTGAAGGTGAGGACACAGAACAGAAGCGAAAGTTCATTATCTTGCAATGAAAGGGAAGTTAGCACCAATGGGAACTGGGTTTTTAAGGACCAAAGGGTTAAAGCTTTCACATTTTGGAGGCACTTAACTGTTAATTTCTCCTTTGCCCAGCAGAAGCTAAGTGTTTTGAAATGCACTCCATTTTACTGGGCCCCAGGAATCAGATCAGTGGTAGCCATGTAAACACTCCAAGCTTAGGCACATATATGGTAGAAGAGAGTTCAAGAATGCTAGAAAGTTGTGCATAATGTGTGCCTTTATTAAAATGCTAAACATCTTGTCACTGTAAAAGCTTTCCATGAAAAATATGAAAATCTGGAAAGAAAACCAACAGCAAATGTATTACAATAAGGGAGGACTGCCCTGGTACCCTTTGAGAATTGAAGTCCACGTACTTCATGATGCAACTTTCCTCTGGAAGTTTCATCAGATCACATCACACAACTAACTCTCTCTCACAGAGATGATACGGCCCAGGAGCACCTACCCATGTTGCATCTTGACAGATACGTAGCTCACCTGCTCTACTAAGGAGAACAGGGATAGGGGAACTACAGGAGTCATCCAGCATCATGGTGGCCATTTACATAACTTCTGTGTTGAGTCATTTACAAATATAATTTTTTTCACTGAAAAAGGAAACTTCCTAACCTTAACAAGATATGCCAAAATTTAATGGTAAACTCATCAAGAAACAGATAGGGATGTTTTAAAACCTTGTTAAATTATCATAAGAGAAGCAGATTTAGGGAGATCTACTGTACCTGCAGCTAGCCCAATGGAGTGTATGTTTTATCCACATGACTGAGCAGAGGCTGTAGCACTGTATAATCCCCATGTTACCACCACAGCCAATCCAATCCAGCACATATCACTGTGATATCCCTCTTGTTTATTACATTTAATTCTGAGGCTGCAGTCTTGTTTTGCACTCAGACTTCTACTTTTTTTTTGCAGTCCTACACCACCCACCCTAATTTTCTTCCCTGCCCCTATCACTCCTAACAGGCCTTATCAGTTTCCTTAGGCTCCTTGCCTTTCAGTTCCTCTGCCCCTTCGACTGTAAAGCACGTTGCTTTTTAAATATCTTGGTTTTGCAGTTGATTATATCAGTGAAAAGACAGCAGTGAGATGAGAGTTGTGAATAAACTTGTGCCAGAAATAAAGGGCAGAGTTGAAGGCAGACAGTGCACTGTCACCCTGCTCAATGGGGAAGCACTAGTCCTGTGAGCCTGTCATGCTACTCAGGAAAGTGCCTCTATGTGCAGCTAAATTGTTAGCACACTACATCACTAAACAAGGCAATAATAAATATGTATTTTTCAATTCACATTCATCAATAAAGTCAAAGCCATTCTAGAATAGGCTATTCCCAAGATCTTACTTCCTTCACCTACATTCTAGTTCAGACCCTGAAGCTTTTCCCTTGCCTCATCTGCATCTTCCTCATTATTTTCTGTTTCCACAAATTCAATTAGTTTTGGCCACCAACTCAAAAATGCTAAAGGCTACTGGAGAACAGTGGGGGTTTCCTGTCATCCTACTGGTAAGGGTTGCTGAAGACTAAAAGGAGAGATAAAATTAAGCAAAACAATGATTGAAATTCTTACAAAGGGTTTAAAGAGATAGATGTTTGGGAGTGCTTATTCTGCTTTCCTCAGATGTACCCTTCTAAGATATAGACATTGACTCCTGATTGGAGGGAGTAAGAGGGAAGGAAGCAAAGAAGGGGGAAGGAGGGGGAAAGAGAATTCTTACAGTTGCACAGATGGCAAATGTGAGCAAAGGATCTATAATGGAAAAGACAGGGTGAAGAAACCACCATACCAGTCCTGCCTTGTGGCTTGCTGAACGACTATGGTCAATTGACTCCGCAAATTCTTGAGCAGTTTCCTGTGTAGCACTTCATTGTTTGTTTGCATGCAAGCCTTCCTGCTGTGGTCTTGGCTCCCATGTTTGGCACACCTCAGTAGGATGAACCTTATTTCCAGACATATTTCCCCTCACCACAACTGCTAGAGTGGACGATGAAATATTCATAGTCAAATGTCTGGTCAAAGCATAAAAATTATTTCCTTAAATTGTTCACAAATCTCAATATACTTGGCATAGTAACATCATGATGCTCTTGGGGGAAAGGGCAGATATCTGCCAGTCCTACCTGTAAAAGCTATATCGGGTCAAACCCCAGCTTTTACAGCTCAAGCTTCACTGTAAGCAAGCAGATCAGCCTTAGCACATTGTGAAACAAACAAGACATCTCAAACTTCAGTATGATCTCACTCCAAAAATGCAAATCCAAGACTTTATCTGCACCATCAAATTTTGATTTTGGGGGTCTGAAAATAACTACAAAGTTCTGGAAGCATCAGAACTTTACCAAAACTGTATGAAGAAATATTTTCTTATAGTGCACATTTCTCTGGCCTGCACATTCCAAAAACTGTGGCTAATTCAAGAGTTTTCTTACTGAAGTTATTTTTACGCAATTCACATTCATTTATTAATCTTGCCATCTGAAAACACAGCTCTGTATCAGGAATGTTCTGATCCTCATTTGGAACTATTTCTAGAATTAATACCCTTCAATCTGAGGGAAAAAACGAATCCCAATTCTTTGTAGCATGGATTTGCCTCAATACACAGCAAAAGCCAGCAAGAGGTTCCCCAAGAAAACAGGTATGGGATGTGATACAAGCTTGACACTGCTGTTAGGGTCAAAAAGTTACGACCGGGAACTAGCTACAGCCCAAGATCTTAACAAATCTGTGCTTTTCTCCTTCTTTGATCTACTGAATAGCAGCAATTTCAAAACTAGTAAAACAAAAAAAAATCTCTTTTGTCAGCACTCTTTGAAAATACTGCTGCAGGAGACCACACAGAGGAGTCCAGAGTGTTAAAAATAGATTAGATACTTGTGTGAATAAGATAATCAGTAATTAAACCCCTAATCATTTAATTTTTATAATGGGACAGCAAGAAAGAAGCAAATCAGAACTGATTTCTGGCAGTGTGCAGTGTTAGCATTCTGGCAGCATTTTCCATACACAGATCTACTGAAATAGAAACAACAACCGTTAAAACAGTTTTAAAAAAATAAACTTGCTTTCACTAAAGATAATAACACTTCTCCCCACCCTGAAAAAACATCCTTTTATTTGTCAAGTCAGGAAAAAAGGTCATGACAGTTTTCATAAAATTTGGACAATTTTCATCTAGCTCTAACAACAACGACAAACGACAGTTGAGGTACTTAAAGCCAGTGTAGAAGGGAGGGCGAGCTCTGCACTGGGAGGGTTTCATGCTTTCCTGCATTTCATTTCTGTATTATTTCCATTTTATGTGCTTAGAAAGGAATTTACACACATAGATGTCCAGGCCCAAATTAATGCCTGTTTTCAGGCAAGTCAGACCTCTGTCTCTCCTGCCTGCCTTTCTAGTTCTTCTTTATTAACTTCAATTTATCCTAATTAATTCGTGAAAATGTCCCAGTTACAGTTTTCTGATAGGACAAAAAGAGTTTATGAAAAAATGCTACTATCATCCTAGCTTTCTACACTCAAGTTTTCTTTTCTAAAGGTGCTGGTTTAGGCTGGAATAGTGTCAATTTCCATTGCAGGAGCTGGTATGGGGCTACAGTTTGGATTTGTGCCGGAAGCAGTGTTGATAACATGAGAAGCTGCTAGCTGTGGCTGAGCTGTGACACAGGGTCTGCCTTACACTTAAAAACCACTCTGAGTAGGACGTGATGTGGCCAGGCCCACTCCAGTGAACAAAGTGAGGTTCAAGATGACTTCCTGTGTGTAGTGCTGGCAGCCAAATAGAAGCTGGGGGGCAGTGACCTGCAAGAGCCAACGATTAAGGAAGCCAACCGTATCCTGAAGATTTTAACACATTTCCTAATGCAAACTCTAGCCTTTTCTGAGACAACACGTAGAGTAAGTAACAGAAGTATTGCCTGTCATGTATATATATACTCCAAGCAGCATCCCTTCTAGCAAAATGGGTATTCAGGGCTGCAAGATGTCCCCATAGTGACCACACATGGCTTAGCTGTCTTATGGAATGCCAGAGTAGCTGCTCTCTGCAGCAGTGAGATTCTACCAATCATTTTCACCTAAGCAAGTAGAAGACCTTCATCAAGGACAGTCAGATCCACTTGGTCCCAAAACGTGTTAGCAAAGTACAAGAGCAGAGTAAGCCAGGACAAGGTTTACAGCGGTTCTAACCTACTAGGTCCCAACTAGGTTCTGAATTTGTGCAGACTCAGAGTCGCCTGGAAAAAATCTCAGAGCATCTCTCTAAAAATGAATCATTCCCCAGTGTATCAAATTAGAAACCCAAAGAAGAAAGAAATCTGAAGCACTAATATTCAACTTCCTATTTTCACTAGTAGCAGCTTTTCAGGGATAATTTAATTCTTCTGTTTCATCTAGCATTGAGGCTTGTAAACTCCTTTGAGGATCCCTACCAGGAATTCATCAACATGAAGGATATACACTGGGAAGATCATAATCAAGTCAACCAAGGGGAGAAATTCAAAAGCTTTGCCACTAAAGGAATCAAACATAAAAGCCTCCCTGGGGGGGAAGAGGTTTATGTACCATGCCTGGCCTATGTTAAGAAAATTAAAACTCGTTTCACAACATAAAAGAGCCAAAGTGTCAAGTCACTAAAACCAGTTTCCAGTACAGATGCCCTTTTCCAGACTGGTTTATGAGGGAAATACAGATTTATAATACGTTAAAAAAAACACAACTGACAAAAACATAACTAAGGGATATATACAAGGAAGACAGCACAGAACATAAATTAAACAAGGACAATTTAAACGCAGTTTAGCAGCCATCCATGTTCTGTAACTGAGGATACTTCTGTTTATATACATGGCAAACTTTTTTTGAAGGAAACATTTGCAGAGCAGATACTTCTAAGGAAGCTGACCTAACATAAGAATTGAGGTTTGCTCATCGTATTTCCCACAGCCTGTTCAAAAGGGTAAGGTCACAATGCATGGGAGGGGAAATATGGACTACTGCTGGGCTACGTGTGTCAGTGAGTGGAAAATCTACTTGGGTTTGCTGCGTTTTAGTTCTGTTGGAATAGGCAGTCCTCCTCCCTCCCTCTTGTCTGGTTTAGTAATTTTGTTTTGAAAGCCTGCATATTCTAGGTGAAATATATTTAAAATACATCATTCAGAGCAAGAAGGAAAGAAATCAGTTTTCTGAAGAAGACTGTCAATGTCCAGAAAAGGAGATACAATGATTGCTACAGGGTTCATACTAAAACCAAAGGTATCACTTCCCTTGTATGCAAAAACAGTATCATAGAATATCCACTAGTTCCTTTCCAAAAATGTCATTCCCCTTTGAAAGTGTGTCATATAAAGGACTCAGTAGAAAGGAAATTTAAAAAAAAACTGGCTGAACTGAAAAACTGAGCTTTTTAAACTCAAGGAATTAAGACGATCTCTAATTTTATGTAAGCAATGTTTGGGGAAATGCAGCTACATAACTGGGTAAACATTTTGTTGCTTCCAAGAAGACCCATAAAGAATCTGGTGGAGATTTTTCAAAGCTGCCTTAGGGGGTGGATGTCAAATCCCCATTAAAATTAACAGAAACTGTCTCCTCAAACCCAGTAAGTGGCTTTGAAGAATCAGCTCCATGGGGGTAATGTGTAGTATCAAAGGATAAGGATGAGTAACTGCATCACGTGGGAGTTGTTTGTTTGTTTCTTTCCTACTTTGAATGAAAAGGCAGTGGAGAGGAGGAAGACGACAACAACAACAATCATAACAGAGACTGATAATAATAATTACTATTGAGAAATTGAGCTAAATACCCAGACAGATTTTTCCCAATGAGCTGTAAACACTTTAAACACTGTGGAAGGTTTTATAACAGTAACTGGAATTCTCTGACTAAATTAAAGACTCTAGATTCAAGACCTTTTCTGGCACGACGATACCACTTAACAAATCACTATTGGCTGGAAGACAGTTATTTATTTTTAAGTTTGCCAGTTTTCTCATTTTATTCTCTCAAGATTAAAGTGAAGCTTTTAGATATCCAGTAAGAAAGAAAAATATATCTAAAATGTCATGAGTAGTGAGAACTTTCAACTCTCCAAATGACAGCCCTCTTAAAGCTCACAGTTTTTTGAACATTAGTAATCCTAAACACTGAAACAACTTCCGCCAACTGGATTTGAAAACTATTTTTAAGACTAGTCCTTCCCTTAAATTATTACAAATGTCTGTAAACTGTTGTTCTTTTTAAGAATTGGTAATATCCAGTAAAACTCAGAGGCAACAACTTAAAACCTGATAAAACTAAAATATTTAATGCAGAACAAAATCTCTAGAACTCTAGAATCTCTGGAACTCCTGAACACGGGAGATAGTTGAGAAAAAGCTTTATTGGATTTACTGAAATATTAAATGAGTACATGAATAAAAACATCCATGGTTCCATAAGACTGGTCCAACAGTCCTCTTGAGGAGTTTGTCATCATTTATTTAGGTGGGATTCCCAAGAATTACATTGTATACAAGCAACAGATTCTGTTTTCCCAGTCTTACTCAAGATGAAAAAGAGATACTTTTAAACTGTGGAGGACGATGGTCCCCGATTCCATTCTGCAGACAGGGAAACTGAGACTCACGGTGATTGCAGTTTGCCCAAGGTCAGCAGAAGAGTCAGAAACTGGCCCCTGCTCCTCACAGGCCAGGAACTGCTGCTCAACATCCAAGAGCAGGCACTACCATAGATGAGCCATTGCTCAGTGCTAACACAGCTAACTCATGCTCTGCATTGCAGGGCCCTCTCTGGATGCCCTGCTTGGCAGCACTGAGGACAAGGGCCATTACTGGAAGGAAGCTGCATGGCTGGTGCAGCCACTGCTCTCTGCCCCACTGCCTTTTCTATAACTTTAAAATAACAGGCTCTTATTTCTTTGACAGGACAAAACCTTTTCCCTAGAGAGACTCCAACAACAAAAGATTAAATGGATTGTTTTGAGAGTCAGAGAGACGGACTATGTACAAAGTATATTTCCTTTAGTTTCTTGGAATATTCAGAGGTGGTGTTTGTTGCAGTGCAGAAAAATACAGGGTGGGTGAAACAAGAGCTTTGACAGTATTAAGTTACCCTTTCAATTAAATAGTTTCTGCTTTCTCAGGCGGCCCACAGTTGGTAGGAGCATTTCACTCAGCTTTTCTCCTGACCTCTGTCTTAAGGGTTTTACTTCTTCAGAGTAAAATGAGAGTAAGTTCATACTTAGGTGCCAAATTGGGATAAAAGTCACCACAAAGACATGAATAATGCTCAACATTTCCAGAAGTAAATGAAGTCTAACTAAACAAGCCACTGCAAACAGGGTAAACTCACACTGTAAGGTGGACTTTCACACAGAAGGCAGCTATAAACTGAGTGTGGCCTGCAAATCAATCAGCCCCCTGCCTCTACCTAATGAGACCCTTTTCTTTATTGCATTTTTATAGACATATAAAACCAGCATAGGATGGATTATATGGGCCGCCTGTCTACCCTGCCCATCTGTCACTATGCTATTGGTGTTCACCCCTGTGGACCAGGATAGTACTTGGCAGGGGTTGGAACTTGAGGGAATATAGAGGTGATTGAGAGACTTCAAAAAAAAAATTCACAGAACAACAACAGACGTGAGACCTCCTCCTCACTAAAACACCAAATTCCAGCAATACTAGTTTGTAAAAAGGACCATAAAATCAAAATGAGTCAACAGGAAAACTTCTCTGCAAAAGCAGCACAGCATTTCAGCAGCCTTTGTGTGAGTACACGTGTGAATGTCAGCCCCAATCCACGTTAAAAACACAGACAATTTCTCAGAACTCTAAATGCAACATAATTACTTAAAAAAACAACTTATGTCTATTTGGCTAGAACTATTTCAAAACTCCAGGATAATGACTTCATTTAACATGCATTACATAAAAAAAAAACATTTTTGGAGCTACTCCCATAGAATCAAAGCTTTCCTCTTCACGTAACTCATTTTTGTGATTCTTTATTTTGTCAGTGTTGCTGTAAACAATGTGCTGCCCATGGCAGGGAGGGGAGAGGAGAGATTGTTTAAGGAAAAATAGTCATCTCTTTACAGAGTTTTGTAGTTACATTTACCAGCTGCATAAGTGTTCTGATAAACTGCCAAAAAGGGTCACTATAAAGCAACACTCCTTTAAAGTTTTAATCCCTATTAAAGGAAATTATCTGGACTCTCTCCAGAAACATTTGGGGGGGGAGAAAGGGGCAAAAGCTTCCGCAGAAGATCAAATGTTGTTGATTATAAATTCATTACCAGCATAGCTGCTAACTTCAGTAAATTAACAAGGAACTTTTATTACATCCAATCAAGCTCTTGTTAAAGATAACAAGTTCTTTTCATTCCTTGTATTTGTGTAACAGTCACTTTTCTGGAACTCATCAAAGCTTGTTGCGAATCCATGCCAAAGTACTACTCTCTCTTTTAACAGCTTCAAAAAAAAATTAATGAAACCTTATGATTGCAGTGAAAAAGCACAGCTCTGATTATGTAAAATTATTCCAACATAAAAGATTTGGAATTACAGAGAAATCTGCTTCAGTATCAGCAAAGAGGCTGATATTCCCCAGCACAAAAGTCCTAAAATGATGAGCTTTTCACACTTGTGGTTTTTTTTTATTGTTTTGTTTGTACAAAAAGAGCTTAGTTAAACAGCCTCTTTGTGAAATCTGAGAGTGTAACAAAGGCCCATTATGATTTCACTTTAGAGCAGGCTTTCACTCAAATATTAATTGCTAAAAAGCTACTTTACATAATTAGCTTAACCATATAATTATGTTAAGAATCCTTTCTCTATCAAATAATCACAAGTGGGAGGGAAGAATGTTTTGCTTTGAAGCTTCTTACTAACAATACATTTTAGAGCAAGTTAAGAATTTTCTAACCAAATAACTACAAATGCAAAGATCTTGGTGACAGGCTACTGCACTGAAATCCCTTTCTTACATGCCATGATCTAAATACATATTTTTCACCCATCTCATCTGTCTGCTTTCCAAATTAGCTGGTGATGAAAGAAACCATTCTGGAAAATATTTAATAAAGTTCCAATGCACACTGAAATCAATGTCTTGATTGGATTAGTCTAATACAAGAAGGTTTTGCATAAAACCTAGGACTATCCCTACAAAACTTACGATAAAAGCACAAACAATTAATGAGATCCATCACTTAAAAGGCAACAAATCTAACAGATATGTGCCTTTTTTTGCTAGGTTAACTAAAAATCCTTCCATATACAGTAAGCTATTTTCACAATTTTAAATCTTTTTTTTTCTTCAGTCAGTAGCTTATTGCTTATTACTGAGACTGTTTGAAGCCCTTTGTTCTAACAGGCTCTGTAAGTAGGAGTTTTTACTGGAAGTGCAGTTCTTCTGTTTATTTCTTTTCTATGTCTGCTGGACAAAATGAAATACTCATGCACAGAGAAGCTGAACATGAAGATGGTAATTTCTTTCCCTCTCAGCAGGACACAAGTTCTATCTGGGCAGCCTTCCATTGTCTGTTGTCCCGACATAGAAATGTTTGAAAATCCTCTGTAAAGCCACAGTCCAAAAGTCAAGAGGTGAAGTTGAGAGAGCAGCCACCTGCAGTCTTTTTATATCTGCATAATATCAAATACATTCAACTTTAAAATGTTCTTGGACAGCTCTAGCATCCTGTAACTATCATGTAATGCATCTATTCTCATCAAAGCAGTCTAAGGTTTATTTGCTCTGGTTAGATTAAAATGGCTATCATTAATAAGACTAACATTATATAATGAGCTGATAGAAAGTCTACAAAGCAGCACTGTGGTTCGAAGCATATGTACTCCCCTGCCTCAGGAGACTCAGTGTTGAATTCTGCCACTGATTTTCCGTGTCGCCTCAGGCAAGTCACTTCATCTTTGTGGCATTTCCTTCGTGCTGTGCAAATTGAGAAGGAAAGAGCTCTCGTGTACTCCTGCTGGTGTGGGGCTGGTTCAGCACTTGCTCTTAGCCCGGGTCTCTCTCTCAGCTGCCTCCGAACATGAACAGATCAGCTCCTCCTTTGGAACCACACTGGTAGCACTAGTGACAGCACTAGCCATGCTGTGTTTGCTCTTCTGTCTAGACCTATTCTTCTGCAGAGTCTGTTAGTGTCCACTCCTGAATAAAACAAACTGTATACTTGGAGAAAGCAAGTCCTGCGGTAATTCTCCCTTGTACATGAGGAGAGTACAACCCCAGATACAACACACGGCTTAAGAGGTGAAAACAGGTGTCCCACATGTTTTAATGTTCCTTCAACACCAAAAACCTAGCAAAAGTTGAACTGAACTGTGTTGTACTGGCATTTCTGGCAGGTGCAGGGTTGCTTGCAGAGCTATGACATGACATGTTACCCTGTTAGCGCAGCACTGGCTCTCTCCTACAGAACTTGGATGTTCTCTGCAGAACGTAGCAAAGCAATATTTGAATTCAACAATTGGTGTCCTTCCTACCCAAGGAAGTGTGGTCACAATGAGATCTGGGAAGGAAGAAAAATAAAACAAAAGAAAACTAACCTAAGAAAAAAATAAAGAAGCTGAAAAGTTGTCCAGGAAAGATGAGGGACCATAGAGAAAAAAGACAAGTGGATTGTGTTCACTAAAAATCTCTCTTAAAGAACCATAGAGATAAATTGGTCCTGTGTGCCAGAAACTGCCCGAAATTAGCTATGATTCCTCTTTAATCTGTGTTTAAACAAATCTGCTGTCATCTAAGTTTGATGATACATGATCTACAATGCCAGGAAAATTCAGTTAGCATTCCCTTTAGAAGCAGATTCTTGCCCTAACAGCAGTCAAGGGTGACAAATGTGCTCCATGGGTTGGGGACTGTTTCCTTCTTTAAAGTAAGCAAAATGTCAGGAAAACAACACTGCCACAGTTAACACATAAAAAATGTATTGAATATTTTTCTCACAGCAGCAGGCAGAAAGAAACACCAACAAAAACCATGCAACTCTCTAAATAAAATACAATATGAAGATGTATTTTCTGTATCAAGTTCTTGAAATGTAAGGGAAAATACTAAATAATTGATTCTATAAAAAGATAGGTAGCAACATCTGTACATACATTTTCCCTTTGAATCACAGATTTATTGGCTGACACAGGATACATGAGTATTCTAAACCTTGTACAAGTCAGAAATAACAGTCTCTGCCATTGATATTTATCATGTGTTCAAATGTTGACTGAAATGTGAACATCCGAAAACTGAAAAATGATCTTACTAGTTACGGAAAAAGTTTCCTTCTGGCACCACCAGCAATTACACATCATTAACTACACGGTAATGCTCCTGTGTTGCTTTTTCTCTTCTTTCTTTGTTTGCTTTGTTTCTGTACCTGCCTTTCATCCCATTAAATTCATTGGCCAAATTAGTCACTGTTATCTGGTTTAAGAATCGTTTAATAATTAACCAAAGGGGGGGGGGGGAGGGTTGGTTCNAAAGGGGGGGGGGAAGGTTGTTTCCAATTCCCTAAAGCCCAAACCTTATCCACCCACTCCAACATCTGCAGATGGTAAGCACACTGCGTCTCTTCATTAATATCCATAATGTTAGTTGTTAATATTCACATACAATAATCTTTTGATCTTTACTGAAACTATTTGTATGGCCTAGTTCTGCACTCATTGCTCAGGCAAAACTAACTCTTGAATCAAAGAGAGCTTAGTTCAATTAAAGGCTACAAGGAAAGAGTTCTTTGCTCTTGGCACTAAGTGTGCTGGAAGGATCCCATAAGAAGTAGCAGCGTCATGGGGATATATGCCTTTGCCTTCAGCAGCTGCAAGAGGGTGTCTGAATTCTTGAGTCAGCTCTGCTTCAGTAAAGCAACTACTGGTGGCAACACATAAAGAGGTTATTTGTGGAGCCAACAGGTTTTAGTTGGAACTGGTTACATTATGCTACAGTTTGAGTGTCTCTCACCATTTCAGAAGGGACATAATTAAGCACTAATAAAGTGTGAGAGATAGGAAAAACTGTCCATCTCAAGCATCTAAAAAAGAAACCAGCTTCTCCTTCCCCAAAGAAAGCCAAATCAAAGTGCTTTTTAATCGACAATGAGGTTTTTTTAATAGATTTTATGTTTTTCTGGTTTGTGTTTCTGAGCTTCTCTCACAACAAGGGGCTTGAGGACTTATTTTGAAAACTAAGATGCTTGTAGAATCAAGTTACTCTGGCAACTCAGGCTTTAGGGAAAAAATAGTAAAACTAATTTAAAAATTATTAGCTATTTCTGCATGCCCTACAGATTCAGAAATACCTTCCATGCCAGCTCAAGGCCAGAGAAGACAAATCTGGTTTCTGAAATATGTAGTTTCTTTTTATAATTCTTATTGTTCAGTTGTGTGTATTTTATACTTCTGCAGGTTTTATTTTCTATTTCCAAGTGTCTTGGCTATGAGGCCATGGTAATTCAGCTTTGTCAGGGTTATTTTCATAATGGATAAGAACAGGAAGGTAATTGCCGTTGGGTTAGCTAGTTTAGGGACATAGTTCCCTCCAGAATTCCTCTTTTGAGGAATGCTGCTGCAACCATGCCAGACAAGAGGGTGATTGCATTTATTCGCTGAAGGCTGAGCACACTGTATTTCATCAGTTGATAGCTATTCCCAGAACATGTAATTAAAATGCAGCTGTTCATTAGCAAAATAATGCACCATTCTTGCTTGAGTAAGGTGTGTTCTGAATAAATAAAGGGGTCACTTTTGGTCCAAGGCCAGTCTGTGAATAAATGCTGGACAGGAGATTTCATACGCAATTTGATAATCCGCAATAAAAAGGCAAGACTTGAAGAAAGACCAACAGTAAGCTTTAGCAAGCTGAAGACATCACTTGGAGAAGGTCTTCAAACTTACTTTAAATAGTTAAAAAAAAAAAAAAAATCAATACTAGTAAATGTCCAGGAACTTTTCTTCCCCAAAACAAATACCAACATGAAAATATATACAGTTGCAAACCCAAAATTCACAAGGAAGAGGCAAGAGACAGATTCTCACTTTCACACAGACTTTTGTTATACCTTCAGCAGCAGGTCAGTTATACTAACTCCATGTTTAGTGTCAGTTGTAGCTATTGCAATAGGAAAAAGACCTTTGTGCAAATATAGAGGGGCTGTTACCAAAAATAAGAAAACCACTTGTTGCTAATACTTTTTATTCCTCTCTTTATTAATCACTGATTCATATTCCTCCAAGTGTTTGTACCTAGGAGAGAGGCAGTTCTCTGTTTTCAGTCTGATGATAGCAGACTCTCGAAGGCTGCTATATAATCAAAAATTCACAAAGTCTGCTCATGCAGGATTCCCTATTCATGGGACAGATGTGACTTCTCTTAAGACCTGTGAATTCATCCACAGTAAGCCCAGCATACTCTCCAGCATGGAATCCTTCACTGAGGTGTCAGGTGTGTTTCTGGGGCTCTTTCTCAAAACTTGTCTTTACTCTGTGATTCAAATATGCATCAGCAAAAACTGCTGTTTTGAGACACATTCTCCTCAGATAAAAGATTGTTTTCTCGTTCTCAGTTTCACAAGGAATGATGTCTGGAAATGGAGTTACTAAATGAAATATTACTCCAAAAAAAGAATATATTTGAAGAGGCATGGTTTAATTACCACAGTAAAGTAGGACAGAGTGTTGGCCATTAGGACACAAGGTCTGCTTGGTCTTTAACTTAGAGAAAGGTCCCATCTAAAGATTATACCAATGAATTAAAGCAATACGATCCCTCCAATATGGTTTTAATTGCACAGGCACCACTGGAATAGAGGTGACTCTTACCTCTAGGGCATAACCTACATTTATTCCAGTAACTGCATCTAAGGTATGACTAAGCACTACTGTATAATTTTAACAAAAAATAACAAGTCTGGCTAATCCATCCATATCTCTACATAACTACATGCACTCTTGCTTTTGGTCCTGTCAAATACCAGTACGTAGACCAGTTGCCTACACTTTTATGACATGTAAACCATACTTATCCAGACCCTTTATCTCCTCAGACCCAGCTTGCCAAGGTCATCTTATATATACAAATTCCTAAGTCAGAGGATGTGTTATGAATTATTAAAACTAACAGAAAAAAATGCAATCGATTGTTAGATTTTCATTATTATAGTCTAACATGTGCCATATTTATCACCAGGCCAGGGAGAAAATGCACGCTCCTCATCTCTGAAAATATGGTTATCTAAATCAGTTCCCAAACAAAACAGATAACAGATAATGTCAGCTGAACATAACAAAAAAAAAAAAAGGGAGGAAAACACAATACTCATGAGAGCTAGTTTCCATCCACAGCAAGAACTTCTCAAAGTCTCTTGTTTTGTGTTCAGAATAATGAGTTTTCTTACCGAAGCCTCAGTGGATAGTCAAAAAGCTCTTTATTTTCCTTCTTTCAAGTTGAACCCTCCCTGCTTGTGATAGTCAACAGTTCAATAGCAACTGCTAAAAACCCAGGAATTTTCATGACTGAGCATACAAATTACAATTCAAAAGCACATGAGGATCCTCTTCTGGGTCATTCTCCAGAAGAGCATACTTACCTCTCTTCACTCTAACACCTCTCTCAATCTCTTCTTAGAGAGAATAGCCTAGAAACACTGGCAACACTGTTGCTGAAGACACTGCGGGTGAGCTAATCTTTTTACAAATTTGAACATGCCTTTCAAGCAGCAAGGCTGGTTGGTATTCAGGTCTTTTACTTATTTCAAGTACTGGTTACCAATTTAAAATGAACACGCTGGCCTCTAGGCACAAGCAAACTGATACACAGTTGCACACAAAGGCAGATACAAGGGATATAGTTGAGGTAAAAGCACCTCTGCTAAAGCTGTCTTTCTGCTAACAAAATGAGAACACAAGAGCAGCACAAACTGACTCATCTGGCTGCCAGTGGCTGTGCTCCTTAGACATTAGTACACCTCAGTGAGTTGGTACATGGTTGCAATCTTGGCCAAGGGCTCGCAGGGCACCTACTGATAAATAAAAGTATATAGGAAGCAGCTACTATGAAGCTTTGGGGCATACTGCAGACTTGCTTCATTGCTTTCTTAATAATATTTTGTCAAGGCGGTGCCCTGGTTCTCATCTGAACTTCTCCATGGAGCAATGGAATAGGCAAGGAGTATCATGAGTGTTTCCAAAGGATGTTTATCAATATGGCAATAGGTACTCTGTGTGTATATATCATGTTGAGGCAAATAAAAAAACTTCTCTTTCATTTAAGCCCTGGAACAGCTAGTGGAGTCTCCATCACTGGAGACATTCCAAACCTGCCTGGATGTGTTCCTGTGTGACCTTCTCTATGCCTTGGCAGAGGGGTTGGACTCGATAATCTCCAGAGATCCCTTCCAACCTCTATCATTGTGTGATTTTGTGTGTGTGTGTGAAGACATTTGAAAGATGTCCACCTGAAAATGCACAAAGTCATACATATATCCATGAGGCCTACTGATATTTTGAGCCAACCCACAAGCTTTACTTCAACGAGTCAAGAATAACTTTTGCAGTTAAAGTTCACAACCTGAAAATACTGGATATAAATAAAACCCCAGAATAAAATCATGATTCTAACCATTCTGCTACACACAGGAAAAGACAGTGTTACAGAGTGAGATTTAGGACTGCTCTATTAAACTCTAGTACTTAACATTTAAAATCTGAGCAGTGTTTTGGGGAACAGAAAATACATAGGAAGGTTAAACTTTCATATTGAAAACTAACCCACTATTTCCCCCTTAAATCTACCACATAGCCATTCATTTCTATGCAGGACATTTGTCAAGTGAGAGAAGAAGCCATCAGGGCTAATGTTCTGAAATCTGCAACATCTATAGTAGCATTCTTAGAGTCATGTTTAGAGAGAAGAGGTTGTTTAATACCCTCTGTTATATTCTGGGGTTATCACTGCAGACACATTACAATTAAATCCATTTGTAGCCATCAAAACAAAAATGTTCTGCACTCAGAAACTGTCAGCCACCCACACCATACATTGATTTCAGCTTATTTTACAGGCACTCCTTCCAAATAGAGACTTTTCTTCAAGTGTACCCAGCTTCACCTGGCCAGAGCTTCTTCACTTTACAGTGCTTTTTTGAAAGACAAATATTGAACGGGTACGTCCCTTCCTTAGGAGTGAAAGGATTCTTTGAGGAAATGGGAGTATTAAGCGTGATACAGCTACCCTTTTTTTTAAAATTCCTTCACAAAGAGATCACTGCTTCTGGGACCCACAGGCCCACATATTATTCACAGACCACACACTGGGAGGAGATGCGTTGACCTCAGGTCTGTTACATCACCATTAGTGTTACTCCACCCAGGATCTGAATAGTTCATTTGGATGAAGCTTCAGAAGTTATCAAATGCAGCCTGCATAATAAGCCATAAACTTGGGCTGACTCAGTTTTCAAAGTCTAAACAGTGCTCAAAGAGTCAAAGAGGTCAAATTTTCCTTAGGTTTTTTATGTGGTTGGTTTTTTTAATTCATATTACAGATTCTCCATTTTATTGCTTGGTCTCAAGGAAATGAGACAAACCTTTCATCTGTACTCATTTATCTCATCTATCATTTAGAGGAATCATATTAAAATCCCTTCTGGATGACATGGCCTGCTGAATTCTACAGGCTGGACATGAGCAAAGAGCAGTCTCCAGAGCCAGATCACATGGCTCTCCTACTTCTTTTGTACAGCTGAAGCAACAGAAAACAAATGAGAATTTACTAAAGATTCCTTCCTTTGGCAGTGGGGATCCTTTGGGCGGATGGATGACAGAGTAACTCGCTTTGCACAACGCATGTCCTTGCCAGACAAGCCCTGTTAGGGGTTGTAAACAACTAAATGGATGGAGGGGAGTAGACATGATAATGTCAAAAGTCTTTGAGCAGCAGAATGAAAGACTGCAGTCTAGCCTTGAATGTCTGCTACATCGGACTAAAATCCAGAAACTTACTAAGATTGAGGGAACAGAAAGAGACCTGACTTCCATGTCCTTCTCTCTTCAAATGCACTGAGCATAAACACAGCAAGGTGGAGAACTGTGCCTCTGGATTTTCATTTCCCCATCCACTTACCCTTTCATGTGCCCATAGGACAAAGGATAGAATCGACAGAGAGGGTTAATGGCTTCACTAGAGTTGACTGGTGCTAAAGCCAGGGCAGATGTGGGCTTTAATTAGAAAGCAGCTGCACATACATAAACTACTGCAATCTTCATCCAGAGAGTGACAGTATGAATATAGATCTCTTGCAAAAATACCTTTAATCTGCATTTGTCTGTGGTTTTAGGGGGAAGGAGTATTTCTATACAGGAGCTACTAGGAGATAGAAGGCAAAAGTACATATATGTCTAAAAATCAGAAAAAGGCACTAAGAATGTAAACAGAAAAGAATAAAAATAACCACATAGATCAAGTTACTCAGCACCAAAACAGAACAGTAAAGTTTTCCATTACCTTTCACAGAACAGAGCTGTGAGCAAGGCTCCAGCTGTTCTCTTGGCTTTCCCTTGGGCACTGATTATGCTGGACATCCTGTGAGCCCCCCAAACCTGGCAAGTATATCTAGAAAATCACATCCCTTTAGGAATTCAGGTACCAAATTTGCTAGAAATGCTGCAGAGGAGGAAATCATAAACATCAAGTTTACTCTCTTAATTTTTTACCATGGTCCACTGGGTAGAATGTGGAGGTTCCCTTGTTGGGAAGCAGAGGCGTGCACAGGAAGCAGTGCTGCCAGACAAGCTAGGCCATACATGTTCCCTTCACATCTGCAGCTAAACACTGTGAGCTGCTCCCTGACAACAGGATGAAAAGGAGGTTGCTTTCTTATGTCCAGAAAGCCTGTAAAGTCTGAAGCTCACAGGCTCATTCTATGTGTAAGTACATACATAAGTACTCCAGGGAGAACAATTTTTGGGCACTTCTCAATATTCATGAATTCACATTGTGCCCTATCATACAGACTGCACAGGTAGTGCAAATGGGTGCAATGTACTTGACCCTGTCAGCTTCACTCTAATATCTCATCAGCAGGATTTGAAGGCAGAAAAGAGGGTGGGTAAGCAGGGATTGCATATATCTCAACATGCACTCCAGTAAACCATCTCACTTTCTGTCTTGAATAACTGTCCATATGCAGTCTTACACTCTTAGGATGGTTACTGTACACTAACTTTCCCACTCTGCTGGTGCAGATTATTGGGATGAGAAGACCCTGACCCTCAAGAAGAAACAGACAGAGGAGAATTCTATCAAGAATTACAGCAGCTCCAGAAGCTTCTGTACTAGCACAATGTCTAGTGTACTGTGGTGGCTTTGCAAATAGCATCCCTCATGGGCAAGAGAAGTTAGCTCTCTCCAGCACTTCCATAACAGCTCTGATATCCACGATGCCTAGGGAAAGCATTCTTCTTACAGTGTCAAAAGTTGAAGATACTTTTCAGAACAGTTGGATAGAGTTTGCACGGCAAGGTTTAGTAGCAGGTGGGCCAAAGGGACTGCTTCTGTGAGAAGATGGCAGGAGCTTTCTGCATGTCTTATATAGCCAACCAGCTCCAAGACAGACTCACTGTTGGTCAAGGCTGATTCCATCTCTGGGAAAAATCTGCTGTGCAACAGCAACCAGGAGAGAGAAATGAGAATGTGAGAGTACCACTCTGCAGACATAAGGTCAGTAAAAAAAGGACATTAGGAAAAAAAATTTCACAGAAAGAGTGGCCAGACATTGGAATAGGCTGCCCAGAGAGGTGGTTCAGACACCATCCCGAGCTGTGTTTAAAGGTCTTTTAGATCTGGTGTGTGGGAACATGGTATAGGAGTGAACTTTGTAGACTAGGGTCAATAATTGGACTTCTCCAACCTGAATGATTCTATGAAGAGGATTTGGCTTCAGGTGCCAGATCAGAGATTCCTCTGCAGCCCATGGTGAGGCATTATTTTCCTGCAGTCCATGAAGGTCCATGGTGGAACAGGTGGATGCACCCAAAGGAGGCTGGGACCCCATGGATAGCCTGCACTGGAGCAGATTACTGGCAGGACTGGGATCACGAGGAGAGGGGTGCACACACTGGAGCAGGTTTGCTGGCAGGACTTGTGACTCTGCAGGGTACCCTACTGGAGTCTTGGCTTCTCTTTAAATGCCACAGCCAAAAGATAGATCACTTCTGGCCTGATTCAGTGGGCAAGTCACTCAGGCACTGAAGCTGGCTGGGTACCATAGATTCCAAAGCAACATGGGATATAAACCAGAGGAGTAATAACTCTAATATCAGCTTTTTTCATTTTTCCGCTCCAACAAAGTGCCTATATCCATATGTAGGCACAATGATGAGGTGCATGATTCCCAGAACCATGGCAGATTCTGTGGAAACTGCTGTAGAAGAATGTAGCCTCTTACAAGGCACTAAATATGCATTTGAACAGCTAAAGCTAGGCCACTGTTCTTAACAATGACATTTTGATGATTTGGTTTACATATCATAACAGCTGGGGATGGTGCAGGGCTGATCAGCGAACTCAAGTGGGATTACAACATAAAGCCAGTATTAACTGTATGAGCAAAAGCCAAGGTTGGTGACCTTTTCTGTGGAGGCTGTGCAGACTGAATATTAAAGGGGGAGAGCTTTAAAAAGTTCCAGAAAAACCTTACAGATTTGCTTTGCTGCAGCCGGTTGGGGAGAGGAAAGGAGAAAAATCCAGACATTCAAGGGGGAAAAGGGGGGGAAATAGGAGGTCAAAGATTCCTTTGATAGACTGATAGGCTGAAATAAATCAGGATGACAACAATTTTTAATTCCTTACAAACATTTGAGACCTTGAGAGTTTTGTCCCTTGTTCTCATAACTGATGCCAGGCAAAGTGCCAGAGTTAAGGGGATTATAACCCCAGGAGGCTGTAAGGTGTAAACCCCAAGAGAGGACACTAAATAGCTCCATTCTCTGATATCTTCCTTAGTGATTGATACAAAGAAATAAAAAACACTGGCAGAGATTCTTTATGATAACTGGAGCGACAGTTGGTAAAAAAGAATAATGAAATACTCACTCTTCCCTGCAATGCTTATGTTATGCCATAGAACCATTACAGATCTACCATTTTATCACAGCCTTCAAGGCAAACTATACACATTTGTAGCAGAGTAAATCTGGAGTATGGGTCTGGAATTCCTGATCATTACTGCTATTGAGATACCCTAGTAGTGGCTGTTGGGATTTGTATGCACAGAAAAACAACTAGTAAAGTATTTCATGCACTGCAGTTTCTTCAACCTAACAGCAGGAAATAGCCATTTTGTGTGTCAATGTTTCAGGGACAGGTTGCCAGCACCTGATACAAGGCTGGTAGACCTTAGAAGCAGCACAGAAGTTGCTGGCACAGAGTGAGTAACCAGGAAGTGAATTGCACTACTTCCAAATGAAATCTTTCTCCATAAATTATGTGCTGTGGCCAGTTCCTAACATCCCTATTATGCTGCATCTTTGTCATGTATCTCCTTTTGTGCAAAGCACACTGAAGTAGGGAGTGATGGGAAGGTCAGATTTGTTTTGGGAAAGTCCAAAAGCCCTTTCTGCAGCATGGTTCTTAGGAGGACTGTGAGAAGGCCCAGTGGCCATGATATATAGATAAACATCTGCATTCCTTACATACCACATTCATTTTTGCTTCAAGTAGAACTTCACACTTCCAATGCTAAGCAGATTGTGTGTGTCAATTAGACACCCAAATTCTCTCTCCCCATTTGGTGTCGGGTATCCTTTTGATAATTTGCTTTTGCATTATGAGGAGCCATGACTGCCTCAGTGATCCTTTCTTTAGATTTGTCAAAGCTTTCTCGCACGCTGAGCAAACACTTAGTCCCCTTACAATACTGTGTTAGCTGACTCTTTAGTCAAAAAGTATTCCACTGCCTTGGAGATGGATTGCAAAGATCCCCAACTATTTTATGCACTGCCTACTTAAAAAATAAATAAAGATAGAATTACATTCCTGAGCCCAGGATCCTCTTGCACTATACAAATGTAAGTATTTAATTTGGCTTTCCCTGTTTATGTTAGTTTGTTTTAGTTGCTCTATGTCTTACTCAGCCACAAGAATGCAGTATAATTGGACTTATTCAGTACTGTGTGCCTTTGGCTGCTTTTTACTTCCCAGAAGTGAAGAAAAAAAAAGGTCTAAAAGTGTTTTTTGTTCTTTAGTTGTGAAACTAAAAACTAGACAAACAACCAAAAGAAATTTCATACCAAGAGCCTGCAAATACAGGCATAGAGTTAAAAAATGAACTGATTGTAGGTTTGGAGAAAGGAAGCAGCTTGGCAGCCTGGATAGACAGGTCTGCTGCTCACCCCTGCAGAACTGTGTGGTACCCACTCCAGAACTCTGTTGCTAGCATAAGTAGGTTTGTGGCAGGCATAGGGGGGAAGAAGAAGACAACACACAATATGAAGTGATGGGGTGACCCTTCTGGGAAGGTTATGTTAGCCTGCAAGAATGGTGAGGGAACAAAAACCTGTTTCAGTTCTTACTGTGAGAAGTGGAAAGAATGCTGCTGTTTGTGGAAGGAGCTGTCACAGGTCACAAGGGAGGCTCAACACCAGGTGGCTGTCTCAGCACCACAGGGGATCATGCCCAAGAAGCAGGACTGATAATACCCCCATGGCTCCTTTGCTGAGACTCTCCACAGTGGGTGTCATTAGATTCTAATTCTGGTGGGGTTTGTTGGTTGGTTGCAGAAGGCTAGCAAATGAAAGCCAGAGCTAAAACCCTGCTTATTCCATGTTGGTGTTCAATAAGGTTTCATATGCTCAGTCACTAGGAATGTCCTTCTGAGGGGCCAGAGCCTGCACATAGTCTGAAGAGCAGCTCTCTCCAGTTCTAAGGGTTTGTCTACATGGAGCTTCTTGCAGAGTCAGACTTTTTCTGACTTTCCAGCCATCCCATCATTTCATTAAATGCAATTTAGATTTTTTTTAAACAAAAAGTTTGCAAGTTACAGGCTGTATTTTTATTAGCAGACATTACTGGTAAAATGCAAGAGGCCAGTAGAAGTATGTTTGTTGCTGATGTGAGCTAGCTGGTTCATCTTTTTTTTTTTCTTCTTTTTTTTTTTTTAATCTGAGTGAAAGAAATTTGCATCAGCATCAGTATCTGCTATGCCTAAGTAATGACATTCACTCAATATTTACTATGTCTAAGTAATGACAACCCTCACCTTCAGGAAGGATCTGGTGCCTTAGCTCTTGTCTGGGAGATTTCTCCTTTCTGTACTCAGGAGTAAGAAGCATGTTAGCAGGGTGAGAGCCACCTGGTAGGATGAGAAGCCACCTTTGACTTGGCAGGAAGGAAATGCTACCTGAACGTCAGGCTCTAAGGAAAACAGAGAGAATTCTGTAGGCCCATCAGGCAGCAGAGGAATTTAAAGAAATAACCATGCTCTCACAGATGTTGAAGAGCGTCAAGCAGAGCTTAAATGTGACAGGGACAGCATCTGGAAGAACCTTTGTGACCAATGGAACTTTTGCTATCTTCCCCTAGATTCACACTAGTTTACAAGTACATGAAGTTTCCCTAAAAAGACACTGAGGATTCTTCTGTGAAATGTGGTCTGTCTAGGAAGATAAACTTCACATAAGTGCTCCCTCACAGCCAGTTCTACATGAAGCTTGCCAACAGCTTTCCAGTGCAAATTGCAGTCAGGGTCAGGGCTGGAATGCTAAGTCCAGTTCTCCCCAGACACAGGCAACATGCCCAAGGGTGAGCCTAGCTGAGGAAAGTTTAGGGAAGCCCTGAAGATGCTTTTGCCTATTTTCGTGAAATGTGTTAAATGAATAACAACCAAAATAAATCTCTACAGGAGGCCAAAAGCAGCAATACCCACAGCAACTATAAGAAAATATTCAATGTAGCTCCTAATATGTTGATGTTCTTAGTTTTTAGGTATCTGACATATCCCACCTAGAATCCCCAGATCATTCACCACATTTTAAGAGACTGGTTTTCATATGCTGCCTTCTATGCTATAAAAGGCTTTATCCCTCCATAAAAAGCTCGGTACTTTTACTAAAACTGCAGGAAATCCAGATCTTTACATTTTATAATTGTTTGTACTTGAAAATTGGGTTTTATAAATATTTGAAATGAAAAATTATTCTAAGCATTGTTATAGTGTCTGTTTTTTTATGAGCACTGTGAATGAAACTGATTCTGTACTCAGTTTTAGGATGAATGTACAGCAAACACTGAATTAGTAAAATAAGGAATATCCAAAGAGGAGCAACATAAAGCACTGGCTCATTCTTAGGAACATCTACACAGAAGGATTAGATGCTGATGGCCTTTAAGCTGTCAGACTCTCATTGTTTATACAATGCTGCCCTCTAGCACTGAAGCCCAGTGCACAATTCAGTGAGGGTTTGCTCACAGCACAGGTTCTCTCGGTTCTTTCTTCCTTTAAAGAGGTGTTTCTTGTTTGCTACATCTGCACTTTAAGCTTTAATTTAAAGCTCTCAACAGGTAATTTTTCTACACCAGTTGCATTTCTCCTGGATACAGAGAAACAGTAAAAATGCCTGCTTACCTGCAACAGTGAAAATTAAACATACTTGGTGAGACTTGCTGCCTTACGAAGATACAGACACACCTGACTAATCTGCTCCATTAGACCACCTGATTCCCTGGTGTATTATCAGGGAATCTGGCTCCAGCCCTTTCATTACTCAGTGGAAGCTGCACTATAAGAAAAACAGCCTGGTGCCAGTGGTTCTATATGCTGCCAAAGACTTAGGTAGAAGCCTGTCCTTTTTTTTCTGATGCTACACGTTCAGGGAACAATCCTGTTCAAGGTTGGAATTGTAAAACCCAACCACACCAGACCATGCTCAAGGGCTCTGACACATGCTAACCCATTCTTTCTCTAAAATGTTCCCCACATACCTTGTGATCCCTCTCTTCTGCTAACCTGATTTACCTGGGAATTAAGATGCCAATAAAATACATATTCATTGAAATGGAAAATTAAACCAGTAATTTCTAAGGGTAGTTATAAAAAACAAATAATTTGCATTTAATTTCTTCTTTGGCCTGGTAAAACACATTAAAATTCCCAAGCTCTGGGTAGCAAGGCACACACTCATTTCTAAGGTACCTTGCACAGTACCTCTGAAGTCATCTGAGTTAAAGACAGACTTATGGACTTTTCTCAATGTCTGCCCTAAAAAGAAGTTAAGATTCTGATCTCTAATTGAGTTGAAAGCCACTGAAAAAGGGTTTAATTTAGAAAATCTTGTTTGAATTAAAATAAATCCAAACTAGCTCCAGATCTGAAATGCGAAGAAACATAATTAAATATTCTGATTAAATGGCTTCCATGATTAAAGAAAATAAAGAAACACCATTTTTCTGTTAAAAAATCCCAAAATGGCATCCCAGGGAAAGCACTAGAAATGCTGACAAAAAACCAAAGGTGAGCTGGCAGCCGCTGGGCTAAGAGAGGCTCTAAGACCAAACTGTTCTTTGAAATGATGCAGAATTGGAAAGTCACAGCAACGGTCAGGCATCAATAGAAACATACTTCAAAAGGCAAAGAAGTTTGTATTTTACAGAATATACTTCCTAAGGACCTAGCAAAAGATCGCTGCTGTCATGTGAATTCAGTTGAGCCGAGGAAGCACTTAGAGAACATATGATTCCCTACTTCTCTCTCTGCCATTAACTTAAGTTGATTTAGACTGCTACAGGCTAGGGCACCCACAGGCTAAGGATGGTCATACTGACCTATGTATCCTTCTTCCCCTCTTTCTTTTCAATGTCTTTTGTAGACAGTCCAAGTGGGAGGGGTGTGACTACCAGTAATAGCACATACGCACTGGAAAATCTCAGCTGTGTATTTGAGGAGGGTTCTGTATAGCCCAAACAGGACTGTAATGACCTCTTGACTATTAAACATCAAACATATGAGGGGTGAAAGCATAGCAATGTATCTGCTTTAGGGACACCAGTGTACTGAAATTTTTCTTTCCAGTAAGCTGCTATTTTGCATCTGATGAGAACTTCATATTAAACTTAAAGCACTTCCACTAACCTTTTCCCCACAAATTTGAACCTTGGGAGGGGTTTAAAACTGACACTACTGAAAGTATGGTGTGGTAGTGGAAAAATGTGTTGCATGGAACAAATCATCAGATTAAAACCTCCACCTCTAGTCGTCCAAACAAACATTCTTTTCCATTAACCGTAACACAAGAATTCTGTACCATGGTCTTTGAGGCTGATTATGTGGAACTGCTTTTAAATATTAATTTTGGGTTTCTATTTTTCATTAACCAGTGTGACATTATTAAAATGCCATCAAATTATTTCCCTTGCTTAATATTAATTATAACACTTTTTGAAATGTTCGGTTTCTTGTCCACACTCATTTTGTTGAGAGGTCAGAATTACATCCACTAGGGATTCATACTGTTTAATTTTTCAGCGTGTTATAACCTATAATTGCAAATAGCACAGTTGCATCTTGGGCAGGATTTTACAGGCCTCAGGCAGAATTCCTACTGTAGTCATAGAATAATTGGATGAAGCCCTGGCTAGTTTGCACATCGGATAAACTGGTGTTGTAACTGACAGGCTGTTTGGGCAGGAAGGAAAGAGCTATCTTAACCAGTTAGACTTCTGATGCAACTACTGCAAATCTTGTCTCTGGAAATCAAAAGTTTGCCTATGTAGGGGGAGATGAGAAAGACCTAGGGCTGAAGATACCTCAGAATAGTACTGAAGTACCTCTGATATGAAAATTACACTTAATCAAAATATAGCCCTAAATACATAATCCTACCTATTCCTTCTGCAATGAAACTTATCTTCAGGTACATGCTTCAGAGCTTTCCTGATTCTAGGCATTGGTGAACACAGCGTTTCCTACAGAAAGTGCCATCTAAACTGAGAAACACAAAACTTCAGGAGTACATATAGCCACAGATGGCATTTGACATCTTCACTCATAGGAAAAACACCATGAGCTGACAAAAATACCACTGCCACGAACACGCAGAGCAAAGAGCTCCAAGGCACAAAAAAGGTAGCAACAAGTCTGAGGGGATGAGGAATTTTGGCATGGTGGTACACACTCTGAAACCTTACTGCATTTTATTCTTTAGTCCTCTTTGTTCATTTTTGGTTTTGGTTTTTTGGGGGGTTTTTTGGGTTTTTGTTTTTAATTTCTAACTGGTTTTGGACACTTCCATATGTCCCATTTCAAAATGTACCATAAATAAGCTAAAATAAGCTACAGGTATAGGCACGGGGGGAAAAAAAACCCAAACAAAAAAACCCAAACAGGCACATTCTTGGGTTTCAGTCTGGATTCTGACATATTCTTCCTGTGTAGCTCTTGACAAGTCATTTAACTTCTTTCCACCGTTTTTTCTTTGTTATAGAATCACTACCCTACCTTAAAGGACTACTGTGATATTATTTTGCTCTGTAAACTTTCCCAGGATATTTATATCACTTGGCTGCAGGCAGCAGAGATATAAAAAGTATGTTTAAAGAAGAGGAACCTCTAAGCCATCTTACAGCAGAATCGCTGCACCAGAGACAGATAATGATGGTAAGAGAAAGGAAAGGCAATGCAGCAACTGCAATAGCAAATTTTCCCCACAGTCAACATATCAGACAGAATAACACTGATGGGCTTCAGGATGCAACTGACTTTTGATAGAGTCTCTTCACATTTGTACACTCCAGAGGAAAACCAAGCCCAACAACAAAGCTGCAACTCTTTTCACAGAAGTCTGTGCACTTAGAAACTGGGATAATCATACCCATAACAGTTATCTTTCCTTTTTGTCACCGTGAAGCTCGTCTCAAGAAGGGATGTACCAATTACCAAACTCAACTTCTACACTGATCTGAAGTATCTAAGTTTACAAAGAATTATTTGGATTTACAGCTGTATGACTGAGCAGAACCATGACCATTTTGCTTACTATTTTCCCTATTAAAACTCGGTAATGGAACTGTTCGTATCCAGGAGTCATCTGCTTTGGAGTATTTTGGTTTTAAGTGTTGTATATACATAAAACTGTGCAGAGTAAGGCCAAACTGAAGGCTTCACAGCATGGGAATAACTGTGGGTTTAGTGGTTGTTAATAGCAATTTCTTTTTATATTCTCTCACTTTGCTAAGGCAAATCTACAGTGCTCAGGCCAATCAGATGCAGAATGTAGCAAATTAGTACCTTAGGGCAGGAAACACAATAAGATGTTTCATTATAAACTCAGGGAAACCAACTATATCCTTGACATACTCTGCTCCCAGACATGGCTGAGGCAATTGATAATTCTTTATGTCTCATGTGAGGATCAGCAAGAAAATCTCTGGAACTAGTCATTAATCAAACAAAGCCTAGCACAGAGTCAGAATTTTTGAGATGGTGCCAAAAGCAGTTGTGGAAATTTGCAATGACAACTGATGAGAAACTCAATGCCTAGAGGGAAGGCAGCTCGGTGGCTTTCCTCTGGTTTTAGGTTTCATATTTTCTTTTTCACTGACTGTTACAGAATCTTTATCTGATCTTGAAAAATCTTCCAGCCAATCCTCTGTAGAAAAGAAAATCTATTTTACAAACAGTTTCTATTATGCTGGCACCTTTCCTGTAGTTATACAGGATGAGACTTATCCATCCCAACAGCAGGTTTTCAGCTAAGGAAGAAAACAAAATACATGGTAACAGTATGTGTCTGGAAGAGAGTAGGGTGGGATGAGCCACAGTTATTATGTGCTTGGCATGGAAAATGGAGATTAAAAGTGGGTTTTAAACACAAAGGAGGAAGTCCCACACAGGGACGGAGAGACAAAATACAGAGAGAAGAAAAACTATGAGTGAAGAGCTCCTGATAGATAACAGCAAATGCCTATGCCTAATTAGCCTTAGCCAGAGCAGGAGAAATACATCGTAGCATGCTTGTGCGAATCAGCTGTCAGGTACAGGAAGGTGCCTGACTTGTCAGGTTCCTGTCATAAAATGAAATGTTTTTTTTGCACACTGCCTAAGGATGGCTGTACTGCAACAAGGAAAGAGCACTTGCAGCAATCAAAGCCATTAACCTCAGGTTGCCCTGTCCTATCAACCCCAAACATTTACTGTTGAAACAATTCACACTCTTCAAAGCATGGATGCTCATTCTTATGATACATCCGAGGACACCAGTGATGCCCCCAGGGACATAACAGAAAGCCAAAAAAATCCATATTGAAACTAACACATACTCTGAGAATCACTGGCATTCCACTCAGACGTTTGTTCAGCAACAGACTGTTCCAAGATCCATTCAGGCTTTTAGAGTTTGGTATTTTCCAAACTACCGGGTTTGAATTTTCATTTAATATCAAACACAGCATCTAGAATCATAGGACATGAAAGGTTTCACAGAAGAAGGTTGATTTGATACCTTAAATGAAATGAGGAAAAACCTTTTAAATACCCTAAGGAACTTTCAATGTTTTCTATTAAGTAGATTCAGTTTAACCCCACACTGTAAACGTTGGGGAAAATATTTTGGTGCTATTTAGTGATAGCTTATTAAAACCCATGAAAAGTGCTCTGAACACTGATATTTTTCAGTTCTAAGTTCAGAAAAAGACTAAAATAAAATTTCATCAAATAAAATCTCGAGATTTACTAATCTTGCTTCTTTGGTCCTATCATGCAACACTGCAAATTATTTCATACAGAAAAGAAATACATCACATGTTTTAGACAGTTAAATCCACATTCTCAGTGAAGAATTGGGATCATGCCTATACCTGTTTCAAACAATATTTCACGGTTAAACTCTACCTTAGCTGTTTTAACGAAGGATTTATAGAAACTACACATATTCAGCACAACTAGTAACACTTAACAGAGTACAGATAAAGAGAAGATAGCTGCCTCTGTGGGTAAGACATAGCTCTCTGAGCTGGGCACTACATTTCTAGCAATTCATGAAAGCCTGATGTATGACTTTAGTCTCAAGGACATTAATAATTTCACCATTAACAGGCACTTCCAGCAGATCTTCTCCAAGTTTACTACTTGAAGTAAGACCACGTCAGGAACCCTGAATCCAAAGGATTTTGATGGGATCAAAATTTGTAAATGTTCCCTCACTTCATTAAAACAAGAATCTTCTACAATCTGCCCAAGGTATTATATTAATTTAATCAGTATATTGTTCAGAAAGCTCTCACATGAATTTTGGGTTCTTTAACTCCAAGTTACTTCAATTAAGTTAATTATCCAAGTTTCCACACTGCAGTGTAAGCTACAGTGTCTTTTCTCTTACCACTGATCTTACCAGGGTTGGCACTTGAGGCTCTTTATTTCCAAATCACCGTCACAGTTTTGGATAATGCAAAATGTTGGTTTTGTGCAAATCCTAACATTGTCATAAAAAGCCAATTATCCACTGGGAATTCTACTTCTGTGATTTATGTGTGCCAGACACTATTCTGAAGTTCATGCTCCAAAGAGTTCTCTTAACAAGGGACTGTCTAATAGGAAAACCAGTTGGCATGGGCAACAGTCCTGGTGAAGTGTGTGAAACATCCACATGTCAGTGTTTTTGTAACAGACTTCTCATTCACAGCCACATTAGTCTGCTGACTTGATTGCACTGGTAGAAACAGGATTTTGTTTCTCCAGATTAGCAGACACCTACAGGCAAGGACATACTTAAGACCATAACTTCCTTTCTCATCTGTGTTTAACTTAACTACTAACTGAAGAAAAAGCTTGAAAGCAGCACATCCAACAAATAAGCTTATTCTACAGCTTGTGAGAATCTTTCTAGATATTCTAAAACAGGTAGTAACCTGTTGGGAGACAAAACCTCGGTTTTGAAATGCGATGCTGAAGCCTTTTGAAATGCGATGCTGAAGCCTTTTGAAATGCGAGATTGAGGAATGCAAACTCAGAGCAATAAAACAGGCTTAAGGCCTGGTTTTTAAGGTGACAATGGGACAACAGTAGTTTCAGGTAATTCTACCCTTCTTTCCAGGGAAATCAAGACCAAAGCCAGTACTCAGTTTAAACTGGGCAAAGCACAAGTTACACAGTATTAAAGAAATGACTGAAGAAATGAAGAACAAGAGCATATTAGATAATTTAGAGACATTGTGATATGAAGCATCGTGCTCAGTGGAAGATGTTATTTCTGCATACATCTATTTGATAGGTGCCATAATCATTAGTTCTTACTATAAGAATGATGAACATACGCTAACATCTTTGTTCCCATGCCAAACCACCCATCTGCTCTCTGCTCAGAATTTTGTCTTGCTCTTTACCCTTTATTTTTGCTCTATGGTATATCTAAATTACAAAAATACAAAAATATGGATTACCTCATATCTATAATTTATGTTCTAGACTTTAGATTACTAATGAAATCCAACAGAGAATGGAACAAAGAGAGGATGGCTCAGAATACCAAGTTTCCAACTGTTCGAGACGAAGTACTTTCTTATTGTGTGTGTTGCATTAGCAACTTCATAACAAGGAGAGACAAAGAGTGTTTGAATTAATGGTCTCATTTGTGGAGAAAAAAAAATCTCATTTTTTTAACACATAGTTCATCTGCTAACACACAGACACTAGCCTCTATTGGTACTCTTATGCTGATATATCACTAGCAGTGTACCATAGATGATTAATTATCCATTAGCTGTCATTTTCACCGGGTTTAGGTTTTATTAACTCACAAAAAAAAGATGCCTACAAAGTCTTTTGTATTATCACTTGCTGCTTCAAAGACAGGAACAGAGGTTTGCATTAGGAGCTTTTAGAAGATTAGTAATCAGACTTCTTGAACTCACAATGAAATTTAGGAGATAATATATACCAACACTGGATATGTGTGTTTACTGCCTTCCAGCTGAGATTGAATGCTGCAACATGAGTCATTATTTATTTAGGCTGTGAGTTCTAATTTTCTACACTTTCCTTTTGGTCAGCAGAAATAGCTCAGAAAGTGTCTGCTGGGGTACAAATACAAATAAAATAACCAGCCTATTTCAGTCATCATCTACTCTTCTAGCTCCTAGAACAACACATAGGATCAGAACAGTAACAACTGTAGATAGATCAAAAGACCTGAAAATGGCCTTTTCCTGCAAAGCACCTATAAAAGGGACAGTCATAGTGAGGCATTCTCAGCTTCTAACATGTACAGCTTAAACATCTATTCATTTTCATAGGTCAAACGTTTAACTCCTTAGCCTCAGTGAGCATCTCTGTGAGTGTGAAACTACAGCAACTAGTGTATGTTAAATACACTCACTCAAGATAAAACACTCAGGTAGTCTTCATGGCATAAAGTGGGCACTCCTATCAGTGTGATTAAGAGAACACGCACCCCTCACACCATTATGGTTGAAGCATATTAAATAATTTGGTCTCCCATTATTGTCTGGCACAACTTAAAAAGCTGGTGCTAGAACAAAAGCACATTCTGAAGTAAGTGCAATATTAATATTTTTTTTCTCAGAAGCACAATTGTTTCCCAAAGCACCATCTTCTCATAAAACAGCCCCACGTGGCTCAAACCTAACCCAGTTCTAGTACTTGAAACTTTCCCTCATTTCACTGTCAGCACAAAGCAAGCTGGGGACTAGGTCCTAGTCCATGCTCTGGTAGCTTTAATACTGTCCTAAATACATTACCGAGGGTTACTTTGGCACTACTTGGGAACCTTAACTGATGTGAAGCCAGCGTACCCAGCTGTGTGCCAACTGCTTCTTGGTCTTTTCTAAATCAGGGAAATAACATTAAAAAATGCCAAAGAGCAAGATGAGGGCTGGGCCTAAAGTAGGCTACACTCCAGTAACCTGTGTAAGCACACAGAATCCAGAATAACCTGGAGTAGTCCTTAAGCTACTGTAATTTCTTCTGGGCACTGTATAGAGACACCAGTGTCTCCTCCAAGGCTGCGTCAAATACTCTGGCAGTTCTTGATATTTTGTCCCTAAGCCAATGTTTGCAGAAAATTTCCTCAATTGTTATTTTATTCTTCTTTTCTCAAAACCTCACCTGAAATGCCCTTCACTCTGTGGACCACATAAGCCTGAAAGGGTTTTTGAAACCCTACACAAGAGTGTGAGCTTTTAAGAAGTTCAAACTGTGCCATTTTCAAGACCTCAGCAAAACATGTTTGCATGACTGCTTTGAAATTTAGGAAGTAGGACACTGCTGTAAAGTATTGTCACTACCTCACAGCTCTACAGGTGAAAAGATTTTTTTTTCTTTATTTTTGGTCCTTCCATCTGCTATTGCAGAATTTTCTTCCACACTGAACTCGCAAGGGTTAACTGGCATTGCGAGGAGGAGGAGGAGATCAGAGGTCAGCTCCCGTTCTGATATCGCTGAACTCACAAGTTACTCCTTAAGCATGTGGTTTCATCCTAGGTTCTTCCTGCCAGCAATTTCTCACTTTAATCATACACCCACAGCAACCCAGATCTTTAAATTCAGCAATTCTTTCTCAGGTTTCAGCAAGTCATTGGCAGCCTGAGCTATTTTTGGGATATTTTCTCTACTGCAGATGCAGCTCAGGAAAACGCAGAGAGCATGCTAAAGACCTGCAGCTATTTGCCTTGTACAATTTGCTCATTTCTCTTTATTTCTCTGTTTTCCTGCACTGATCACTTAAAGGACAATCTCTCTTGCAAACAAAATCCCCGGAGCCTGATTAGAGGGACTGAAGGCTCCCAGACACGGATTGCCTGCCAGCCACAGAACGGTAAGGGCATGGACACTTTTGGCTAGCCTTTCATTGCAGCTTTTAAGCTTTGCTGAACGTTTATTTGTGTCCATCACTTCCAAATCAACACTGCTGGCATGGCAGGCAGTCTCCAGCTCCTGGTCTCCATTTTCATTCCCTAAAATCCTCAGCACTTGTAAGTAACACATTTATACTCACCATGTCTTTGTGTGTTCTAGAAATCAATGACTGACACTAATTTAGATCAGTTCCAGGGCTTGTTGTTTTTTTTTGTTTTTTTCCCTTACATTATAGCATCTTTTGAAGAGCTGTAATTTGTAATCCCGATTGAAACTGTGGATATTTCTTTTGCCTGATCTCCCCTATTTTAGGTATATTGTTAGCCTTATTATTTAGCTCAGCAAATTATTCAAATCAGGGAATGTTTCTATATACAGGAGACAGAAATATTAGAAAGAAGACCCCTTTCTGCTGATTTACAGCTATATGCATAGCTTGCTCATCTTGTGTGCTGGTTCTGCTATTCTACCTTTAAGCTGCCACAGAGCAGTGCACTTTCACTACAAAGATATAAAGCATAAAACCAATGTAGCAGACTGAGCTGTACTCAAAATGAGCAGGTTTTATCATGCAGCTCTTTCGATATATGCTCACAGAAATGCACTGAGTGAGCGCTGCAAGAATGGTGAGATTCCAATTTTACAGGACATACTATTTTATTGAAATACTGTAAAAATAGCTTTAAGATCCTCAGGGACATTTTACTTAGACATACTAACACAGGAAGGTGAACACAGTTCATGTCTAATGAATACACAGACCAAATTCTGGGAATATCTAGACGCAGGTATTGCAAAGGGATTATTTTGGTCCTTTCCTATTATACTTTAGGCTTTTCAGAAAAACTGGAATTGTGTTATGCTTTATCCCTTCATGTTCAGTAATATATGATTGCAAACAGAGATTGTACCTAGGGCTTAATGTACCTCATCCAAATATTTGACTGCAACTTAGTGGTTGTTATTCTGTTATGAGAGGTTTTAGAAAGCTTGACCTCAGAGTAGAGGTAGGGAGGCCCTCGGGTAGACTAAGCAATAGAAAGCTACCTGCATCTGCTGTACAGTTGTAGCCCCATAATATTTCCTGTCAAAATGCTTTGACATTACAGTCTGCAGCAGAAAAAAGTTAGCAGAGCCTTTGAAACAGTATTTCAGGAACTCACTCAAACTTCATCTTTCATTTTTGCAAATGTTTCTTGAGTGACTTATAAAAGCAGCTGGAGGAATGGGAGAAATGTTGTGTGTGCCCATGAACGGAATGAAGGTTTTTTAAAGCTTAATATTTAGTGTGGGAAGAGAATTTTAAAAAATAAAACCCATGCAGAATATAAAGGCTTACAGCTCAAAGCATTAGTAGCAAAATGTGAAAACTTCAGATGGTATCAACAGATTTCATCTCAGGCTGTGACTGCGGTAATTTTGCTCCTGAAAACCTCTATGACACTGTCTCTGTTGCTCTTGAACATAAAATTGATCTCTGAGCCTAGGTTTATCCTCCTACTGGTGCATCTCTGCCTCAGTTTCACTGAAGTCACTGATACAGACTTAGCTTATGAAAAATGTTAATTAATCCTTCAGTTCTTACCTCTGTCTTTAGACTCAGCCCCAAATATTGGCACTCAGCTTGCTAGAGATCTTGAGATTTGACACATCCCCTGGAGACTGCAGGAAGAAAGAAATTATTGTACTTGGATGTGTTTTGCTAAAAGTTAGAAAAGTATTTGATTGTTTATTGCTAACAGAGGAACTGGTATGTACATTAGACAAGTTACAAGGCATGCATGGAAATCCAGATCCTGTATTTCTCTGTTTCTCTCTCTCAAAAAAAAATTTACTCTCAATACAAACAGCAGTCAATTGAAGAAAGTTTTATCAACAGGACAGGTGTGTGCAGAATGAAGTGTTCTAGGCATTTGGTGAGGTAAAACTCAACACAGTGATACACCTGTACAGATAACCACCCAAGTGATGCCTGCTTGAGCTCAGTGTAGAAAATGTCATTGCTCAGAATTATTATTAGAAAAGCATTGTGTGTTATTTCACAATGTGTGCAGAAAGGAAATAATCTNTTTTTTTTTTTTTTTTTTTTTTTTTTTTTTTAAAACAAACTCCTGTACACAGGAGCTCTCTGGAAGTTGAAAATCCTGGTTTTGTTAGAGAAAGAATATAGAGGAATATAGACCTTGGGGATTACCAACTCTCCAGGTGTTCCCAACTTTGGATGCACTCATGCTATGTTAATACTTCGTGGGTTTTCCTGTTGAGTTTGTTTGTTTGGTTTTTTGTTTGTTTTGTGTGTGTGTGTGTGAGCATGCATATACATTAAATCAGCCACACACAAGATATTAAAGATTAACTGACTATGAATGTACTAATTTATAACTCAGCAGCTATGATGCCAGGCACTCCGTAACTCACACCTAATGTTCCTTGCCTTGAGACAAGTTATATAAAGTGCTAATGGCTATCAATAAGAGTAATGGCTAAAGTGAAACACGTGCTGACAGACAGTAGAACTTGGTCTAGAGTCAGAAAATGAATCAAAACCACAATTATTCCTTCACTTGAACAATCACAGAAGTGGGTGTCTCCCATTTTAACATCCTTACATGCTAAAGTTACAATAACTAAGTTACTGTGTGTGAGCCCAGCCATGGTAAATAGCCACTTATATTCTCTCCACCTGGTTATTTTGTTTGTTTGTGCTTTTCAATTTTAGCTTAAAGTCAGTTAAAAAAAAAAAAAAATTTAAAAAAAATCGGCCCTACACTGCTCTGTAAGCAGCCAGACTAAAAGTGCCTATAGCCTCACTGGCTCTGCTGACATGCAGGAAGTCACTACACTGCAACAACCCAATCAAATAGCTGAGCCCTTCATTAAAACTGAAGGAACAGGTTGTTTTGGTTTTTTTTCCTGGTTGTCCCATTGCACCAGACTAATTCTATTAAACCCAGCTGAGGGACTGCATTCAAAGAGGAATCAACAAAAAGTGAATTGTACAAGAATTCTTCAAGAACTAGGTCTGAATACTGTCACTGAGTGGGGCTCTGCAACAAAAAACAGACAGATCTTACTGGTGATAAGTTGGGAGGCTACACTGATCCAGAGGAGGAGTATTGCAGAGTGGAGTAGAAATTTAAGGCTTATCAGAGGCTGGAGCATGCAGATAAGTGAGCAGCCTAGAGTGGCAAGCTACACAAGTTTGTCAGGGAGTAGGCACTGCTTGGCTAGTCCCAGCAGCTCACCCTTGTCTTCTCTGTGGCTGCTGACCCCTGCCAGCACTAGCAGTCCCCAGTCTTCTCCCAGGTGGCAGCAGAAGCACGAAGATGATGATCTGCAACCCGTTTCCCTCCTGTCCTCTTATGCTCCTTTCTTCCCTCATCAATCCACAGCAGGAGTATGTCTTAGCCTGCTTCTGGCTTTTACTTCAGCCTCAGCTTCTGCCTTTGCCTTCTCTTTGTTAGAGAAGCACAGGAAGGTAGTAAGTACTGCCTGGGAAGGATGAGATTTGGGCTAAAAGGCCTGGACAGCAGGGTAGGAGTGACACAAGAATTGGGAGGAGTGTGGGAAGAGACAGAGAGACAGCTAAGTCCAATGACTTTCAACCAATGCTTTCTGATGTGATACAGCTCAGAAAAAGACAAATACATGTTACAGCATGGCACTAAAGATAAAGACACTAGGGACAGCGTAGTGCTGAAGATTCCCTATTTGTAGTATTATATACTCTTTTTCCTGCAAGATCAATCTGTGTCAGAACAGTGAGCCAGGAATATGACTGCTACTCATAAAGATATGATCAGTAAAATTAATTATTTAAGATATATGACAATGTTCGCCCAAGAACAAACAGAGAATTAGGAGAATACACTGAGCAGTGAGATGGGAGCAAGAATCCTATAATGTTGGGTTTTTTTTAAGATGGAGCATGATCAATACCAATTTTTTGCAAGTTGTAGCAACACTGGAGTCACTCCAGGATTGTTTTCTGGGTTAGTGTGATACATGTTAACCAAAGTGGGGAAAGAATCAGTTCCTGGATGTAATGCATGGATGAATAGATAGGTGCTATAATTTACTTTAGCAGATGTTGCTCCTTTTGCCATCACTTGTATTTATGTACAAAGACTAAGATAATATCAATGTAATACCAACCTCTTCAAAACACACAAATGAAACTGCCACACTTTGTTAGAAAAGAATGAATGGAGTAAACTTGGCTCTTCATGATATTCTGAAGAATCTAAGAAATCCATTACAAGGCTGCACAGATTAGGGTATACTGAATTTATTTTAAGAGTAAACAAGTACCAAAAAGTTATTTTCATGTTAAGATTTATCCTTTTGCTCAAAATCCATTTTAATCTGGTAGTCCAACAGGCTGCTCTCACCGTGGAGGGTAGGGAAGTCTCAGAGCATGAGACCCTTGGTTCCTTTTACCCAAAAGAAAATGAAACTGGATGCCACAAAGATGAGAGACAGAGAGTATAGTACAGATCCAGACTGATCTGTTGACACCAAAGCAACATATCTCATGCACCAAGGCTAAAATTTCTGCCAAAAATATGTCAGAGTATCATAACTCCATTCTGTATAGAGTGCCATATAGATTAGGGTATGTTTGACTTGTATATTTCAGAAGTCTTTTCACAGGCTGTGGTATTATTAAAGAAGACAAGACTAAGTAGCCTTCAACAGAAATCAGCATTTCTTTTGCAATTAACATTTAGAAATAAATGGCTGTTCTTTTCAAATTCAGATCTGAAAGATATCCTTGCAAAATCTAGGACTGGAATTCCATCACTAAAACTGGAATCAATCATTGCAGATTCAAGATGATAAGGCACGGAGCTCTCAGAGCAGCAACAGGGGATATGATGTATCAGAGATCTCTTTAAGGGTGACATGTCTGAGGCTACAGAAAACAGAGGCTACAAGAAGCAGTTCAACTGCAAGCACTGGGTGATTTTACCTTAGCTGCACTGAAAATAAATAAATCCTTTGGATGAAAATACTGAATTTCTGGTATGTAAGTGACCTAATTTGTTGCCAAATTATAAGCAAAATTTCTGAAGCAGGTAAGCTAGATATTTCAAAATATTATTATATAAAGACTGACTTAGCTGAATTGTTTAATGATTTTCCTTAAAACTAACTGGGAAAACAAATCACTGCATTAATGTAATGAATTCATGAATTTCTGCAATCATGCTTTGTAGTCTGCAAGACAGACATATACAATCCCTGATACCATTTCTGGCTTTATAGACACTGGCTCCAGTGAAACACAGCTGCAACAGACTCCTTAATCTTCCCCAAATCTTGACCAAATCTGTCAATGTTTCTTTAGCCAGCCCTAGTGGATATTTCTCTAATATTTCTTATTCTTGAATGACTTTGGTTTTCATACATGCAATGATCAAGCCAGTAATCATAAGAAGGAGAACCATTAGTAAAGGCACCTAAGGCTAAGTCACAGGAAGTCACTGACACATACCAATGACACAGTAGATCCTAACTCCAACTTCTCCTCACTATGCCATAGAATTTCCTCTGCCATGTCTTGCTAATAACTAAAGTTACTAACTGTATCTAAAGGTAGAAAAGCACATAAACTCAAAGAGCATAAATATATCCACACAGCAGTGGCCTGCCAAAATGTCAATACTAATTTTAATAAGGACAACAAAAGTGGTAAAATTCAGCTCTCATTAACAATGCCTCACATTTATCCCTAAATTATTTATGCTGTGACTATGTCTTTCTTGATGCCATACAGTATTCAGCTGCCAGTCCTCAAAATCTAAAGGTGTAAAACTAATGAAATTAATCATTTTTCTTTTTGCAAAGGAAAACAAAAAAGCCTCAGCTGGGAAAGAGGAAAGAGATTATTATAATAAGTATGAGAAGGCCTTCAGGTAAGACCTTGAACTAGACATATTTATGGCTAATAATGTCACCATTTTAGAGTCAGACAAAAACAAATGATATTTCATCCTTGCAGAACATGCTGACATCACACAGCCCCCAAATTTAGTGCTTTCATGCAGTTTGTCTGTGCTAGTGTTATTAATAGGCACACTAAAATGGGAACTTCACCCTGGCTCTGCTTTGACTCACTGAATGGCCTTGGGCATCACATAACCTCTGTCTCCAGCTCTCTATCTGCATAATGCATTTGTCTATCTAGTGACTTTACAGAGTCATGGGGCAAATAAATGAGCTACTTTAGAGGAGTTTTTAGGTCGCAGTACACTGGATTCCTTTATAATCCCTGTGCACTTCCATAATATGTTTCCTGAATTTTAACATAGACTTGACTTTTTCACAAAGGCAACCAAACTGTTTAAACAGAAGAAAGGACTATTTAAAATTTCCAAACTAAGCCTCCTAGGATTTGCACTTTGAAGCAAAAGAATGGAACGGTAGCTACAGAACAAAGCTTGCAGTCTTATAGCCCAAAATATCTTTATCTAGTGTTTTTAAGAAAGCTCTTCACTGTCCAGTGGAAAGTGACTAAACAAGGAATTTTAATTTCTCACTATGCAAAGAAATAACAGATATATGGTTAGTAAAATCTGCACTGTAAAGTATAGGCTGGGCATTTCAGATGGAAGAATCAGTCAACTGATCTCAACTAGCAATGAAAAGAGTTGTATGATTTTGGAATCCAGAGTAGGTCTGAGTGCAAGACAGTCATATTCATTTGACTGAACCAGAAGCCATAAATACTCAGTGTAGCTGACATGACTTGCCCACATGTATTTGAGTTAGTTCGATGCTTCAATTTTTTTCCCCCTCTTGTCCATTGAAACTATTCAAATTTTCTGGAGATTATAACTTCTTTGCTTCAAGTTTGACCCTTTCTTCCTTAAAGAGAGGAAGACCTCCCCTCTCATCAAGGAAGTCCCTGAGGGGAATTTCAAAGCATTGACATACAATACTCAAATGTTCATTTATTGATAATGGGAACATAAAGTAGATACTACAATAAATTATGGAGTCATCTGACCTTAGCTTAAAATGCAAAGATGGACAAAGCAAGCACACTCTATCAAAAGTTGAATAGTTCAACACTGATTATTACATCAGTGAACGCCAGGAAATAATCTTCAATGCTGCAGCTTTACAAAGTCCAGACTTCAGGCTAACTACTGATACCTCTTTAGACACAAGTGACTGAATCTTTCAAGGTGATGCTCCTGGATGCTTACTCATCCATCATCGTCATATTTTTTATGACTTGATTTATTCTCTGTTTGGATTAGGGTCCATCTTAAAATAAACAGAGAGCAATGTAAAGTAATATTTATAATCCTGGGTTATGTGCGATGTTGAATAGTGTTGCCTTTAACTGGACAGTGAATTGTTCCCCAGAGTTAGGCCCTCTCAGCTATGGTAACCAAGAGCATGGATCTCCAGACAGCCAACTTGCAGAGACTGGTAAATGCTATTCCATTTCTAATTATACCATGGCAGAACAGTAAGGAAGAATAATGTATTACCCAAACAGGGCTGTACATAGATTAAACACGAATGAAAAACAGATGCCTGATGTTGAAAGTACTTTGTTCACTCCACCAAAAAAAAAATTCCAGAGCTCCAGATTAACTCACGGCTTATGTCCTCATGGAACTTGGCAACAGGACAAGAATAAAAACCTTTAAAGCTGATCTAATCACTAATAATGACATAATTATTATGACATAACTATAAATTTATGATATATCTAGTCTGACAACGATATTTTTAGGAGGTCAGTTCAAATGAGGATGCAAAAACCCAAAGTCTAATTCATTCCCTGTGTAAACTGGCAGTGTTCTGATGACTTTACTGAGAGATTTACTTGTTCACCCCAGTTCTGATTTTGGGTCAGCATCTTTCCAATATTTGGGATTGGAAAAGCTAAAAAAATTTCACTCATAAATCCAAAGCAAGCATCTCAAGGGAGCTGAGGGAAAGGCATTTTTTCATGTATCTGCATTTAGACAGAACATTTAGATTTACTGTTGTTGGAGTAACTTAGCCACATAAAGAAAACAGTTCTTACAAAACATAAAATTAAAAATCCTCAGAGACAGAGCAGCAAGAATCAGTCAAAACTGAGTCTTTCATATCCAGATAATCAAACAGCAAGGCTTGAAAGTTGCTTAATGGCTGAGCACAACAAAGTCTAACACACAATTCCATGGCAAGGGCTCTGAATGTCAGATGGGAAACGTACAAATCCTCATCAAAAAGAGAATGAAAGATAATGAGAAACTTGGGTACATAGAGCTCCCAACACTACCCTGACTAGTAGACAGGTTTACTGCAGAGGAAACATGCAGTCATGCTAAGCTGAGGAAAGAACAGAAGTAGTCCTTGCAATAAAGAATAAGAAGGAAGAAAGAACAGGCAGAGCCTTAGAGACATGTAGTCTGCTTGGTTTGTGTAAGCACCAGTCATAAATTCAAACATTAAATCAGAATGAAATATTTCTACTTTTTTTTGTTTGTTTGTTTTGCAGGAAACAGGATTTTGTTTTCATTAGGATGCAACCAAGTAAGAGTTTCAAAACAGCAAAATTTCGTGAGGAAGGGAAATTTTGAGTTGTGCTATGCAAGATACTTTAGTCACGTTAGTGTATAATTGCAGTAAATCACAGAAAGATATTTCACCCTACTGCAACCCAAACTGTGACAGCAATGAATCTAGCAACAGGAAGTAGCTCACAGCAAAACCAAAATACTGCAACAGAGAATTCTTGATCCTGGAGAAAACACTTGACCATAGACTGAGCTATCTTTATACTTGCTGTACTTGAAAAGCATATACTTAGATATTTGACTGCATTATCTGAGGGATTTTACCACAGAGTAGCTCTATAAAGGGAAAAACAAACATTTAACTGAGGCAGTCAAATGGCCCACTATGTCTGTTCAGAAGACAAAACAGTGATTAGTTTGATAAGCGAAACCACTGGGTTCAGAGTTTATCTATAAATACTAATTTTTTTGTGTGGTTATTGATTCACTATTTAATGATGGTTGGTTAAAAGATGAGTTGCCCAAGATCTGTATCCATCACCACTGAAGGATAAGTGCCCAAGATTTGTGGATAAGTGCTGTCTATTGACTTTGACATACTGCATAAATACTGTGGCCATACACCAGTGATTCAGTCAGGTCAGAGTGTGCTGCTCAAAACTCTCTACAAACACTGAAATCTCTGACTCAGTATTTTATATACTAAAATAAATACATATATATATGTAAGTTCAAAGTTTAATAAAAGTTTTCTTAGAACACAGAGCTTGAACAGGAGTTTTGGAATGGACAGGTTACCTTAATAATGATCACCTCAATTTTCTCCACTGTATCAATATTTTAGCATGAAAAAAAAATCGGTTGCGCTCTACATCCTACTGCCTCAGTGGCACTGCATGTTTCTACCACTAGAGTGTGTCAAGGCATATGTGAGGATAAAACCTCTTCATCCTCAGTACCCTTGAATCCAAACTACTACCAGGGCACTGGACAAAGACAAGCAGCTTTAATGTACCATTTTCCTGATTACCTGCTTGACTGCTAGCACATGTCTTAAAGGTTATAAACCGAGAAAAGTTCTCACTTCATTAATCTAATTATGCTGGGCATAGGGTTTTTATATGAATTCTGAACAACACAGGCATCCAGAAACAATCCAGCCAATTTTAAGATACATGACTCTGTGTCTTTGTTTTCAGGTCAATGTCAATGAAATATCTCTTCCAGGTTAAAACTCTTACTTTGATGAAACACAATAACCCTGGTATTTTGTACTGAAAACTCAGTGTATGCAAATCTGTCCTTCCCTGTTTCTGTCTCTGCTAAAACACCTGCAGTTAAATTTGAGGGAAAAAACCTCACAGACCTATGCAAAACCCGAAAATCTGCTGTTGTGCTGAGAATGGAGATGTTCTGCTGTATTTAAGAAATCAACTTAAAGAGAAACCATAGAAGTTCCTCTCTTTGATAGTAAAAAAAAAAAAAAAAAATCAGAACAGTTAAAATTAGAAATGCGTAGGCATAAAACATTGCCAGTATCAAACAGAATATGTTGAAATGTACACATTTGGGAATGCTAAAAATCAGGTTCTGCCTCCGTACTTTACTGAATCAAGGCTTGGCCCCTTCTCCATCTGTAAAACTGCACTGACAGTGCTCTTGTCCTCTCTCCTCTTGCTCATTTTTGTCTATTTAGATTGCAAACTCCTCTTAGCTGTTTTGATTATAAGGTTAGCTCTTAGTAACAGTTTTTTCGCTGTCCATAATGCCACACTCTTGCTGGAGATTTTAGCTATTACATCAGTTCTAGCAGATTTTCATTGTAATACGTTAAAACAAACCCCCAGACAAAACCCTAATACCCAAACAACTACCATATGATAGACAGGAACCCTACACACAAACTTGTATTCACATACATGCTCACATATGTCTTCCAAATGCAGGCATAGCACCTGAGTTCATTATCTATTCCACTTCCCTAATGAAAGTCATCATAAGCCTTTCTTGAAATCATATCAGTTTCCTGCTGAGCTTCCACAGGTCCACAGTGTTGATGATGACTCAGCAAAACACCTCCTGAAATGCTAAAGGATCCCCCCCAAGCCAGCCACAATACAGTCAATACAAATAAGTAGAGAAGAACCTCAGATCTGAAGATTTAGCCTTTGAGTTGCCCAGATTAGCCTGAAAAAAAAGACAGTCTGACTGTTCCCATCTCCTGCTCTCTAACTGTACATGAAAAATATAAATGTCATATTTATTTGAAATGAACTGGTGGCTGACAAGAGAACAAGGAACAAAGAAGTACAAGTGAAATATCTGTAATGGATAAGGTCTCTTTTACTCAGTGTACACTGAACTAATGATGCATTACGTTGGTATCCCACAATCACACCAGAAGCGAGATACCCTCCTGCTCATGTGCGGCCTGCTGAAATCATAAATCCTCACAAACTACATTTTCACCCCACAAAATAGGAGCACAGCACAGGCAGTCTGAGGCAAGGTTCAAAGTCTAACACTGATACAGCACAAGGGAGGAACTACTGTCCTTCCACACTGACAGTGGTGTAAACAAGTATTTTTTCACAAGTCATATAAAAATTATCAGGACAGTGTCTCACGAAGATTTCATAAATAAAGCTGAGAAAGGAAACTTTTCTCCAGTTCAACAAGCAAACCAAAATGTCAGAAAGAAGCAAGCAGAAACTTCATTTCACAGAGCTCATGCAGAATATTTTTTCCCTACAAAATAAAAATCTAGGCATTTTACTTTCGCATAAACCTGAAATACTAGATCTAATTACAACTAAAATGTTTCATGACATTTTACTTTTAAATTTCTTTTACTTTTTGTTTGTCTAGTTTTGCAGTAGATAGTTTTGCAGTCTAATTTTGCAGCAGAAAGTGGTATTTCAGTTTCAAAAGATGAGAAATTTCATTTTAAGCATGTTAAAATGTTTCCTTTAAAAATGAGAAAATGTTTTCACATTTTTCCTATTATTTCACTTGAAATTATCTGTCTAGTTCAACCTAATCTCAAAAAAAAAAAAAAAATAAAAAAAAAGCCAGCTCTATTCATAAATTCAAGCAACACTTTGGCCCTACAGTCTCGGGAAAGGAAATACTCAAAAGGTTTTCTAAAATAGCTTTCGGTTTCCTGACACAGTGTCCCTAGCTATTGCTCATCTCCTTGTGCGGTGGTTGTTCTGCCCTCACCAAGGCACGGTCCCTCATTAAACATTTTCTACAATTAGAGTGTGAAGGCTAGAAAGTGAACTTGCTGCTTTTATAAAGAGGAAAGAACACCCAGGAGAAGGTATTTAAATTATGTCCTGAGGCAGAATGAAGTTGATTTATGTCAGGGATTATTTTTATCTCTCTAGTCAACTAGAAGTTATGCAGCACAGGCACTGACACGCAGCGCTGGTTTGTACCAGGCTCTGACAGTGTTTGACAATAAAGGGAAGTGAACAGCAGGAGGAGCTCTGCCCTCCCGCAGCCCTTCACACAGCCCTTGGGAAGGGTTGCCACCGCCAAGGCCCACCACCCAGGAGCTGGCTCTCTGCTCAGGTAGGCTCCACATCTACCCAGTTTGCACAGTTCAGACAGTACAGGGCAGACTGCACTTGAAAAGAAGGCAAATATTTGGTTTGCCTTCTGCATCTACCACTTCACACTTGTCCTGGCATAATGATGATGAGAAAATGGGATGGTTATGGCAGAATTCCATGCTCTGATCTTCACTCTCATACTGCCACTAAACATCTCTAGCCCATGCTCAGATCAACCATGCATAGCTGAACCATGAATAACTACGATCTTTTCCCCTTCTTTTTCAGCTGGCTCTGATACTCATAAGAATCTATTCTTCCACCCTGAGACCTCAATCCAAAGCCTTTCCACTGATTTCCAAAATCCTTGGATAAATCCCTAACCAACTATCTCTGCATAGTAACAACCAAACAATACCAAAACCCTACAATCATTACCTCTGGAAAAGGAATGTCCATTTCCTCCATGCTTTGAAAACAGGCAGTGTAGTTACTGAGTGTTTAACATGTATATGTGCAGGTGCTTGAAAAAACACAATCTAAAACATTAACCCTCTGCATTTAGTTTTCATATAGAAGGAAAATCAGTAAAAATCTGCTAGAATAAAAAGATAAAGCAAATGTTTCCAAGCAGCCTACTAAAATAAATTACTTGGATTTTAAAATTCTTGCAGTGAGTGTTGCACTGCACATTTCCCATGCTTGCAAGCAAGAACAAATTCATTATAAACTAACATAAACCCACATTCTCCTGTACCACTGGTGAACAGGCGGTGATGTGCAAGCCCATAAATAAGAAATTCAAATGTGTTCCTATGTTAATAAATGTGATGATATATATAGCTGAATTCTAATCATATGGTGACTATAATTCCTAAATTACAGTGGCTAAGGAACTAATTGGATTCTCCTCATCTTGTTTGTTGGCTATGAGTAGCATTTTCTGTGTTCCCTAGCACTAAGAAAGGGCAACAATCTGGAAAAGGAAATGCTTACATCCAGAGGCCATCAGATGGCTTGAACTTTATGATGAAGAGGTTTTATTTTTTTTCTTCTTTTACATTTGTTAAGTAAAAACACCACTTATTTGAAGAGACTTTCCTATCCTTTGAAATAAATACAACTGCAAATCAGTGAGGTATCTTGTAAAAGATAATTATCAAAATGGTAGCCAAAAGGAATAGTTCTTAGTATAATGCTGTAATGTCATTGAAATTTCATACAGCACATCTTCACAACAGCTAAGATGTGATTTTATATTATTGAATATAAGTGTAGAGATGGCAGTGGATATGTATGTTTTGCTGAGGAACCTATATCCAAGTTCTTAGATTTAGATTAGACATAGGAGGAAATTCTCATCCATGACGTTGATGAGGCACTGGAACAGAGCCCAGAGAAGCTGTGGAGGTGCTAAGTCTGGAAGTGTTCAAAGCCAGGTTGGATGGGGCCTTGAGCAACCTGGTCTAGTAGGAGGTGTCCCTGTCCATGGCAGTGGGGTGGAACTAGATTATCTTTAAGGTTCCTTCCAGCCCATTGGACATTTTTAATCAGAGTGGCAAAAAGCACTGGCATATAAGATGTGGCAAAAATTTGTAATTAAAGAAAAAAAAATTCTATGTATGTTTTCTGCTAAATACATGGCACATACACATGACACTCACAAGCTTTATGCCTTTCTTGGCAGAAATTTTTTATGGTAACTACTTGGAAGTAGAACATAAAGATTAGAACACACGTTACAGATTTAGCACATATATAAATAGCATTCTGCCAACTAAACTCAAAAAATGTATTTGGGACCTAAATTATATTTGGTTATCTTCATTCCCTGTTCTGAGAGGCATCTTGTATCATTCCTATGAGATAATGACATCTAATAAGAGCAGATGAAATTTGCACAGCAGTTTGCAAGGAAGGGAACTATTTTTTAGTCTTTGTTTCACATAAACAAAGCTGATAATAACAAACCTTCTGGTGAATAAATTATTAGCAATTAGCCTTAATTTGGGTAGTGTGTCCTCACAGTGCATTTCAGGGGTAGACAAATACAATTTGAGAGAGGTTTGTTCCCTAGCAGTAAAATAACAGGCTGAGGTCACTTTAAACAACTGTTTGAAAAGCAGTGTATTATTAGTATTTCAATCACTGCCAACTGCCTTTACTTACTGTAATTATTGTTTCATAAGATTTAGAACAAACATGATTTGCTCTCTACTGCAAGACATCATACCACATATTGAGGTGATTCAGAGTGAGATTTGTCTTACTGTAAGCACATTCTGAAGGCAAGACTTTAATCCTAATATAAAATTTTCAAATCTCCTGACAACTATACCTGTTTCCTTTAAAAAATAAAGTAAATCTTGTACAAAAATTTCCCTTCCTTTTCAGAGATGGCTGATCCACAGATTCAGGACTCACCTATTCCAAGTCTTAATTCCTTTCTAACACTTTTACTTTCCTAATTTTCCAAAATGAATCTTACTGACTACAGTTGTCTGATTTTGTCAAGTCACCAAACTTTCTGGAGTCTATTCCTTTTTTCCACAGAGGGACAATGTAACAGAACACCCTGTTTCACCCAGCAATTTAAAAGCAAACACTGAAACAACTTAACTTGGAATCTAATGTTTTGGTAATGAACAGGAAGCTATCTGATAGCATTTCTCATGATAATGTTTTGCACAGCGATGTTGGATGATGACCAGCAGTGGCCTTGCTGAGAAAGTATATGGTTTAGAAATTGATGATCAGTGATTATGTGACACTAACTTGAGTGTCTTACCCAATGTTTTAAAAGCAGACTATGTTTTGATGGCCTAACTTCTAAGTGGTTATAGTAAGATAATGTCATCAGATTTTGATAAGTAGAAAATACAGACATTTTTCACTGTCATCAGCTGGAGAGCTAGCAGAGCATTTCTGTCCTCATGCACTTGTTTACACTAACAATTACTTCAAATATTGACAACCATACATTTATTGTAACATTAAATGCTGTATAAACAAGTTACTATCCTCTCAGAAGATGTTAAATGTTTTAAAACAGAAACTTTAGAAGTTTCACAAGAAATGCATTCATAATGTATCAGCTTTGCAAGACAAGCCCCAAACAAATCTCCAAACTTTTAATTATCTTTACAGGGAGGAAAAAAAAAAAAAAGAATATGCATGCAAACAGTTATTATTATGTCCTTGTTCTTGTAATCTGTGAATGCATGAACACAGCAGTTCATACCAGTCTCTTCATACATCACAGGTTTCCTGCACTGTCCTCATGGGGCCCATTAGAACTGAAACTCTGCAGTAAGACATAAGTGTAATCAAACAACATACTTCAGCCAGCAATCCACAAGACTCAGGAAGGAGTTGATTTCCCTGATGCACCACTAGTTTTCCTGATAAACAATTAGTTTTAACTATTTGATTTAGGTTTGGGTATATTTCACCTCCCTCTGAAGCATCAGGTCAGAATGAGTTGTCTGGACATGCATCCAAACTCTACCCACCCAACTCAGAAGTTAAATCAGATAATGTAAACAGACCATTAAAATTACAAGCAGTGTAATTCATCAGTGTATAAATCAGATCCTTCCACTATGAAGAACTATGCAACCCCTAAACCCCACCTGGTGATTCTTGTTCCAAACCAGAAGGAAATAATTTTATATTCATTTAACAGCTTCCCAAATAATTCACAAACTTTGTATAGCACAAATGGCTTTTCTAGTATTTTAATTTATTTTTTAAAACTATTTAAGTAGAAAAGGATACTGTTGTGTTACTGAATTCTGTGTCTGATGACAGTGAATTTCTAGTCTTTGTGACCATGACTATACAGCATGGCCCTCATCCTCTGCAATCCTGAGACTCTTCTCTACTTCCTACTCTGCATTTCTTTGTTTTTACAGTCCTTTTTCTCAAGTACACCAGCTCAAGTTGGCCTTACAGTCTATCTCATGATGGACTGCAGCTTTAGACCTCTGACAAATATGATCACATTTTCCTTCTGATATCAGTATGACAATATAGATGATGGCAATGCAGAGCCTAGGCTACTGCTAAAGAGAAGAGAACTCAGGAAAACATGTCAGCAATGGGACTTTATATGCACAAAAGGTCTTGCACCTATTTCCTTATCTCTCTACTGGGAAGAGGAATATAGAAGTCAAATTTGGCATTACCTCTCTATTCCTTAGATAACCAAGAAGAGCTACCTATGGGGTCAGAATTCATATGAAAAATCTCAATCTTCTTCACTCCACCCTCATAAAGGCTGTCAAAATCACATGTAAGATTTGGGGAGACAAAAATTCTACACCTCTTTAGGTGCTGACAGTACTTAAAACAATCTTAATTTGACCTCCTTCTGATCCCTTTTCTGTTTCTAACCTTGTTGCAGGTAGTTCAAAGAAAATGATTTTCCTTATTCCCTTTCCCCTCATCTGTGTTGTTCTCTGAACTTTGTTCTCAGCATCTCTTACTTCCCTCTGCCTGTCAGACAAGACAATTGTTGGTACCCTTTTTCTTTTAGTGTCACCACAGGACAGAAGTTACAATGCATGGAAGGGCTGTCTCCTGTCAGGCTATGAGCACTGTGCTAATATGACATCTTGGCAAGTATTTGAGAATGTCACTTCTAGAAAAGTATCTGTTCTGAATGTCATATATACAACCACATAGCCATCAAGAGAAAAGCCCCGCAATCCAGCTCTAATATATATTTCAAATGAGATGCCCACAGGCACTTATAACATGAGGACATGTCAGTAGCCATATGTGCTGTAATCCTCATCTTTATACATATGCCCAGCATAATCCTCTCATGCACCATATACCTAATCTTCATTCTCTGCTTTGGAAGCAAGATTAATCTAAAAAATTCAAAATTAATTCAAATGCATGAAATAGAATCTGAATCTTCATTACTTTGGCTACCAAGCAGTTAAAGAATGTGGCAAATGATCATCAGTCTGCCATTCAGTTTCAGCTGTATGCTGCACTACCAGTTCAGGTTCTTCAAAGCCCTGCAGCTGAACTACAGCAGAGTATTTAACGTAGAATTTTATCTTTTGGGGGGAATGTGTTATTTTTAAATGCTCGATAATTATGAATTCATTTGCCATTCTTTTTATAAGCAGGGAATCATAATGAACTCATCTGTTATTCATGTGAATGTCAAATGTGTTCCCACAGGAGTTTTATTCTAATTCACTATTAGTTAGTGGACTCATAAAGTAAAATGCTCTCCATTTTTCACTCTGAACATGTAACGCTTGGTAATTGTTCATCAAAGGGCAAATGTAATATATTTCTTGGGTAAGTTTCAGTTTTGATTTAACCAGGTAAAGAACGAGCTATAAAGGAAGGGTAGCTTTAGAAACAGTTATAAGTAGATTTGATAAGATCCAAATCTTCTATTTAAAATAATATGAATGAGATTATCATGAGCTAGTATTTTAAAATGTAGATGTAATATACTGTAAGCACACATGCTTGTACCACATGCATCTAGCGACACGAACTGTACCCCAATATATAATGCCTCATGACAGTTCAATGAAAAGACACATTTTCAGTATTCATGAGGTGATCACGAGTTTTCATACAACTGTTTTGCTGCAAGAGAAAATGCTGAGGTGTCATACAGGTCATCAAAGGATTTGAACATGATTTGAATATGATGACATGGGACAATGGGACTTTGACCTGTGAAAATAAACACAAACCAAGCGATAGGAAAACAGAGAATTCAGACTTTGATTTTTTTTGTTTTTTGCATGCATGTGGTGTGTTTTTTTCAGAGAGTTAAATACATGGGGAGGATTATTAAGTTACTTTCAAAATTCTTCTAACTCCCTAATCAAAACTGTGAGGACTCACCTTTACAATGATAGCCCTGAAATATTTCAGCACCAGTTCCTCAGAACTGCCAGGCTGTGCCAGGTTTTTCCTCAAGTATGTCACAGTGACTTTTCCCGTCTTGACATGCCCTTTAGAAATGCTAACCAAAATGAATGAATTATTATAAAGACACATTTCTAAGGGAGATGGTAACAAATCCAGAATCCTCTTTGCAGTCAGAACCACTAGACTAATATAATTATAGCTTGGCTTAAAATACACAAGGAAAGTACTGTTTTTGTTTTTTTTCCAGATCAAGTAACAGAAGGGTATGTTTTTATCTCAGTTACATTTTTTCAGCATGGAAATGGTTATTTCCTCAAAGCAAAATGCATTACCCCTGTGCAATCTACGGCAGTCAGCAGGTTATTAGAATATTAACCAGGATGAAAGCACTGAGAAAAAAAGAAGTTTGCAAACTAAAGCAAAAAAGAAGTATGCAAACCAAAGATACAACCTTTGATGGTCGCAGATGCTTCTATATGTCACAGATTGCAATTTCATGGCTTATAATTTAAATAATGATCACGTTAGAAACAAAAGGCCTGTCTTTAACTGCTGCAATGTCAGAGAGGAGGGACTAAGTTATATAGGTATTGAGAAAACAGCAATGCCAGAAATAGTGAATTAAAGAAAGAGTGAAGAAAAAGGCTAATGCTACTGTGCCAAGAACTGAGCTAAACTTTGTTAAAGCGTACACATTTATCAGTTGCTTTTTATTGAAAATTATTATCAATTTTTTTTTGTACATTAAGTAACAGCAACCAAAATTATTACCTCCATCAGGCAGTCTGAAGGCCCTTCCCTAGAATAAGAATACAAATCTAGGAGATAAGAAGGATGAAAGACATATAGTTTTGTTTACTGAAATCTATGTTTTGATGTGTATCTAGATCCATTTCCTTGAAAGCAGAGGATAGGTCAGGAGACCTAGGAACAGACAAAACATTCACCAATTTACAAGAGAACCCACATGTTTGAAAGGCCTGATTTGGAACTCATCATCCTGTAATGGCAAAATTCTATTGACTTCATTGGAGTAATTTTATTTATACATGTCTGAAAGGAGAACTGACTTCTGCAATAGCAAGTACATTAGAAAATATCATGCTGGAGAACATGAATTTTACAGAAAGGAAGCAATAAAACTAATGAATAAGTAACTATGAGTAAGTGAGGTACTGAACGTTACCAGTTCTCACAAATTTCATTTGATTCAGAAATGTTCAGGACTTGAGGTTCAGGCACCGCCACACATTGTTGGGCTTTTGCTGCCACATTCAAAAGCAAAAAAATCCAGAAGAATCTGCAGGACTGAACAGGTAAAAGCAGAGAGGGGTGGGGGTGAGAGGTGACTGCAAAGTGCTGCGAGGCTCAGCCCTACTGAGGCTGCACTCACAAAGTGCCAATGATCAAACTAACCACTGCAACTGAAAAGAGTTTTGCTGGAACCATGATGGCTTTTCATCACAAAGGGTAACATCTGCTATTAATTAACATTCTATTTATATCTCTAGGTTCTTTTAAGACAATGAATGTAGTGGTTTTAGCAGTTAGAGGTTGATAACACTGAAGTACCACCACCTTTATGGTAATACACTAGCACATGTCATTTTTTCCTTTGAGCAGAACAAGAGAAAGATAAGTGCAAGAAAGTGGCATAAAAGGTGATTTTATAAAGCTAGTCACAGATAGGAGGATCGACATGACATTCAGGATGACCTCTACAGATCAGAAGCACTGTAAGAGATAAGGTTAAGTAATTTAGGCCTTGAGCATAAAGGATGCTAATATTTCTAGGGAAAAAGAAAAACAATACATTTGATAATAATATATTATATACTGAAGGAGAAGTACTGACTGACATGCATATTTTTGTAAGTTGCAATAGTCTACTGCAGCTAATGAATACTCTTTCAAAACAATAGCCAAAATATTTCATAAGGTATGACTAAAACCATCCAATATAGAATGATTAGATGGTCCCAGCTGGAACAGTGGAAGCAATTTTTGTCTGTCTTTAGATTAACAGGTTCTTTTATAGAAATGAGTGAGAATGGTAAAGGGCAAGCAGAAGGATTCACTGATTTTTTTTGCTGCTCACAAAGATTAAAGAAAAAAGTTATTCAGCCTTTGGAGAAAAGTGTATCTCACTTCTCTGAAAGGAAGACAGATGTCAGCTTCAATGCTGTCTGAGCAGCGTAAAACACCAGAGCTAGGGTGCATGAACTGAAGTTCAGAACTGACCGTTAGAGACATAGAGGTGAAATTCCTTCGCGTCAAAAGCTAGATAACATGTACAGAATGACAGCAAAAGCAGGAAATAGAAGAAATTAAATAATTTCATGAGAAAATTAAATAAGACCTAGAAAAAGGAAGATCAACACAGTCATACATCAAAAGGAAGATAAAAATTTATGTCTTGTTAGCTTCCTTACATGGAAGCATTCTGTCATCCTAATCAATTAACACTGCTAGCAATCAATTAACATTGCTAACATTCCCCTCTTTGCTGAAATTTCTGCTCCTTGCATTACTAAAATTTACATAAGAGTTTAATTTTGGTATTTTTAGACAAAATATTAAATCACATGCTGACCACTTGGGATGGTTAAAGATCTAGTACAATTCTTAGAAACAAGCAGGCATGTAATTGTGATGCCCTGACCAGATTTTAATTCTCAGCAACTGCATACCACCCACCTAGATTACTCATTCCTTTGGAAATTAATGTTTAAATTTTTTTTCCTTATATACCTCAATTGTTGTATCCTATTTGATGGTTCCTGGATTTCATTAGGGATTGATGTACAACCACACTGGATAAACAGACACCTATGTATTCTTCTAAATGTATTAACTTAAAACTTCCACCTCAGACTGGTCAAAAAGGAGGAATGCTGTTAACACACATGGTTGCTGTACAGTCGTGGAAAACATTTTGTGAAGGAGACCAACTACAAACAGCCATGTCAAAAAATATGTCCTAAGGCTTATTATTAATGTATCAGCTAGCATAAATCATTGTAGCTCCACTGACCTCAATGAAACCGTGGTGAATTTATACCGAGAATATGGCTATGTAAGCTACATCTTCTTTTACCACTGTACAATGGAAAAATACATTAAAAAAGGATAGGATACTGCATTAACATAGTGTTTGAGGAAATTCCAGCTCACTGAATTAAGAGAAAAGAATTCCATTAAAAGGCTCCTGCTAGCCTCACCTTTCATTTATTGCAAGTGCTTTGATCCTTAGGTTTTTAATTAAATAAGTTCTCTGACTCCACTGACACATTTTAATGCTTTTACCTCTAGTTAGCACCCTCTCCAATCCAAGATACTTAGTTTGAAAAATAACATTTTAGAATATGCAATGGTTTGGAGTTTTTCTTATTTATTTGTTTGGGGGTGGGGGGTGTTGTCTTTGGTGGAGGCTTTTGTTTTGGTTTGGGTGCTTTGTTGTGTTGTTTCGGTTTTTTTACCAAAGCAATGCCAGTTTTGCAGTGCAAGCTCTGTGCACAGATCGTTTAACAGGACCAAATCCTAAATTTTCTTGAGAGGGAAAAAATGTCTGTAAAACAATGCTAATTTTAAAATAACACATACTGTATTACGGTATGGTGAAATTATAACATAGCTCAGAAAATGAGACAGGGTCAGGATTCCAGTAACACAATGCATGAGGACCTTTTGTCTGCTGCCTGGTATCACATCCTGAGATGACTTTTTGTACAAGATTTTTTAGAAGAGACTTCAATAGAGGCTTGATATATGAAACAATGACAGGATATGGCCTCTAACGGGTAGGAACTGTTCTCAGGCATGTGCAAGCTAACTTGCATTAACTATCGGATTTTGTGCACACTTTCTGGCCTAGATTCCAAGGTGCACCTAATTTCTTCTGGGGAGAGAGAACACACTGAATAAGAAACAGAAAATATGCTGCCTATGCAGAATATACTCAGGAATACTCACATGAGCCTCAAGAGCGTGATAGACCAGTTTAGCAATAATGTGAGAAAGCAACAGAGGCAAACTCACTTTCTCTCCAGCTACACCCATAATGCCTTGTATGCTGCAGGGCAAGGGAAGAGCTGTCTAGACTGTCTCCACCACGGGTGGAAACCCCTCAGACCAAAGGAATTCTCAGCACTCAAACTTTCCAGATTATGGCAGGCCCATCCAAAAAAAGATTACCATGAAGACACAAAGATCGAGTTTAACCTTTGAATTTGGGGAGAAGTAAGTACAGATTCTTCCTAGAGTAATAACTAACTAGAAAAATAACTGACAACTTCACAGAGGTGCTGGTTTTAGTTTCCTTTAGTTCTGAAAGAGTGACGTATTTTGCAAAGAGGGCCCTTTCCTTCATTCTTTAGCTCTGAGTTTTCTACACTCTCAAGCATAAACTGCTTCCCTTAACTCTTATCCACCTTGTAATATTTCCCATCTTTCCTCAACTGGCTTTCTTCACCTGTTATTTAACATTCAGACACTTCTGTGATTTCTGACAGTTTTCCCATAAATAGGTGTAATCCCACTTGCTTCATCTTCTCATTTTTCACCAATACTGCTTAAGATGACCAAACTATTAACTCTCAATTTTGTATGGCTACTCCAATAGGTCAATACTGATTTTTGTGCAGCCCTCTGATAAACCAGACTGGAGAATTGATTTGGCTGAAAAACAATCAAAGGAAAGCAATAACTGGTTTTCAGTTTGATCTTCTGCCTCACATCTGCACACACAGCTGCATGAACACAACAGAATGGGTGGGACAGGAAAGAGAACAATTAACTGAGGTAGAGCTGCTTAAACCAACATTAGTGTTGCAGAAATGCACATGGAGCCACAGCCTAAACGTGCTATTTTAAGTATCCTTTTAAATCCCTCACCTGTCACCGTGCCTATTAAAAGAATTGATACTAAAAAGGCGAGGATTATATCACTCCTGCTTACCGATGCAGCCCAATTTTGGCTCATTGTTTCCTTGATCTGGCTGTTCTTGTCTCGTAATTAGATTACAAGATACTAAGAACATAAATCTTCTGGCCTACCCTGAGAACAATCTGACTTCTCCTACATTCAACGTAAATTCTGCCTCGGATTCAAAAGGAACTGGACCACGTCTGTCAGGATATTTTGCCCAGATACTAGCCATTCTGATTTTTTTGTTTAAGAAAGGCAATCCAATAGAAGCTTTGGATCACTCAGAAATATTTTTCTGCAAATAATTTTGGTTTTCATACTATCATTTCTCTAAGAGCACTTTTCAAGAATCACCAGTTGTGATTTTTAATTAAAAAATTCACTTCAATCTCTCACTTGTGACAAGTAACAATGCTAAATTACTGGGGCGTTAGGGCTTGAGGTGAGCAATAGTGCCAAACAGTTGGAGTCATAAAGGAGAGCTACACCACACCTAAATTAAGCTGATCTAATCACATAACCATACTGACTCTGCTTGTACTGCTCAGTGTGGGTTTTATATTGAGTTCACTCAGTACATTTGACTGCCTGTGAGGCACAGCAGAGTCATCAGCCAACAGGAGAAAATCTGCTACAGTTAGCAAAATACAGAAGTACTACATATATGAAGGAACTTAACATATTCAGGGTTCCTTGTAATAAGAAATGTAGAGGTCCTTGAGACTGAGCAAAGGCCCAATGAAACAGATGCTGCAGTTAAACCATCTTAGCCAAATAATAAACTCGTCTTAAAATACAGATGGATAGTTTCCACTGAGCTATAAAAAAATGTTCTGTGAGTCTACACTTCTCTCCACTTTGAGAAACTGACAAGAGTATTTGATAATACAGTTTTGTCTTCCTGATTCCACTAAAAAATAATTTCCACAGTTGGGTTTGTGTTATTTGTTATTGTCTCTATAACAGAGAGATATGATTTACATTACACTGCAGTGAGGTAAAATAGAAGCACAACTCTAGGCAAATACAGCAAAGAACATCTGCAGAGGTGAATAAAGTAAGGTGGTTTTAATCATTAAGTAATATATTTAATTTATCTTTTCATTCAGGGACCACTGAAGTGCAATATAAACTCTAAAAAAGATGGCTGTGCACTAGCAGCAGTCTTGATACTGCATATCTGTACTAGCTCTGAGACTTAATCCAAACTTTACAAATACTCTATCACAGTGGAGTGAATGATTTATATTTGTGTCTATACTGTAAGCTTTTGCACTTAATTGATGTTTTTTGTAAATGTTGGTGTTCAATAATGTAGGATGGTTAAAAGCAAAGAAAACGCCAGAATTCAATACCTGGAGAAACTATTTTCCCAAAAGCAACAGAAGGTGTCACTGCTAACTGGTTTTAAACAAATGAATCTCCTAAGTAGAAAACACTGCCTTTGTTTTGAGAGAAACTTGAAAGTTGTTTGAGAGAGAGGGACTGGGTTCCCTTCAAGTATTCTCCAGTTCCAAACATAAACAGTAAAATTGGAAGAGATTCCTTTACACCATTTAAATATTCTCCCTTCTGCTTGCTATTATTCTCTGCATCACCCAAGGCAGTGATTCGCAGTCAAAGCAAGAGAAGTTTAGGCCTGTATTTGGACAGAAACCTTCAAAAGGGTTTTTAACCCATTAGTATTAGACCTCTAATAACTTGAGATTTTCTCTTCAAATCCATGATAACTCATGATGCAGAATTAGGACCACAAGGATGGTCCATTTCCAACATGGAATATAAAACTAAGTCTCTTAAGTAGCTCGTGACAGTGAAAACTTTCAGCAGACTGCATTTTAGCTTGGATAATGTCAGTCATCTCTAAACCTGTGATATTACTTTAATTATTTGTAGCCATTCTCACTCCCTCATCTTCCTTGATATTGTATTGTAAAACAGCTGTTACATCCCATGCCAGATATAGCTGCATAATCCTGACTGGTGAGGTGTTATTTTCTAAATTCTTTGAAGTACTCTATGGCCCTTTGCAAGTCTCTTCATAAATACAGATTATCTATATGAGAGGCTAATATAAAACACATTTCCCTTCCTACCAGCATAGTTTGGTGAGCTTAATTTCAGATGACTGAAGCAGAGCAGGGACTCTTGTCGTCTTCCTCTGGACTCACTAGAGGTCTGGCAGTGAGGAAGCCTATGTGTGTTGCAGGCACCGAGGGCTATGGTCTCACGAGGTCACAGCTGCTTGCCCTTTAGCTGAGGGCCTGTGCTCTGAGCTGCTACTTACTGATGTGAATACTAAAGCTGTAATTAAAAAAGAAATATATTTATATATAAAGCCCATGGTTTTTAGCCATCACGATTGAATGTTTAATAGGTGCATCCAAGCTCTCTCTCCAGGCTGCCAGCCTGTCGACTCCAACACTTTTCCCCCTCCTTTCTCTTCCCAAGAGAAAGGCATCTCAGGTCACTTGAATTATTTAGCGGGGTGTTTTTAACCATCTCAAGGGCTTTGCTTCTGCCGTGCGGCTCCTGTGGAGCTAGGGTTTGTGGGTTTTATTTTATTTATTTTTTTTTTTTTCAGCACGCGGGGTGGAGTTGCTCCACTTCCCTGGCAGAAGGAGGGGAAAAAGCACGGGGGGGAAGGCGAGAGGGGTGGCTCGGTGTGCGGAGGGGAGGGGAAAGGCTGCCAGGCCCCGCCGCGGACGCCACACCTGCGGGCCGCACTACCCCCTCAACCCGGCCCTGCCAGCCGGGGCCACTCACCGGGTCACTCTAACACAGCTCTCTCTGTCTCTCTCTCTCTTCATCTTCCTCTCTCTTCTGTTCCCCATTCATTCTTCCCCCTTTCCCGCCGCCTTCCTCCCGCCCCCTCCCCGTTGCAGGCGGAGCGGGCCCGGCAGGAGGCGGAGCGGGCCGCCGCACGCCCCCCGGCCGGTCGGCCGGCCCCCCCGCCATGGGTCGGAAGCGCTGCGTGGGGGGAGACGGCTCCAAGATGGCGGCGGGTTGCTGCGGGGTGAAGAAGCAGAAACTCTCCAGTTCCCCTCCCTCGGGCTCGGCCGGCGCGGGAGGCGGCGGCNGGGCCCCGCCGGCCTCTCAGCGCCGGCCGCCGCCTCGCTGCTCTCCTCCCCCGGCTCCGGCGGGCCCGGCTGCAGGAAGATGGTGGTGTCGGCCGAGATGTGCTGCTTCTGCTTCGATGTGCTCTACTGTCACCTATACGGCTACCAGCCCCCGCGGAGCCCCCGCTTCACCAACGATCCCTAGTGAGTATCGCCGCCGCCGTGCTCTGGACCGCCGTGCCTCGAGCCCGCCCTCGTGGGCGCCTCGTGTGCGCCCGTCCCAAGCGGTTCCCCTCCGGCTGGGCACTCTGCCGGCACCCGCCTCCTCGCGCAGCACCTTCCCTGCCGCCGCCCGGCCTCTGTCCTCGCTTGGCCCCGCGCCGCTCGCCCGTCCTGGGGCCTGGCCCGCGGGCGCCCCCGCCCCGCAGCTGTGCGAGCGCCAGTCGGGCTCCCGGTGCGTGGTCTGGGTGCCGCGTTGTCCTCCCTAGCCCGGTTCGCCTCGGGAAGCACCCCTGTGCCCGGTCGCACTGTTAGACCCTGCCGAGACCAGCTTGGCCTGGCGTGCCCGAGATTCCCGAACGGCATCTCCTCCCGGGTCCCAGACACCTCTGGCCGGGCCATGCGGTACCTGTCCCGGCAGCGCCCTGCCCCGAGCCCCCTGCCTTTGTGCGAGCACGTCGTGCTGGGCTCCACGGTGCCCTGGCATCGTCTGACTGCGGGTGCTTCACACCATGCCCCGTGTCAGTGTCCTTTCCCCGCTCGTTGCCTGTGTACAGAGGTGTCTGAGTAGACTGCTCCACGCTCATTCCACCAGTAGCTCTTACTGGGACGCCTTCGCTAGGCAGCCTCTGTCCGTCAGTTCTGCATGAGGTCGGGCTTCTGCTTCACCAATGTTGGATGGTGAGTACCCAGTGTAAGAGACCTGTTGTGCTATTTGTGAGCACCGGTGTACCAGTACGTTCTCTGTGCTAGGCACTCGTAACACTACTTCGGTCTCAAAATGTGCAGAGTCCTTGCTTTGCAACAACCCCTGGAGATCACCCAGTGTTAGACATCCTGAATCCCTGAGTAATCCATCACATGAAACTCCCAGAGTTTTGAACAGATCACATAAACACCTGTTACTCCCATCCTTCTCCTTGCAAGAGTGTCCATCAAGGGCCTGCTTCGTTCCTATCCCTTACCTCTCTTGTTCAGTGTTTGTCTTGAACTTTCTGCCTCCCGCCTTTGGAAGTGACCCGCCAGGATAGCATTGCCCAGCATGTCAGCACCTGCAGCTTGCCTGTGCCGGGAAACTGGCTGTGCTGTTGCAGAAGGAGTTCAGACACTTCAGGGAGTAACTTCTCTCTTACAGGAAGTTACTTCCTTTCAGCTGGGATGAGTTACTAAGTCGCTGCATGCTCCCTGGTGTGTTTGAATGCAAAGTGAACATAAGGGGCTTTTGAAATTAAGTTTCCACTGTTTTACTTTGCTTTTAAATGGGATGGAGCTCAAGTGAGTTTCCAAGCTTCAGCTGAGACTTCAGGGCATTGGTCCACCAGAGTGCATGTTGCTTGTTCCCTCCTGTGTATGGCATGACTGTCAGCTCTATGAGACCACATACTTTGTCAGTATTTAGTGAGTACAGGTCTTTGTGTGTGTGTCCTAGACTTCCTAGACTCTCGTGCACCTCACCGACACATATGGTGATCATGCAGTCTGTGTTTCATTAATGGGATGTGAACACTTTGCAGTGCTGAAAATGCTGTAATGTATTAATGATCTTATTTGGAGTCCTTGCTGTTCTAACACCCAGGATCTATACATCTCTTGCATACTTTCAGCTGCTGTCATGACAACCCAGCTCTGTGGATTCCTACTTAACCTGCCACCCCAGCAAGTCTTCCCTATATGCTCTTCATAACTCCTATGTGATTACATCAGAGTACCAATAATGAAAGGAGGGCAGAGAGACTCCACTGTGAGTTTCTTTACCCAGGTCTTTTGTAAAATCCATGTCTGTCCTTTTGTAGAAGCCAGCTGTTTAGGAACTGCTGCTTTGAGTAGCCATTTTGCTTTGTATTGTCCTGTGTCTGTTTTCCATCCCAGACTGCTATAGGTTACAGCATCAGCTTTGTGCTGTTTCACTCTTTCATTGCTGTAAGAGAGCTGAATTCTGTCTGTGTCTCTCTGACAATACCACCATGTTGTTATGTTTTTTAATTGTATTGCAGAATGTTTTGTTGAGCAGATAAGTGCTAATGTCTGTTTTATTAGTGGAGGAAACTGAGGCAGGGGTGAAGGTCTCACCACTGGAGTGTTTTCCAGTTAGCACTTTGATTCCTCTAAGTAACCAATAGATCAGTTCATCTTTCTTCTACTTCTTACTTGAATAAGAACACAGTAGTAGATAAGCAAAATTATTGTATTTTCTGATATTTAAATGTGTGCTTAAGTGTTCTTGGATGTAGTTGGTGAAAAGTTATGTCAGTGGACTTCTGGAAATGGTGCTGCCATTAAAACTGGTGCTATCTTTTCTGCTTCTTCCCATGCTTGTGCCAGCATGCATGGCTCTACAGATTGAGAAATCATCTAATCATAATTTTATCTTTTTCCCTGGTTACTTTTCACAGAGCTTGGTGCTTTCTAGATGGTTGCATGGCTTCACAGACAATTGTGCCTGCACAAGTGTGAGGTGGGAATAAGCAGACAGATGGCAGAACTGCTGCCTTCAGCAGCCTTGTGAACTGATTATGTTTGTGCAGTTGAGGAAACCACTTTGGAAAAGTTGTTAGGTATTACACGTAAAATTCTAGGTCGGAGAATAAATTGCCTCTGTTAGGTATTCAGAGGCAGCAGGACTTCTAGCCTTCGAAAGAATTGCAGGCAGTGCCATCGATAACTGTGTGATGCACAAAGTTATGATAATGTCTTTGAAGCTGAGCTTCATTCTGCATAGAAAAAAAGACTAAGGACTGGCATATTTCAATGAATGTATGTTGCAGCCTTCTGCCTGGAATGCTTTTGGAGGTTTTTGTCTGTAGACCAAAATACCTGTTCTGAGAGTAGCAGTCTGAAATAAGTCTGTGTCTGAATTCTAGAAATAATTTTTTGTTAAAATTGCATTAATTAAAGGGAGGATGAAAGAGCTGTGAGCAGGTATCCTCAGACAGGTGTGACTCATATTCCTTGCAGGTGTTTGAAATGTGAAACTGGGCATGATCAAAGAGAACCAGGTGGGTGAATCACTTGGACAAGGGGTTCTGCTGTGTTGTCTATTTGAACAAAACCTGCTTGTGACATCTCTGATTTTTGTAACTTTTTGATGCTGAGATGAGGACACAGCAGGGCTTGAAAGGAAGGAATTTCAGTTGGTAGAAATGGGACAAAATGCCTGCTTGGAACTGGCACAGGGTTTGAACTCCAGTGCAGCCCGTGCATGGATGGAATAGTTGGCATTTTCATATCTCTCATTGTAGTTCCTGAAGCACAGGATATGGAGTGTTGGTCAGGGGTATTGCTGAGGAGATGGAAAGTTGGAGAGAGTGACTCATGGAGCCAAGATAGCTGGAAGATACTGAATCTGTCTAGTGCTGTCTTGGTGAGAATGCGTTCGGCTGATCCTTCCAGCCACAGGTTTCCTCTGCTCTTGCAGGTTTCCATTGATCTGCCAACGTTTTATTGTATCACTATCTTAATTGAAGAGTTTTTTTCTCTACTTAAAATTTCACTTCACTTAGAGTTGCTCTCTAAGCTACTTTCCTTTCTTCTGTTGGGGCTGTGTTCTGCAGGACATGTGCTTTCCCCTTCCCCATGGTGGCTCTCAGACTAGTGTGAAAATTATCCTGGAGGAGTGAACGTTGATACAAAGCTTGAAAAATGCAGCCCCAGACAGAAATTGTGAGTTCAATGTGCTATTCAGACACTGTTCTTGAAACTCAGTTTGAATAAAATTTTGGAACACTGCAGTTGATTGAAAGCAGGGTTTTTAGAAGTAGTAATAGAAATAAATTGTAAGGAGATTCAGGAAGAATTGTAAAAACATTTTACCCTACTCATTTGGGGAGAAGGAAAACAGAGTAGCCTTTTTTCCCCTGTGTTTTTCACCTTTCTGACAAGTAAACTTGTGCCCTTTTACTTCCTTTCTGGTTTGGTCTTGTGCAATGCGCTCTGTGCCCTCCTGATCAGTGGAGACAGTACCGTGTCCTGCCTTCTATTGTAGAACCGGTGTGTAAGGGCTCAAGGTTCATACTACTCAATAGTACTTTTCTTTTAGTAGGACAGTGTTTGAGTGAAAGTGCAAGTGTGAGCAAAGGAGATTGTGACAAGATGGGAAGGAGGGTGAGTGTGAAGAGTTTAGTTGAAGCTGTGCTGTGAGCAACGAGGAGGACTTTCTCTCTTGAAGATTCTCCCATCTCTGCTCACTGTAAAGATTTCCCTTGGTAGACAGAAATCACTTTTGCGAGTTTTTGATCCTCCACAGCATCTGCCTCAAGCTCTTCATCCTGTCTGCTTAATTTTAATGTCACTGTCTTTGTGGGAAAGACATTGTATGGCAATCCAGCTAGTTACGTTATTTGCTAAACATTTGCTTCTGATAGTCCCTTCCTGAAGGTCACCTGCTAGCAAACAGGATTATTTTTGCGGTGACTGCCCATTCTTGACACAATTTGTAAAGGAAATTTTGTTCTGCCCTTGTCATCTGACACGTGGTCATCAAGAACAAGCTTTTGCTGTGATGGTTGATATGCAGCCCATACTGTGCTTCCTGTCTGGTTGAGGAACGCTTGAGAAAGATGTTTTCCATGAGTACCATCAATGCCTAGATGATGGTTTGCTCATGTCCTCCTTGCCTGCCAGAGGGAACTGTGCCCGAGGCATAAAATGATGTGTGTAGCTGATCTGAGTACTTGTGGCAGAGCTAGTGCTGTAGGGAAGCATCAGAGCTGCTATGCCTGCACAGGCTGCCAGCCACGTGCATGTGTGGAGGCTCCAACCCTCAGACAGAAGTGGTGCTGGCAACTGTGTTCTTTGTCACAAGAATAATCTGTATGGTTTGATCACCTTCTTTGATTGAAGGCCTCTGCATTGAAATATTTTGTAGATGATAACCAGTCTTGACCTAAAGACTTAGCTTGGAATTCCATCAGTTCATTTCTTCATTGATGACCTAGTGTTTTGCAGCAACTGTTCCATTTGACTGTAAGCTGCAGAGATAAGAGATGTGCTGTGGTGTTTATGTGCCTGACCTTTGTATTTCTTTGCTTTCAGGTCCAAGATCTACCAATTTATATATTCTAGAATGGTATGGGGTAGCAGTACTGCATTGCCTTATGTCTTTGTTAGTGAGGTTTGGAGACATTTACATGCAATGCAGTTTTAAAATGTGGTACGAGCTAATCTTGTGCCCAGTAGTTTTCACATTCTCAAAGTTGTGACTGCTTTGAGTGTGTCTGTCTTCACTCTAGTAGAGAAGTGGTTTGAGGATTTGTTACTGACTAGCCAATATTTTGTCTTGGTTGCTGTGTCTTGATACTGTTTTGTTGCTGATGGGGGTGATTTGGTAGGAATTTAGATTGAAATAGTTTTAAATCTTCCTGTACAGTCCCAAAGCTATTTTCTTCCAAAGTGTTAAATTGCTGCCTGATGCTTGAGTTCTAAGACTTTGAAAAAGATTAGGCTTGTCTGTAGGCATGTACATATGCTTACACACATGTAAATGTTACGGTTTGCACCTTGATGGGATTATGTGCTTTTCTCTATTTCTTGTTTCTTTGCTGCAGTCTTGACTTTCTGCTTTACTTTCTTTACAGGCATTTTGGAGAATATTTGCCTGGAAGCTTATCAAAACATGGATTTCATACTGTCTTAAAAAACCCTTCTTCCACAGTCCCTGCTCAGTTATTCTTGATATCAGAACTTGGAGATTTTGTTGTTTCTCTGGAGAGCTTAGTTGTGTGGCAGTAGACACTCATTCGTGTGGCAGACTCTGTGAAATAATGTATATTTGTTGTCACACTCAGCAGCATTACACAACAGCTCTAATGATTGCTTGGTCCTGGCTGAAGATCAACACCAGTCACAAACCGAAAAACACAGCAATGAAACATGCAGACAGGGAAGTGTTCTTGAATGTCTGTGTGTCTGACTTCATTCTGCTTTTCATGTGTGTGTCATGTGGTTTTGTATAAGCTTCAGTATTCTTTTCTGACTTAACGTGGTCTTTACTGTTGACTATTAAATATTGGAGTACAAAGTGGTGGTTCTTTCAGAGGCATTCTGTGGTAGATGCTTTTAAAATACAGTGCAGCAGAAAATGTGTATTTCGACTGGTGTTGGCAGTGCTCAGCAGGGAATTCCCAGCATATTTGGAAGCAGAAGTGTTGACTGTGTCTTGGACAGCAGAGGGGGGAAAAACACGAAGCTGCGTGGCTTCAGAAAGAGCTTTACCTGTGCCAGCAGGTTTATCTTCTGATATGATTCATGAATGGTGAAAATACTGCTATGATGAACTCCAAATTAGGTTAACTATAATTTGAGAGCTTTTTTTCTTCATAAGCTCATTTCAGTGAGCTGTCCAAATGAGGTAGTTTCTATTAGTGGATGAGATGACATCATAGTCTTATGGATGGCCTCTGTTTCTTCGGCTAAGAGTGGTCACCACAGAGTTACAATAAATGCTCTGATTCACTGCAGTCCTGGTTTTGCAGAAGTTAATTGTTCTCATGCCCTGTGTAGGGTAAGGAGGGGTCAGCAGCCACCTCTCTGTGCCGTCAGTTTGGTCATTCATTTTTATTGCATCCTTTGTTTTAGTTACATTCATATCTTTTGTTACGTTCTTTTATTCTATCTTATGAAGATAATTTCCTTACAAAGATTTCTGTGGATTCTGCAGATTCAAATTTTGACTGGTTTTTTGACTTTATATGTTCCTGTTTAGCCTGTCTGCTTATGAGAAAAATATGGTTTGGATCTGGATTTGATTTACTTCATGAGTACATCTAATACTCTATTAGAAATTGTTGAGATCTTAATGGTTTAAGAGTACAAATCTTTAGAGTTATTAAAAAGTGCAAAGCTCTGCTGCTTGTTCAGGTGTGAGTTAAATGTTTTTCTAAATGTAATGTTATCTCACAGTGAATGCTAAACCAAGAGAAATATAATGTTGGCACTTTCTTTGTCATATCTGTTAAGAAACAAGTAGATGTCATCTAAGCGTATGGGCAGTTCTGTTAATGAGCCCTATACTTCCTTTTGAACTACTCATCTTCAGAAAGATGGAGAGTGGTTGCTGTTGTTGATAACTAGGAGATAACCAGGCAATAAAAGTGTGGAAGACCAGGCTAGCTGAGCTTGCTGTGACCAATCAATGAGTGAAGTGCATTGTCCAGTCCATAGTTCTTGGTTCTCTCAAGACTCATGCTATAATTAAGGGAACCATCTCGGTATGCCAGGCTGTCTATTTTTACATTAATTACTTGTTTGCAGTTAACTGCAGGTTTTCCATAGCATCAAATTATTGTCTTCAGAAGCAGAAGTGCTAGTATGTTAATGCAAAAGTTTTCTGAGCCATATCTTGGTCATTTGTTTGGTAAAAGTCTGAGTGAAGGCAGGAAAGATGCAAATTATTTAAAAATAATAGTAGACATGTTAGAGTTTGGACAATACAGAAACTCTGGCTAGGCTGGAGGCAAAACCAAGTTTGGTCAGGCCCTGACCCTTATTAGCAAGCCATTATGAAAATGCTTGACTTTTTTTTATGTTTATGCTCCTGAGGAGTGGGGTGTTGTATTGATGCTCAGTTTAACATTGCAGATTCAGCATTTGGATAACAAGATGGGGCAACTCTACTGTAGTTGATTCAAAAATTCTCATATGCGTGTCCTAATAACAAAGCATGCTAGAGAGGGAGTGCAATGGAATGGAACGGAACTGTTAAGTTGGCGTTGGTGGTGGGTTCAGATAGCACATGGTTAATTTGGATTGATACATTTGCTTCCTCACTGGAGGTGTTCAAGGCCAGGTTGGATGAGACCTTGAGTGATCTGTACTAGTGGGAGGTGTCCTTGCCTATGGCAGGGGGTTGGAACTAGATGATCCTTGAGGTCCCTTCCAACCTTACCATTCTATGATTATCCAGATTTCTTTACTGTTCCTTAGTGCCGTGGTAGATGCTGACTGACTGCACGCAGTGGTGTTTCTCAGTCCAGTGCTGTAAACAACAGTGTATCTTTTTCTGGATTGCTTGTATGACCTTTTAAAAAAGCTCTTAACTTTCATTACTGGGGTCCTGACAGAAGGGATCAGTGTCAAGGGCTTTATTTGTTTAGTGTGATACCCCCTGCTCCATATAAACATTTATTTGGTGAGGTATTTGTTGCATTAGTTACATCTCTTCGCTCCTGCTGTTTGCCTAGCAGACTGCATGTATGTTTATATGTCTCATAGGATATGCCTTAAATTTTTGTGATCTGACTCGGCTTTGATAGCTTCCTGGAAGGCATTGCTTGTTGTGAGTACGTGGATATGCTTTGCCACGCTGAGTACTTGTAGCCAAGGTTATTAAAGTGCTAATTTCATGAGAATGACATCTTACAGAATGTAGAACAGCTCTGCTGAGTTGTGGCAAGGTCACTGGGACAGCAGCTGTGTAGAGCAGTGTATGTCTTCCCAGAGCAGTCATGGCTTTCTGTATTGTGGGGAGTGAGCTCTCACAAACTGTAGCACCACAGAAGATGTTCTTTTAAACCTTTCTTTCCATGAGCTTGAACTCTGGCACTTTTGGCAAAGTCCTGCATAAGGACTGTGATGCTTTTGGTATGCGAACCATAGACACACTCCAGTAATGTATTCTTTGCCCTTCTCCCAGCAAAGACACTGCCTCTCCAGGCTTTGATGGTAAATTGATGGCTTCCAGTATCTGTGACACTGCCTACTTTATTGAGATGGTACTTGGAGTCTATGTTTGAAAGCGAAAAGGAGGAAAGGTGCTGGTCATAACCCTCTTCTAATCAGCATGAGAATTACTTCTGCTTCATCCTTCCTACAGAGTTAACTCGCCTTGTTTTCCATGTGGCATTTTGAACAGATAGAAGAATTGTATTGATAAAGTTGTACAGTTCACGAGTGTTGGTGTGTTGAGAAAGGTGGTAATAAGCAAGTGATTCTCCACTGATGTGTGACAGTGTGGGCCAGCTAAGTAAACCTGGTCACTTCAGCCCCATTTTCAGGTGACTAAGTATAAGGACTGGGTGTCACACCATTTTCCTTATCCAGTAAGGGAGCAACAGAAATTCAGCTGCCAGTGAGTGATAAGTTGCAAGGCAGTTCTTTTCTGCATAAATAGATGTGCTATAAGATTGACTGTTTGGGATGATGATGTGCTAGGTATAGAGGTTGCATCTAAGCTTTGTCAGGAGGAAAAATAATTTTTTTTTTTTTTTTTTTTTTTTTTTTTGTCCAGTCCTTAGTGCTTTGACTGCCACATTAAACAGGCTGTGAATGCCAGTCAGAAGAGTGTTGCATCAACCTTCTCTAAGTAGTCTTTCTGCAGAGATGGTATTGGAGTCTGACGTGGTGGGTGAAAAACCCATAGCAAAGGTATAGTTGTAGTAAGGAAAGAAACTCTTTTCAAAGACTGCTTGCGGTGCCTGAAGGAAGAGGAGTTATTGCAACTAATGTATCCCCTTATGCATGAGGGGAACACAACTTCAGCAAGCCAGTGAGTGGGATGAAAAACTGCAAGTGAGGCAACAGAAAGCAACATCTCTAAGTACATTGTTGTACAAACAGTTACCCAGATGGAAATGTGATATCAAAACTAATCCGTATTAACATGCTGATGGAATGTGAAATTGTAGTGATTAGATTTGTTCTTATTTAAGAAATAGGTGCATAATTCTGGCTTTGATTCAGTTCAACCGTAACTATAAAGTAAATGTATAGACAGGTGGCAAAAATCTTATGTGGGATACTTGCCACCATAATATCTGGATTCCTGTAAAATACTGGGAATAGAAGTTGAAAGAAGGTGAATATTGTGCTTTTCCTTTGGAAGGAACACTGGGTAAAACTGAGCATTAAAACAGATAGTTCTAAAGAGGGATAAATAGAATGCAAATTACCTCTCTCTCATTTCACAGAAGAAAAAGATTCAAGTGAGACAAATATTCCCATCTACACTTACCGTTGTGGTCGCTTTGCAACTCAGGGATGAAATACCGTGGTTCGCTGTACTTGGACTATATTTTAACATAGAAATTAAAGCCACTGTGAAAAGTGGCTCCCAGTAATGTCTTTTCCTAGGAGAAAATAAAAACTGTGTTTCAGGTTATTTCGTGCCAGATGCCTTTTAATTTTTTTTTAAAGTATTTCAAAGTTTTGGTTTTTTAAATGTATATAATGCCAGTATCTTGGAGTAAGCTACTCAAAGACTGCCTACTGCCCAATTCTGTTATGTGAACTTAAGTGTGTTTCCTTCCCCTTTAAATGTGTCAGAGATGCTCAGCAGCAGATGGGTCTTATTTGTCATAAGCTGAAGGTAGTTATACTAGACAGGATAGATGAGGATAGAAAGTGATGAGCACTCTGCTGCTGCAGTGTGGTTTGCTCTAAGTGATTGGAATGAAGAACTTTTGTCTGTTCTGAGTAAGTGGACTGAACCTGAACGGTTCCTCGTAAGATTGCTGTAAATTTTTGCAGCCCACTTCATGAATTGAATTATGAAGGCTTTAGGTCTGATTCTTTATGAAGTTTTCACTGAGATTTTGTCTTGGTTTTAAAAATGTTCTTGTGTGTGCTTTGGTGGGTTTTGGTTTTTTGTATGTTTGACTTTTACCATGGAAAAGTGCTAAGCCACGAAGATATGCATACAGGTAATTTCACCTTATAAGGCCATATGCTGCAGTTTGGAGGTGGAAAGTATTTACTGCTCCTCTGGGCAGTAGTCATTGAAATACGTGGATCACAGACATCCAAAAGTTAGGCAACATAAGCATAAGGTACAAGAACTAACTGTAGAATAATACTTCCCCAGACATTTTTCTGTTCTTCAGCAACTTTCAGTTTGGGATAACTTTAGCCAGAAGTGATGTACTTTGTCAGTAATGCTCCCCAATGCCCTATCCACCCCACTCTTCCCAACAAGGTGTAGATTGTAATGGAATTGTAATCATGCAAAGTTTGACCACAAATTAACTGTTCAAACTGGGTGCCAGTACCGCCAGAAGAATAAAGGCATACAGAATGACTGAATAAGTTTTAGAGTGTAAAGTTTCTACTCACTGGAGCAGTATGGTTTTATAGTAACATTTAATAGGATTAGTGGGGACAAACAATCCAAATAGTTTGGATAGGTCTTGATCACAAATATATGATGCATTGCCTTTGGGAATGAGCATAATAGAATGGTAGTTTAAAAGGTCCCTCTTCTCTCTGAGTTCATTGCAACAGGTCTGGGATTTTAGGCATCACTGTGGGTTTGGGGTTTGGTTTTGTTTTTTTTTCCCTCCTTGTGGCCTTGCTGTGGAAGGAGAATCATGGGTGGCAATAATCCTAGTCCCCTAGTGGCTTCTGCTTTGGTAATATGTTGTGGATTGAGACATCTGCTGGTGATAAAGGTCAAGAATAAAAACATGATTTTTGCCATTGAAAGTCTCCAGTTATCAGACTACAGTGACAAAGCATATCTTCTCTGTATCATGTTGTCAGTTTATTTATAGGTTAAAAATGCCTTTTTTCTTCCCCCTTTTTTAAAATTGACATTCGCAGAAGTTGGTAACTTGATCATGTTCTTTGGTACAGTTGTAGGAGTTAGTAGTGATCCACAGGTAGTTCTGACAGAGCCAGGTAGTTCTGACAGAGGAGTTCAGTTCTGTCACTGGTGGATGCTGTCTCTGAACATGGGGATTTGTCTTCTAAAGTGTGACAGTGATGCTTTTATTTTTTCTTCGAAGGGAACTATTACTATTGGAGAATGATAGATGAAGCTTAGTATCATGCCTCTAAGAATTGATAGATGAACTCTCTGTATGCAGCTTCTGATGAAAAGCAGAATAACTTACTTAAAGCAGATTGTTTCAGTATGAGTTCAGAGACAAACTGGGTCTTTGTGACCCATTCAGGTCTAGCAGGATTGCTGACTTAGTCACTGGGGTTTGTTTTCTAATAAACTGTTTCATTTTGGCAAGAGAAACCTTTACTGTTCTTTCCACTTTGCCTTGGGCTTGAGTAAGATTTATGTCATTCTTGAGGTGGAGGTGAATAGAGGCAAACATTGGTCAATAATAGAGCTCTGTACAGGTAATGAATTTGGAGAATGTTGTATGTATAAATAATTTCACAACTGAATTGGAACTGAACCATAACTCAGTAATGGTTCATGTTGAACAGGGATATTGCTTTTCTGAACACAGTATTGCTGCAGTTAATAAGAAGCATTGCCAAAATAAAACCCAAGGAAATGACAAGTCCAGTGACAAAAGAAAAAAATCTGTTAAGCAGTAATTTTTTAAAACTAGCAATATTGGAGACTTTATTACAAACTTCAGCCAGCTAACAAAATGGATTTTGTTTGGACAGCAGTTCATGACAGCAAATAAATGGAGCAGTTTGGGAGCACAGGTTCTAGGAAATGGAGTAATAGGGAGATGAAGTGACAGGTTCACCCTGAGGTATTTGGAGAGGTCAAAGCTTACACATTTACTTAGAGATATCAGGAAACTTGAAATTGATAGATTTTGAAATTGTTCTATGGGAAGAACTTCTTGAGCAAAGCTGAGTTTTGGTGGATTGATTGGTTGGTTTTTTAAAACCAAACACCCCCAAGCCAGCAATGTGAGATGGTAGGTGACTATTGCTTCAGCAGCTGACAAGTTCTTTATTGTTTATCAGTGTTTCCAAATGGTCACTGTTTTATTTCCCCTCGCCTTAGCTGATGTTTCCCCTGTCAGCTGAAGGATGGGCCACTGCTACCTATGTTTTGGGCTTGGATGCAGTTGAGGGAGTGGCAACCTCTAAAGAGATGAAACTGGAAGTGATGGTCAAAGGAAGCATTTGGCCTCACACCATGAGGTAAACTGCTGAGGTGGAACATGCCGTGTCCTGTTCACCTGCATCACTTGGTACAGAGCTGATTCCTTTGGATGGCATGGATACTGCACCAGTTTCTGTACCTGAGCAAAGTCCAGCATGTAAATCCTTCCTTTAATTTCAGTAGAACTCACTTGTAGTAGACTCACATGTCACAGGTTACAAAAACAGAAACAGGTGCCCACCTCCAGCTGTCAGGTCTGGTGAACAGTTGTGGCACGAGTCTGGTCACTGACTGAGATGATAGTTGAATTCTTCTGCCTTGGGAGAGGTGAAAATAGGAGGCCTGGCACATTAAAGCATTGCACTGAGAAATCCAAAAATGACCAACTTGGATCTCTCTGCTGCTTTCAGGTCCTTTAAAAGCCATCTACTGTTTTAAGTGTGGTGATTTTTAAAGCAAATAGGCAATAGGATGGTTGAATCTTTAGTCCTCTGGAATAAAGATACACCTGGAGTGGTTTTGGTCAGCCAATGAGGTTTCTAATGTGTGGATTTAATAACAAAATAATACTGCCTTTTGGGTCAGTGATGTCCACAGCCATTTGTTGGTTTGTGGTTTGTGGTTTTTTTTTTTCTTTGTTTGTTCATTTTTTTTTGGTTAAGTCACAGAGTAATAACTGAATTAAGATTGTGTGAATCTGCTCACAGATAGTGAGCTGTTGTGGCTTTTTGGTAGTAAACCAACTTAATTATCTTTAACAAAAATGGCAAATTTATGCCATACATTTGTGTGACAGAGATGCAGCACAATATTTTCAGAGAGCTCTGGTACTACTTTGGAAAGGCTGTGCATGTTTTGCTGGTGCCTAGTGTAGCTGTAATTTTGTCTAGATAGATATTTGTTGCATAATTTCCAAGGTTGATTTGGAGATGTAATTAGCTTTTTGATTTCATAAAATGGTACCTAGTGAAGAAAAACAAAAAAGACAAGCATGTAGGTTTCAGTGCATCAAAATTAAAATGCACCCTCATTATTTTCCTGTGTTTCCAGGCTGATGGGATGGGTTTTGAAATTCAGTTTTGAAATTTGAAGGGATCTTACTGAAGGTGTAGTGTACAGTTCTGGGAGACTGTTTGTATCTCCTGTGATGTTTGAAAGAATATTTAAATTTAGAAAGTGTTTAAGCTTTGCTGTGGAAACACTGCAGTCTCTTTGCGTGAGGTTAATTCCAGGTCTTTCAGAATTTTGTTTTCCTTGGATGTTATTGGTGTGGAATAGCTGTTTTGTGCCATGTGTTTGTATCCTGTAAGCCACTTGAATGACGTTACAGAACTGGTCTGTAGTTTCACACTCTGACTTCACTCGCATACCAAATCTGCTGCAGGCATAATTAATGGTGTGACTATAGTCTACTGGTTTGGGGAACTAATGTAAGTTAAATTCAACTTTTGGATGAGACTGCGTGTTTGTGGCAGACAAAACATCCTCGTGTGTGTGCCCCACACCCTCACTTGTACTACTTGCATTGATCAGTGTGTGCTTGCTGTGCTGTTTCAGCTTGATAAGTCAGCAGCAGATACTCTACCAGTTTTTGTTAGGTTATTTTTTGCTGAGTTGTAAGACTTTTTGCTGAGTCTTTCAGCACGTTAAATGCCAGAGCTGGCTTAAGGGATTGGGTCTTCCCTTGCAGTCTGGGAAGAGATAGGACCCTCAGAACTAGCCTTTATTAATTTTAGGCTGCTGAGAACTCCAGCTTAAGTTGCATTAACCTGGATTTGTTTCCTGATCTGAGAATGTGACTACTCTCCTAGGTGAGACCATTTGCCTGCAATTGTCTGCAGCAGTGCTAGAGATACTTCTGGAAATGCTGGAGTTCCAACTTCATTTTTATGAACTGCCCCAAGTGACTTTTTCCAGCTTTTGCACCATCAGCAGGTAGATTGATGCCTGCAAATACATCCGGAAGCTGTGGAGGGAAAAAAAGCAATCACATCTGACAAGCTTTCTTTCATGTATCTGCTGTTAACAGTATTGTTTGCCCTACATCCAATTCCCTAGTCATCAGAGCAAAGCTTACAGGCTGCAGTATAAGGCTAAACAAGGTAATGGGATTTTCCTCCCCCCCTGCCACGCTGAGTTCATCTGGGTGCATCATGGTGCTTTTAAGCACGTAGTTGCAAACATTGCAAGGTACAGCAAACCGGTTCATCGTGATTTCAAGATTGAGGTTTGCCAGCAGTCTGCAATGTGTAGGACCAGAAGATGCAGGCTGTCGCAGTGAGTCTTGAGCCTGTCTTGGTTGACTTAAGTTGATACAAGTTTTTTTTCCAAAATAATCCTGATTGATCCCTTCCGTAAGACTATTCAGTGTTCAACCCAGACATGCAGTGAGTTCAGTCCCCAGATTTAGAGGATTCTGCAAGCTGGCTTCAGCTGGGGGACAGTGGTGTGGTTTTGGTATGTTTTCCTTTTTGCAGAAGCAAAAGGTTTTCCTTTTTGCAGGATTTGAAATCATATTTGCTTTTCTATAATGTCAGTCCCTTCAGGGTAATTTATGTGCACTGGAGTTAATGCTGGCAGCCAGTGGCTTTCCAGTTTCAGGTCTGGAACTGTCCTGTAAATGCCTGTTTTAAGTGAACTACACCTCATTTGTCCATGCAATAGTCCTCTCCCCTATACATAATTCAAATTGACCTAGGCCCTCCAATCTGTATACTATAAAGATAGCCTGAAAGTGTCCCCAGTTCCTTCACCAGTGAAGAGTGGGAAAAGGGTGTTCAGTAAGCTCCTATGCATTGGTGCCATCACCCCTGTATTGCTTTTTCACCTTGGTTTGCAAAATAGCCCCTGAGTTTACTTGTTGTTTTCCTGCTTTTGATGTAGTTCAGTAACACTTCAAGGTGCTGCCCAAACATCTTTCAGTTCCTTACTTACTGTTTACTTTTGACTACCATGTACTTGATAATCTGTTCTGTTTCCATTAGTCAAACTTTGTTTTCAAAAGCTGACCTCTCTCTGATGCTCTCCTTACCTTCCTTATTCAGTCATGCAAGGTGTAGGCTTTTGTTGTAGGGGCTGAGATTTTTTTCAACTGCTTTTGTTTTCTCTTCTAACTGTGGTGAATGTTTTACCAGGTATTGTAATACAGAATTCTGTCTGCTTTGTTAACATTTTGCTGTTTGGATCATTCCTTTCAGGGTTGGGATGATTGATTTGTTTGGGTGTTTGGTTTTTTTTTTTTGAGTGGGAATGGGTTGAGAAGATTACTGATCACTTGATTTTATTTTTTTTCTACTTGAAATTAATTTTCTGTGCACTAAATATTTTTATGGCCTGTTGTGGTCAACTACAATGTTGAAACACAATTGCAGTGCAGGCACAGTTTTAGAGCAGGTTTCCTGTTGATACCCTTTAAGTCTTGTGTGCCACTCAAAACCAAACCAAAAAATACATCTTTCCAAGCACTTGTTTCTAAGGAAGCAGTTGTTAGCTAGGTAAAGAAATAATTCTCTGCATCTCATTCTGATGAGGCACAAGGTCAACTTTATATTGGGAGATTTCAGTCACTGTTAAAGCCTTCCTAAGGTTGCAACTCTGTATCTCCCTGAACTGGTAATGCAGTTGATATGTCTTTATTACTCAATTATGTGTCTATGCATCTTCTACCATAAGTTTATTTGGTTCCTCTTCTCCTGTAATACTTTATGACATTAAATGTTTGTGTCCTTCACATATGGTGCCATTCCCCACCAGACATTTTGTTGTTCCTGTTGGCATTGCTGAGTAAGCTGGTAGCCTATCAGTATTACACTGTATTGATTTGTCCTACTTCCATCAAGCCTTGGAGATGCTTGTTACTTTGAGGGTGTCAGGTGAGGCCAAGCGTTTGGGCTGCTTCTGTGTTCTTCTGAAATTTCTAGCAGTAGTGTAGGTGTTTTTAAGTTCCAAAACTCTGATTAGCATACCAGCCTGGCTGACACAAGTGTGACTAATGGGCATGCCTAACAAGTTCTTCCTGTTCCCATCATGCCTAAATCCTTTCCCTCTGTATCACGGGCTTCCTGTCCTACCCTCCTCCTCTGGCCTCGCATGTTGAACTGGCAACTTTTCAGAGAATAACACCATGAAATTCCTGAATGTAAATCTCCTGCCCAGTGACCTGAACTTGTTGGCCAGAGCAACCATCCTGTGCTTCCCCATGCTATTGTTACTAGCATGGATCTCATGGATTGCAATTTTCTTTGCTGAATCACCAACTAGTCAGTGTAGATGCCCTGTGAGGTTGCAACCCTTGTATCTGATGGGCAGTGTGCCAATCGATTGTCAGATGCCACAAATACAGCTATCTGTGTGTCTAGTAAAGATGTCTGATACTCCTACCTGCTGCTGCTTTAGTCTTCAAGTCTGTTTGCTACAAGGAGGATCCCTAGTTCAACAGGATGTGGTAAGAGCAACTGGAGGGTGGATTGCTTCAAGTGATTATCTCTGACCCAACTTGTGACCACATGAATGCTTGAGATGGCACAAGACATGATGCATCATTCTATCACTAACTGCAGTTTATCCTTCTTCCAAAGGAACTACAGACTGCTTCTCTGGCTTGTCCCTATACCATTTCTCTGTTGCCTAAATCCCAAGTGCTTTTCGTGTTCAAGGTTAGAATGGTTATGTTTACATTCTGAGCAGTTTTGTTCTCTCCTGTGCTTTGCCTAATCTGCTAATGCAGCCATGTGTCCGAAAGCTCTGCTGCTGTTCCCAGCAACACAGACTGTTCTATGTAAAGTAATTATTTTTCTGTTAAAATCTTACTGCTGTTCCTTTTGTTCAAGCTGCATGCACCACTTCTCATGGAGTGCTGATGTAAGCAGTCATTGTCCTTGCCCATTTAGACTGCCCCTTTTGCCTCTTCCTCTCTCTGAGCTGGTGTCCCCAAACGTGTTCCTGCGCAGTGAAACAGAACAGAGAAACAAGCTTGGTCTCAGTTAAACTGGTAAAAAGGAGAGAGGTGTATTTTTAACCAGATTAGTTTGCCAGTCCCACATGTTTGTTCCAGAAGAAGAAAGGAGGCAATCTGTCTGGGGATGAGAAGGTTGGGTGAGGCTGTTTTTATTTAAGCAACAACTCTGAACTTTGCTCTTACTCAACCATCTGTGCAGTCATTTATGATTTAAGGGGTGGAAAGACATTGAGAGATCATCTAGTTCATCTGAAGGCATGACATCTCTCTGTTTTATAGCTATGCTGACTGACAGGTGTCTGTCTTATTTGAAAAAAATACAGTCTCCAATGGCAGACAATACTTTCAGCCATAACTTTTGTACCAGTGAGAACTCCCTGATTTTGAATCTTCTTTGTCAGTGTTAAAAGCACTGTCTTTAGTGTATCTTTTCCATGGCAAAAATACAAATCCCATTTGGCTGTAATTCCAGCACTCTATTCAGCCTGCCTTTGAACTGCTGTCTCGCAGGTTAAGTTACATGACTAGTTCTGCACAAATAGTGCAGTCTGGAGTGCAACAATTTAGTAGTAATTTTTGTGATCCAACAGATTAATGTATTCCAGCTGTAGAGTTACTAAGTCTGAATTAGAGGACAAATTCAAATTCTGCTGAGACTTGGGTTTTAGCTTGTCTTGCAACATTATGGTGAGCTCCTTACACCAGTACCAAAGTAATCATGTGCTTGTTAATTTTTCAAATTTATGCACTTAAAAAATACTCAGGTATGCTCTAAAGTATCTTGTTATTGTAGAGTTCCTCGAGTTTCAAGTCTCTTGGCAGTAGCTGCTGTGCAGTGGACCTTTAGAATATGTACTTTAACATAAAGGATCAGTGATTTTTAAAGCCATAGTTTTGAATGTTTGGCTGCATTGCAGTCTCCTGGTAACTGATACCTTGGTGTGTAAGTTGTGTTAACACATTACTGCTATTAAAAAAAACCCAAACAAATCCTGTGTAGTTCCAGATTTTCTTAGGTTTCTTTAAGCATTTCTCTTTCCTTTGAACTAAGTTCCACTTAAGCTGAAACCTCCTGTGTGTTAATTTTTTAGAGTCTTGGCAAATTCTCAGTTATTGGCAGAATTTTTTTGTTCAGCTGTTTATGTTGTGCCCCTAGGTTCTTATGTCTCAGCATGCATTGCGTATTTGGCAACAAACAAAAAGCATTTTAAAGGTCCAAATGGATGCCTTTGAGACTGTATGTCTAGTGTCTCATTTGTGAATTTAATGAAAGTTACTTTCCAGAAAAAATTGCATACATTTCTACCTGCTTCTACTCATTTATCTAATATTTTAAAGGAACATCTTGTCTCAGAGTTAACTAGTGTTTTAATGAATTTCAGCTATGATTTATCTGTAGCAGGAGAACCCCAGTTATAGCTCTAATAAAATTTTGTGTGACCTTTTAAAAACTACAACTCTCTGGTGTCTTGACTAACTGCTTCAGGTAGTATTTCAGCATAACAACAAAATAAAAAAAGGCAGTTTATGAGAACCCAGCATCTCCATTGCTAGTGGTCACTGGCATTTTGGGTGGAACTGTCGAGCTATCAGAATAAAAACTTCAGCATCTTCGTTGGCAATGAGAACAGACTTTCTTTTAAGGTACTATGTATAGAATCTAAGCTAGGGCTTGTGTATTAAGCTGCTGTCTGAAATCTATGCAAAACATGGCTTTTAGCTTGTATTTAATATGCAGCATTTCCAAGAGAGGGTGGAATTGCTTGCTGTCTTACAAGAATGCAGGCAGTGCTGACACTGACCTTCTAGACTTTGTGTCTACAGAATGCTTTTTCTCTTATCAACCTTTAAAACTAATTTTGTGCCTGAAACATGCTGCTAGGCTAAAAGAGGAAACATTATACCAGCACCTCAAAACTAACGTTTGCTGCATTCTTGCTAGTGACTTCTTAGGAAAGAATGAATCTAGGAGCTGGAGCTATTCTTATCTGATTTCTTTAGCATTGTCTTCACTATTCCTTTACAGGATAGAAGTTCTGGAGACCTCACACAGCATTCTAAATGATTTTGGATGAGGTGTTCTAAAAACATTTGGTTTTGGAATTTTAAGAAAGGGTTCTGAATACTTTCAATGTGTTAATTGCAAAAATATTTTGTTTCAATTCCAGTTTGTAAGTAGAATGATTACAAACTATATATGAGATCTTAGGTGCTGAAATTGTTTCAACTTTGACTTGCAAAGCTTCCAGTTATATGTTTTTAGGGTGCCTGTGTTGCATCCTTTGAAATGTTTTTCTTTGGCATTTGTAGATCTAACTCAGGACAATTTGTTCCTCTGAGGGAAGACTGCATAGTGTTGGTGGGGGAGGATAAGTAGCCAAGTCCTTTCAAGTGCTTGTTAATTTGAACCCTTGTTAATTTGTTAACATGTTTGTTAATCTGCCTACATCTGAACATGGGGTACATGAGTTTTGAGCTCATTTTTAGATATGGAGGCAGCATCTGGTTTTAAGTTGCTCACTGTCTTTGAAATTGGGGTGGGGAGGTGATTTTTGGCTGGGACCTAGCCAGTTCAAAACACTTAATGTAGCCAGAGTTACTTGACGCAAACTTTTATTGGCTCAAAAGCAGCATTTTCCTGGGTTTTCTGCCTGCTGCCATGAAAGGGAACATAAAATCATGTATTGTCTTCTGGGGGTATGAGAAAGGTAGGAGTAGCCATGGAGAAAACATAAGCTTTGCTTTAGTGGATTTTGTGAATAGTTTCTGTTAAGGAGCCAGTAGTTTCAATGTATAATCTGAAGTTAGTTGGAGCTGATTAAAAGAAGGTTAATGTATGAGTAGTAATAAAGGTATTGGCAAACAAAACAATGTTTCTTGGAAATATTTAAATAGAAAGTTATAGTCAGGTGACTGCAGACTTGGAAGTAGTAATGTTAATAATTTGTAATGACACTGAATTGATTTATTAACTTCATAAAGTCTGATTTTTCTGCTCTGGTTCATAATTGTGCAATTGGGGAAAAACAATTTGCTTAAGTAGGTCAGAGCATAAATGTGAACAGCTTTATAATTTAAATATACGTATTGTTACATAATTTAAATAAATAGTAGAAATTATGGTGTCTTAACTACCTAGAATATGCTGACACTTGTTCTTGGTTGGTTTTGATATTAGAGCACAAGTTTATCTGGAGGTCCAGTCCTTACACTGCATGCATTAATAAGCATGTGTGTACTGTCTTGAAAGATTAAGCATTATTTGATAAGAGGAGTTCAGTCTTTATGCTTGTATTCCAAAATTCAAAATCCACTTTTTTGCAACTTTTTACTGAGTTTCGGGGATATGTGCTGAATGGTGAAAATGAGGGCTTCAGAATTTATGGAAGCAATTAGCAACCTGTTTAGGAAGAAAGCCTCAACCCTCGCAGACTTTAACGGCTGTGTGGAATGCAGTAATTTGAGTGTAACTTATTTTCTTCTCTCTGATTTTCAAAACCTGCTCATAAAGGAAGTTAGAATAAGTATGAAAAAGAGGGAGAACAGAAATGGAAGATGAGATCAAAGGGGAGAAAGGGGAAGGGAGAGAAGCCACCTGAAATACTGAAATGAGCACAGTGGGCAGAAGAATGAATCTTGAAGCGTTGAAAGGTCACTATCTGATGGAGGAGGAGTAGGCAGTTTAGTAGCCAGGTCCAAACAAGCAATTGGTGTTTGTGTGTACCAGTGATATTTGACATTGAGGCTACACAAGTGCCCTACTACATCTTACATGGAGCTGTGCAGGAATGGGCTTCTCTGGGTTCTCCATCTCTGCCATTTATTTATGTGGTGTNGGGGGGGGGCGCATGTATTCCCATTCTGTAATACCCTGCCGATGTGAGGCAGGTAGTTGCTGATCCAGAAGGGTGTTGTGTGGTTATGGCTTTGTTACAAAACAATGTACAGTTCAAATTCCTGATCTAGTACTTAATGAGAGCCAGAATCAACTAGACCAAGAGTAGAGCCATCCTATCTGCTTTCACACATACAGTGCTGTACCTCTCTGATAAACATGGTTGCCCAGAGGTAGCTGAGGGATGTCTCTCTCTTCAAGATGCATTGCTCCACCTCAAGGTCTGCCAAGAGATTTGTAGGCACCTTTAATGGAAAGAAAAAAAATTATATATATATATACACACATACATACACACACACATACTGATAAGCCTCTAAATAAAGCAAAGCTGATTATTGTCTTCAGTGTTGTGTTTTGTTTTGTTTTGTTTTTTGTGTTGAAACAAATATTTGATTGGTTGGTTCTGTGGAGCATGTTAGTAATTTACCTTGCTGGTCAAGACTTGGATAGGATTAGAAGAAGTTTACAGGATAGAAGGCTAAACCGACTAGTCAGAGGTAAATATGGAAAGCAGGGGATCATGGTGTGCATGATCACAGAAAGTGCTGTTATAATACCCTGGTGAGGTGCCTTGGCATCACCATGGCTGTGTTTTAAAGAGGGTGTACCCCTTTGTTCCTTTCTGGTAGTTCCTTTTTGTGTTGTTAGCTTTCATTATTTGACACTGACAGATTTGTTCTACTCAGCATTCAGAAGATGGACAAACTCCTCTTTCCTTACTGTTCCTTTGCTTCCACAGTCTTCTTAGGGAGCTGTGATATTTTCAATTTTACTTCTTGGTTTTTCCTTCCTTATGTCTACTCTGAAATTATGCCTTCCCCTCCCTCTTTTGTGTGGGTGACAACTTTGTGCCACTGTTCTTCATTATTGCAAATATTTTAAATTTGGAATGACTAATGGTTTCCCCTCTTGCAGGCATGATTCTGACAAGAAATAGTAAACATTAAGGCTGTGTTAACTTTGCTGTTGCTATGATCAGCAGCCAAGGTGCTGGAGGAATCTTATGATACTTCATTGGGTAATACTTGGGTCATACTTGGAAAGCTGTCTCCACAGCTGTGTGGGCTAGGAATATTTTTAAGGTTTAATTTATTTGTTTTTTATTTAAAACTATTAATTAAAAGATACAACCATACCTATAGACTAACTGCATAGGGTCAGTGTTGGATCCTCACTTAAATTTGATCCTAGCATCTTGGGAATACAGATTACTTCAGCATCTGAAGTACAGCCTTTGGGATTGATGTTCAGAAGATAGTTTTAGATGACTTAATTTAACTTGATGATTTAGTAGCTATCCAGATATATCAGCCTCATATCCACTGACTGGGGTATAAAAAAGTTGTAATGCTGCTTTGTGATCTTGAGTTTGTGGTGAACAAGAACTGCAGTTGGAGCACAGTAATTTGAAGCAGTGTGAGCTGATTAACTGGTCTGTCCTCTGGGTTAGCGTATAAATACTCAGCTGTGTGTGTCTGCACAGACACTGTGACGTATCAGCCCCTTAGATAAGCTCCATTTGTACCCACATGAGGTTGTCACTATGGGAGTGTGGGGAAGAAACCTTCCATTTTGGAAGAAAATTCAAATGCCTAACCCTCAAACAAGATACACAGACTTGTAGTTGTATCAGTGACCCAGAGCAATGAGGCAAGTAGTGAGATGACCTGTGCGGAAGGGGCCGTCCTGAGGAATTTCCAGGTGACCTGTGCTGCTGCAGACCAAGTGCTCAGTCATGACCACCCATACTGCCCTGAGGATTATCTCTGTGGGAGATGTCAAGATGCTGAAGGTTATTGAAAGGGCACTTATGTCATGGACAGTTGAGGGCTGGCAACAATAAAATTGCGTTGAGTATAGAAATGGGTAAAGCTGCTTTTGTCCGGAGCTATGATTCTGTGCTCTGTGTAGACCATCACTTACACTGTCAATTTTGTATCTCTGAGGAACTGGAAATATTCAAATCTTTTTTTAGCAATGCTAAATAAGCCTACATAACCAACTTGTGTGATTTCTGAGTAGTTCTGGATTTTGTAACACGTAAATATTTATTTTAGCAAAGTGAACAGCGAACTTAAGAACATATGTCATAGAAACTCAATTAGTTTCATGAGGTTGATGGATTGTCTTGTGAGAGTTGAAGGAAGAGGGTGCAAAGGAAAACACAGTAGAGAGAGAGCAGTGTTTGACTGAGTGTCCAGTCTGGGCATACCTGAATGTCGTTGTCTTCTCTTCATAACGTGTTACTTTTACCTTCTCTTTTCTGGAATGCCACCGTATTTCCTCAGCTTATCTAGCATTGCGTCCAAAACCAGCAGCACTGGTCCTGCAGCTGAGTGAAAGCCACCTGTCTGGCTGTGTTTGTGACTCTATGTCCATTTTTAAAATTAATTTTAATATATTGAATGCAGTGTTGTTTAAGGTCTTGTAGGTTCCTTTTAGAGAATGACCGATCAGTAAGCAGTGAGTCCTCTTATTTTTAACCCTGATTATGCTGTTGTTTAAACTAGATTTTCTTTAAATAGTAGCTGCTTTCTGACCTTTCTTAAGATTAGCTGCTTAGCTAAGCAGAACTTGCTAACAAATTCACACCTAGCAGCTCTGATTTGGACTGTGAAGCTGATCTCTGTAGGGCATGTAATGATTTCAGGAAAACCACCAAATGCACTGCACTGCTATGTAGCTAAAGAAAGGAATCTCTAAACGTGTTGTTCTGAAGTTCCAAGAGGAGATGGTTGGTGACTTGCTGCACTGCTTAGACACACAGTCTGTGGGGCTAGATGGCATACAGCTGAGGATACTGAGTGAGCTGGTAGAAGTCCTCACCAAGCTGACAGCAGTTGAACATGAGCCAGCATGTGCCCCGGTGGCCAAGAAGGCCACTAGCATCCTGGCCTGGATCAGGAATAGTGTGACCAGCAGGAGCAGGGAAGTGATTGTCCCCCTGTACTTAGCACTGGTAAGGCTGCAGCTTGGGTACTGGTTTCAGTTTTGGGCCCCTCACTGTAAGAAAGACACTGAGGTGCTGGAGTATATCCAGAGAAGGGCAATGAAGCTGGCAAAGGGTCTGAAGAACAGGTCTTATGAGGAGAAGCTGAGGGAACTGGGCTTCTTTAGTCTGGAGAAAAGGAGGCTGAGGGGAGACCTCATTGCTCTCTACAGACGTGGGATTTTGAGACATGGTTTAGTGGGACATGGTGGTGTTAGCTCAGTGGTTGGACTCAGTGATCTTAAGAGGGCTTTTCCAGCTGAAACAGTTCTATGATTCTATGAAGTGCAGTAGCTGACAGTCATGATCATTCAGTCTTGAGAATGACTGAAAGAATATGCTGTGCCCTCAGAATTATTTAAGAGCTTTTTCAGTAGTTATATTGTATTCTAAGCTACAAAATTGCAGATCTCATTTCTAGCTTCTGAAGCTTCAGACTGCCAGGTATAGGTAATGATGAAACTTGTTGTTGACTAACTGTATTGAAGGAGTAATGCAATAGTGACTGTATTTAAGAACCTCAGTATATTTCCCACAAGGAAGAAGAATGTTATCACTGAATAAATTTTCTCCTGTTCAGGGAAATCTATGCCTTTTTTTTTTTTTTCTTTTTAATATGCTCCAGTCTTTATGACTTTGGCTAGATTAAGTCATTCTGCTAGTAGAGTTGGGGTGTTCTCTGTATGTGTGTGATTGGATGCAGGCAGGCTAATGGATTTCTAATACTTCTCAGTAGCTAATTCTTTTTCCAAATGTGTAAAAATAGTCAAGCAACTAGTGCTTTTAAACTCGTATCAAAATATGTGTTAAGCAGCACTGTAGTGGGAAAAACAGCTTTTAGTTTGCATGTAGCCCCAGAAGGCTCTTTATATTGGCTTTCAGAATAGGAGAAATCTCATCAAGGCTTCTCTAAATTTTCACTTCAGAGTTCACTTTGAACTTGTAGATAACTTGCTGAAGAAAGTGACTTCTATTCTTGATTCAGAAAGTGCTTACATGCTCAAGGAAACGTTGAAAAGTACCTTGAGTCTCTCTGAAGCTGAGTCTTATGTTCTTTGAAGCAATAAATGAATGTTTCGTGATCTTTAGGATATGGTTAATGTTACATCTCTCTCAGTTCTGTAATACTGCTACATAGAATGAATCGTACAGAACTGTAAGATGAATGTGGATTTGCTCAGATACTTTTAATCCTGGAGGTTTGCAATGGCAGTTGTCTTTCACAATTTAACAGATAGCTTTGTGTATGAGTTGTCCCTTTGTTCTCTTACATTGCAACCTACAAAATCAGAAAAGGAATCTGCAGTAAACATCAGGAGACCATTTGGCCTCTCCTTTTGTTAAAGGATAGAATGAAATATATTTACGGTACTTGCAACAGTGACCTGTTTTTGGAAGCTTGAGAATACACTGAGGGATGGCAGCTGTAGATCTCCCAGGCTGGCAGTTTCAGCATTCATGTTTCTTATCAGTAGGATTTTTTTAATTGAAGATTTTACATTTCGATCATCTTAGCATCTTCTGTTGCCAGATGTTCCCTGAAGTCTCTGAGTTAAGTAGCTGGCCAGCAATTTCCTTGTCTTTCTGTTTTTTATTACAAATAATAGTTGTTTTCCCTTATGCTTATTAATATTCATATCTCATGTTGCAGATTGTATTCATTGTGCCTCTTTCCCTTGTGCTTTGCTGGTTTTCTGTCCTTGTTTTCAATAATCTGATTCATTTTCAGTTTCTGCAAGTGTATCTGTTACTGTGATTGGTCTCCTTTGCACTTGTGGACATTTCCTTTGAGGAAATTTCCTTTCTTCTGAGGAGTTCTTGATTTTTATTTTTTTTTCTTACTCCTCTTGCAGAAAATCTAATGTGTTAATTGTCTACATTTACCAAATTCTGTCTTTATACCTTTGTGGGGTGTAGGGGGCACAGGGCAAGTTGTCATTCTCCCTTATTCCATTGTAGAGGTTCTTGAACACTTGCCTTGACTTCCTTGTGCCTTACCAGATTTTTACCTAGAATATATCTAGTAAGCTGAAACATTTTTCTTGCTATGTTGTGTTTGTGTGGCTGTTGCAGAAAGGCACTTAACAGATTTTGTTGTTCTTGACCAATTCCATAACAATATCCATCAAGTTTGCCCTTTTATCACAAACGAGGTAACTTTAACTTCTGCCCCCTCCTGAGCATCAGAGTGTGCTTACAGGTGCCCTTGATAAAGCTCACAGATTGGTTTGGGTTGGAAGGGATCTTAAAGTTCATCTAGTCAACCCTTCTGCAGTGAGCAGGGACATCTGCAACTAGAGCAGGTTGCTCAGCACCATCCAACCTGAACTGGGACGTTTCCAGTAATAGGGCATTTGCCACCCCACTGGGCAATCTGGGCCAGTGCCTTGCCACCCTCAGTATAAAACTTGGTAAAAGCTCTGGGTGTCTGTGTTCCTGCTCCTTCGTGACTAAGCTATGTCCTCTTGGATTGAGCAGTACAAATTAACTCCTTGAATTGTGAGCTCTGGGAATGCCACAGCCTGGAATATAACAAAGTGTAGTATGGATCACTTAGCAGGAAGCTGCTTTCTGGGATTCTGGATAAGGCTGGCATTGCTTGTGCAAGGGATCGCAGGGTATTGTTGCCATCATAAACTTCATTTTCTCCAGATACTTCTGGTTTGAAACAGTTAAAGGCTTGGCGTTATTTGAAGGTGTGGCATGATTCTGAATGAGACAGAGTAAGCTTTATGTTAAAAAATCTAAATGTTTAAATTTCTAGAATTTGGGAACAATGGGTTGTTCACTTGTGCAAAACAAAAAGGTAAACGCTGCTGTTGCAGCTTTACTTGTTCAGAGTGCTTTCAGAGTGTGGTGTTGCTTGGCGAACCACAGAGCTCAACTGGAAGCACTTTGGTCTTACAAAAGGGTAAGTGTGCTGACTCTGAAAAGCGTCTGATCCTACAGCTCTGGGTGTCAAGTAACATTAGGGTTGGAGACATTTTGTTCTCTTTGACTATGAAAGATGGTAGGTTAAAGAACTATAGTTAAAATGTATGTCTCAATATAATTTTCCCTCAGTTCATCAAGCTTAAGCATTTTCACTTCAAAATCGTACAAGGTTTTTTGGAAGTCTGCAAATGAAACAAAAAAAAGGTTCTTGCTTATCTTTTGTAAAGTAAACAAATATTCTTGATCTGCTATCCTTCTTTTCCCATATTCTCCCCTATCTCCCCTTTCTTTTTCTCCCTGTCCGTAAAAAGGAAACTTGTCATGCTGCTTCTAACAGTACCAGAAGACCACGTTCACACATCTTAGCTTCTCCCCCATGGCCCAACTTAAAGCATCCCTTCAATTTTTTTATTAAATATACCTGTAAGTAAAAGACAGCTTGTATCCACTGCTGCTTTATATTAAAAGGGGATATTTTTAACAGTGCTTTCTGCATGATGTCAGTGTAAGTTACTGGCATGCTGACTCTTGCTGTGATAGCTGACTGCTAAAATAGCTTGCACGCTTCTGCTTTCAGTCTAAGTATCTTCAGTAACATATAGCAAGCAGGATGATAATTGGTTTGGTGATTCTGATTGTAGAACATGAATAAGAAATATGCTCAGGGCACTGAGTGTGCTCTATAAGACATTATTATGATACTTTAAATGTTTATAGAATTTATACCTTGTGCCCTTAGTGTTCCACTTCTCCAGAAGCTGTAACAATCTAGATTAACACTCAAGTACGGGGATGTCCTAGTTTCTTCATTAATGAAAATAGTGTAATATTAGCTGAAGTGACACATGGGTCAGAACGCTGATCGAGTGACCCATGGTCCCATGCCTCAGCCACACATTTTCTGGCTGGCCTTTAAGGTCAGTGTTTAGGGTGTTTGGTACAGGCATATATTTCAGGAGCGTGTCAAGGAGACAGATTATGTATGCATGCCTCTTTTAATGACAGTGGTTGTATATAAGGAAGCAGTATTAGTTCAAACTCCTGCTGCATTGCAGCTGTCTCTGTAATTCAGTTTTGCAACTGAAAGAAGGGCAAACCAGTATGTGTGATCAGCTGGTTTGCATGGAGTAGAGCCTGACAACTTCTGTAGAGAAGAACTGAAACAGTTGCCTGGTGTTTAGATTAGAGCTGGGAAAGACTTCCCAATAAACTGTAAATTAGGCAATGGTTGGATGGAAAATTTACAGTCTTTAGGATGCTTGTGAATTTGCTGTGGCTCCTGTAAACAGTTTTAGATGGAAATGTTTTTTCAGTGTGCCTCGCAAACAAGTGAAAAATCAGGCTAAAGACCCTTATGAAAGAAGAATGATTACAGATATTTCTAAGAGTCTGGATTTAGTCCCTTCTGCTTCTGTACCCTTTGAAGCATCTTCCCTCAGCTTTCAACCACTGACTATTCAGGGTGCTATGCATCACTCCCATTAACACTGTCAGCAGGATCTGCCCGAGGTTCCTGGCGCCATGATCAGAAGCTTGGGTAACCTATTTCTAAATCTCTTGGTTCAAGAGGGCTCACTCCAAAGCCTGGAGCTGTTTTGCTTTTCCAGAGGGGACTTCTCTTACTCAGTTTAGGGTGAAGTACCTGAAATTGTTAGAGCCCTCCTAGGGAAGTGCAGAGTCAGAAAGGTGAGCACAATCCACCCCAATGTGCACTCCTGCTCTTGTGGGATATGAGCTCAAACTTCTCCAGACACAAAGAGGACTTGAATCACCAGCATGTGAACTGTATCCTTGCTGTATGCCACTGGATAAAAAGGACCAGCATCACATCTGCCACCTCTTCTGCTTTTTACTGAAGATCTTATCTTCTATTGTTATTTTCTGTTTTCTTTTAAGAGCCAAGAAGTGCAAATTTTCATTTTAGGTCTAACAGTGCATTGCTTAAGAAAACACTCCTTTTTATTCCAAGAAAAAGATATAACAAATTAAGATTTTGGGTTTTTTCATGTTGAAAATGTATATATTTAATTGGCTGTTGCTGACATTGGTATCTGTGGAGTTTGGCATTTAGCCTCAGGTCTCAGATTTGCAGTTACGTTAGATGGCAAGTTTATTTGTGGGTTATTTGCCTCAAAATACAAGAGGAGCTTTACAGAAAATGGGCAAGCAGTGCAACCAAGAATGCCAAGAAAAAGCAAATCACTAGAAGGAAACATTTGTTTCTCTGCAGAGCTTGTCTAGGTTCTAGGTGGAGGTTTTCTGTTGTTGTTGTGTAGGACTAGAAGTGCTCTGTGAAGTTTGGAATGGGAGGCCTGGACTTCATGTTAGGCTGTGAGAATTAATTCTTAAATGTAGCAATCAATGTTTCTGTTTCAGAGATGGAATCCTTAATCCTCTGTAATTCTGCACACACCTCTGGAGACTGATCTCCAAAAGGTAAATTTAAACTGGACAAGGGCATAGAGAAGAACTGTGATGCTCAGAATGAAACGATCCCCTTTGAGAGGAAACTGAATGAACACAACCTGTTCAGTTCAGCAGTTAGGTCTGAAGAGGCATACAAATTCTTTCTATAAATATTTTAGGGAATAATAACCAGGAAGGGAATAGAACTATTTAAACTAAAGGGCAATATTGGCACAAGAATAGCTAGGTCCAAGTTGACTGGGAAAACATTTCGTCAGGAAATCAGAATGTTTCCAGAGGCTCTGAACTTCAATGAAGTTGTGAGGCAGCCTTCTCACACTTTTCATTTGGGGGAGTTTGTCCCCTTTATTTCTAGACATTTTTTAAGATGGAGAATGGGAAGAATTTGTGAACAGAATTATATAAGGTAATTATTCCTAATGAGCCCTGAAGGTTCATCCTTATTTCTTGGCTCTTAAGAGTTAGAATCCTTCAGGGTCACTGCACGTACTGAAGTTTTGGTCCATATTGCACTTTGAAGACACCTCTGATGGTAATTAAGAAAACTAATTCTGTTTGGTAGACTTCAGTGTAGACATGCTGTGATACCTTTAGTGGCTCCTGGGGAACAGGGAGGCAAATGTGAGGGAATACAGAACTCAAAAGATTGGGAAAAGCACTTTACTCAAATTTTGTGGTGTATAGCACTTAAGGCTGCCAGTGGTGGTTCATTTACACAGTGGAGAGAGGTTTACGTTGGTTCAATCTGTAGGTTAATACTAATACTACCACTAGTACAAAGATATACATATATAACCTTCACTTTTGCTGTTGGCACTCATTGACAGGGACCTTCAAAGAATATGCAAATGTTCAGTAATCTCTTTGACATTCAGTGATGGTCTCTGGACATTTTCTGTTGTTCTTTTAAAGCAGCAGTAACCATGCATCCTAGAAGTAATTCCATTTTGACAAGAAAGTAAATGCGTGTATTTTTTCCTGAATTACAGCCCTCCACTAAGTGTATTACGGTTAATAAATCTCATAATCCAAAGATAAAGGTCAAGAGAATAATCCTAAAGTCCAATTTGAATCTTATTCAGGCTTGTTCCTGTGCAAGGGTAGAGAGTGTCTTCAGCACCACTACGATTTAATAATTGTGTTGATATCTTGCAGGGGACCTGAGGTCCCTTTCTTGAAATGTAAGTGAAGTGCCATTTGCTGATCTGACCAGAGAACAATGTAATAGCCTGCCTGCTACTAAATGGTACTAGAGCCTACATGCTCTTCAATTTTTTAACACTATCAAACAGTGTTAAAAAAATATGAAAGGGGGAGGGGCAAAGAAATAAAAGGAAATCCCAAGGAAAGAGATGACTTCATCTTCCTCTTCTATTCATCGTTATTGAAAGAAGGGAACTTGTCCAGCTTAATCAAATCAGGAGGAAGCCACTCTCACCAGCAGGCAATAACAACCGGTGTGGAAAGTTAGAAGAGGACTGGGTGTGCTGCATTGGTTCAGTAGAGACTGAGGCATATCCTCTGCCATCAACATGATGAAGAGTATCTTGTGCCACATCAGATGGCAAACGGGATGGAAGGAGGAAAAGGAATATGGGCTGTTCCCTGAGAGCCTAAATCCCATGTACCTATGTGCCCAGAACAGTTACGTACATCTCTGTTACACTGCAGTTTTGCAGTGGCTAAGCAGCTCAGAAAGCTCTTCATCTCAGTATGTTAAGCTCAGCATGTCTAGAAAGGGAGGTTCTGTTACACTACAGAGAAATTTGGAGATTATATTTTTACTGATCCTTCAGGTGAGGAATCAGTCAAGACACAGTTATCAAAAGCTGTCTTGTAGTGCAGTTTTGTTAATCTTACAATGCACTGTTGTAAATACGCTCATTATTTACAGCTGATAATAGTAACAAAAAAAAAAATTCTATTTTATGATGCAACCAGCTTGTTTTCTTGTGGTGTTTTTTTTGGCTGTGTCTGTGCTTCTCAATCTCCTTCTTCACTCCTTCAAGGCACATGTGATAATTATGTTTGCTTGGTAATCTGCCTCTCAGATGTTAGTATGAAGTAGGTTACCTCATGTTGGACTTCTTGATCTCGATAGCAGTGACTATGGACTACATAATAAGGACAATGTGTAGGAAATAGCTATCAAGAAAAGATGAATTCAGCCTGATGGTTTGTACATAAGCGGGGCCTGATCAAATAACTCTGGAGAGAAATCAGTTGTGCATCCCTAAGTGTGCGTGTGGTGGTCACAGGTGCTCACAATGTCAGAGATGCACCTTACTTCTACCAGCTTGAGCCAAGCGTGGCTACAAAGAATGATACATGTTTATCCCTGAGTGGTGACTTTCCACAAAAGTTAACACTTCAGGATTTGAAGGGGAAGTGCTCTCTATTTGGGGAGAGCATGATGGGGTTTGTTCTGCAGAACTGTGAACCTGTTTGTGACTAAGAGTAGTCTGTGCCAAGCTGTTTAGCTGACATGCTTTAAAAAAAATTATTATTGTTTTAAACCTAACAGTAAGGGAAGGGAAGTCTTGGTTGCATAATCCATTTTTATTTGTCGGTTTTCTGGAAAGAGAGTACATTTTACACCCTTTCTTTTCTATATATCCTTGTTCATCTCAGGATTAGAAATCTTTGTTAGAGTTGAGAGGTCTGAGTGTCCAGGAGTCACGTGCACTCCCTTCCGAAGTCCAAGCTTGTGTAGTTCTCTGTTGCTTATGTACTGATGCAGTGCTCTAGAACTGCAAGGAAAACTCAGATCCCTAAAATGCTGTATGGTTTATCTCTTTCTTGTTAACTTAGTGTATGGGTTGGTACAAAGTCATCTGATAGTATTTCTTTGTAACTCTCCCACTTATAATTAGGACGTGTTCAACTTACTGAGACTTTACTTCACTCCTGGTCATATTTGATGTTCTTAAACACATGGAGAAAAAACCCTTTTTTCCAGGCAGTTCTTTAAGTTTCTTTCAGGAGATCGTTCCTGAATTTTCTCGTCCTGCAAGGGTTTCTGGTAGTTTGTGCTAAGGACCAAAGTATTTGTATTGAGGTGGGGGGTGATGAGTGTGACAGGGTATTTTTCTGTTCTGTGTAGGCTTCCTTATGTACGGATGTCTTGGGCAAGGCTTTTCACAGGAGGCTAGTGGCTAAGAGTGAGGGACACTGAACATATCCCAAGCAATTTCACTGTGTCCACTGACTCTTCCACTAATCTTATTTTCCACTGTATTGCATGAGTAGCATTTTCAGAACAGTCAGAAGAATTGCAGGGGACTTGTGTAAATGCTGTGTCCTGCTCAGATGCAGTTATTTGAGAGATTTGGCCTCGCTGCCCCAAATGGCAGGGTGTAGTTGCCCAAGTGTCATACTGTCAGTATTGCTTCTGTGATCATGTCTTTTTTTTTTTTTCTCTTCTCTAACACAGCCCACTGTTTGTAACGTGGAAGATCGGTCGAGATAAACGATTGCGTGGATGCATAGGTACTTTTTCTGCCATGAACCTGCATTCAGGACTCAGGGAGTACACACTTACTAGGTAAGACTTTGTTTTTCACAGCCTTAACTGACATATTTAACTAGGCTGCTGAGGAGATGATAGGTGTGCTTTGGTGTGTTTGGGTTTTTTTGGTTGTCAGCGATCAATGAAAACTTGTATCTCCTTTGAATGCCAAGTGCCTGGTTAGTTGACTGCTGGTGCCAAGAAGCTATGGTTTCAGTTAAAAGCTGTAACTGGAGCCTGTTTTCTTTTATTGATCTGGAAAACTACTCTCCAGTAGCTTACTGTAACTGACTATAATAGTATTTTCTCCAGTGTTCAGACAGACTTTAGCCATAATAGTTAATGTCAGAGCAGAAGACCAGAAAGTCAGGTTTGGGGATTATCCTATTCACACTCCTAAAACAGCAGGTATTCTCACCTCTTCTCCATCAGGTCCTTCCAATCAGCTGCAGTTAATTTAATGCTACAAATTTCCATTACATGTTACTCTTCAGATACATCTCAGCCCCTGAGTGGGAAGCTTCTGGATGAGGGAGGTAAGTGATGATAATCCTTCACTCCCTGGCAGCATAATCCTTCATATTTTGAGCTACACCTAAATTCATTCACCTTAATATTGTTCCATTTCCTTTGCGTAGAGTGAAAACTAATAAGATTATCACTAGAGCTAGTAGCAAGCTTTCTACTTGTATTTTCTAAGAGTTTTCTTAAGTTTATTTTCTAAAGAATCAATGGAATTTTGTTCCACTTGGTTACAATAGAATGTTTATAGTGCTTTAAAATAGAAACTACATTCTGGCATGTGTAGATCTCTATAATTGCCATCACTTAAAATGATTGGTGCCTCCAGATCACTTTAGATTTCGAGGCTTTCCTTTATTACAGAGCCTTCCTCTTTGCTATTAAAAACCCTTGTCAATCCTAGTATTAAGTAACATCAAAATAGGACATGTCTTTTTCTTACATGTCTCCTTAGTTTGTTTCAAGCTGAAGTTCATTTCATGCTTCTCTGCTCAGCTTGAAGAAATTAACTGCTCATCTCCTGGAGTCCTTACAGACTTCTGAAAGATGTAGTTACCTTTATTGTGTTGGTTTTATTAATTATGTGATATGGAATGCTTCAGGTTGTGTCCTTTTAAAACCTCAACAATCAAAATGGTCAATGAGAAGATGCTTGTAATAAAATTCAAAGCAATTTCTCTGTTGCAGGTTAAAACCTTAAAACCTGAACTGTTAGTGAGCCAGACTGGACAAAAATCAATTTGCCTCTGCACTGGAGAGCATTTCATTTGTGTGTACTTTACAGTGCTTGATTGAGAACAATGAACTTGTACAGAAAATTACCTCTTAAGACTAGGGAAAAGGTGATAGCCAAAGAAGTAGTCTTGGTTGCCCATAGATGTTTCCATTCTCAGAAATCACCTAGACCTGAAATCCTGCACACCTTTAAAAACACCTGTAAGAGTCTTGTCACTGTATTCTAAATCTGAAAGCTGAAGTCCAAATATATGAAAAGTGATGCAAATTAAAGGGAACAGAAACATTTTCACTGTGGCATTTAAATGATGGCCACATGCTAGGGATGTTGATACTGTGCTGTGCAGAGGGTCAATCAGCAATTTTCAAATAAGAGAAGGGAAACTACCAACCTACTCTGCAGAAATCTTCGTGAGATCATCAGTTATTTTTAAATAAAGGATTACCTTTAGTGAAATATTGGATCTTATTGCCTTCTATGGGCAACCTTTTTTATATTTATGGCACCAACAAACTTTAGCTGTGACCACTGAAATGCAAATGTCATATCTGAATGCGTGAAAAAGTGGTTCCCTTCTCTCAGTCACTTAAAACAGAAAATGAAGGGTACCTGTGGTAAGTTTTCTTCATGGTGTTAGTCTTTTCAGCTACAGATCTTCCAGAGGAGAGCATTTGAGGAATAACAGAAGCACCTTTGAAACATCTGTGAACTTTCATTTGGAGCTCCACAGGCCTCCCTGGGAGGGATCAGAAACTAGGACATTATGGCTTGACCCAGCAGTACATGGGCAACAGGCTCCTGCAGAAGATACCACAGTTCCTGAAAGCAAAAACAAAATCTTCAGGGGAGGCAAAAATTAAACAACAAAAGTAGGTAGAGTAAGAATAGACTCTCCAGAAAGTGGAATTTGACCAAAAAGTTCATTTAGGGATACAGGCAAATAATTTTCTGGCTTTATTTTACTTTGACACTGTTAGGCACTTTTCAGTTACTCTGAAGATACAGGGTGAAGAAACAGAACCAGGTTGTTTGTCCGGTTCACTCTTATCTTTTTCAACACCTTTTGTGGAACTGTGGCCCAACCTTCTGTGAGTAAAACAGTACAGAATAGCTGTTCTTAAGTGCCTCAGTGCTGTAGCAATCAACATACCCACAGCTTCCTTCAGACATGAATTTATTACAGATACGCTGAGTAGTGCTTAGGCTCTCAAATAAAATTTTCTTAATTCCAGTAGTGATATCTGGTTGTGTGTTGTGCACTACACAGAGTACATCTCCATCTGTATGCAATAGCTTCTTCAAAAATAGCACAATAATAGTTCAACCAGGAATGAGAAGTGTACAGTTTCGCTCTTGCACACATGCACTCCCCAACTAAAACACCTTTTTGGGGTCTGTAAACAGAAATGGTGATGGCGTGTGACCTAGTGAGTATCTCCTCCCTATTTTGTGCTCTGTAGGATGTTGTGTTGGTATTCCCAGTATGTTTTACACAGGAAATTTATGTGGAATGATTCATCATTAATTGGATGTATCTGCTTAAGTCGTGAGGAGAGTTGAGAATACTCACAGTTGAAACTACCAGTATTGTATTCCTAATAAAATCTATGTGTCACACTTCAATTTTCTCTGCAGTTGTATCAGTGAACCACAGGGGAAATGAAGTAGATTATTAAAAACTTCTGCAGAACTTTATGAAACAATAGATGCAGATTTAGTGCTGCCTTTTTTTTTAAATATAATTTTACTTGGGAATTGATTTGCTAAAAAATATAACCCTCTAACCTCATCCAAAATGTTTTACAGTATTGAATGTTGTATAGGCAAAACAGTCCTTTAGACTGAATGTGTTAATTGAATGTCCCACCTGAATGTGTAAAATTAAACCAACCCAGATTGTGAAAAATACCTTGTGTTTTACAGCTCCTTCAAGAAAATACACTGAACTTGGAAGCAGGTTACCACAGAATTTCATAACAGGTTGATAAATTACTTTTTCATGTATTCTCTTCAGCAGTAAGACTTAGGGTTTGGCACTGAACTTCTACACTTGAGATACTGAGTAAATTTGTTTATTCATTTTAGTTTATTTTTTTTCTCATTTAATATATTTCAAAGTCATATTTTATACTTAGTGGATATAACAAGTGTATAAATTAAATTTAAACTCTGCATTGGTTTATTCTCTCAAGACTAGAATACATATTTGGGAAGGGATATAGAAAAGCAGCAGATAAAGGGAGACATTACATGATGGAGACTTCTGTCATGGAAGAATGCAGTGAAGAAAACTGGGAGGACTCCAGCCTTAAGTGCATTAGCACATCTGACAATTGGGTTTAAATTTTCAAGTAATACGTAGCCCACCCTCCTTAACTAGCATACATCTCTCTCTACTGACTGTACGATGTAATCAGTCTTCTTGTGTGCTCTACTTTATCTGAGAGAAATATAACTGCTGTCAGACATTCAGCTTAGATGTGGTTGATCAAGAAAAGAAAACAAAAAAGGGAAACATGAGATAGGAAGCACAAGACTGAAGGAAATAAAACCTGCAACCCAACTTTCTCATAACTGAATTTGAGTGTAGGATTTGGCTACCAGTGGCATCAACTACTGCTCTGTATTTGTCAGCAGCTTCAAGTCCTTGTCACTGCCATATCACTTGTCTGCTTTGTGTGAAAAACACTGACCCTTTCCTCCTATCATGGAAAAGTTAACCATCCAGCTGCAAGACTACAGTATGGCACAGTTATTTAAGGAGCAAAATTGAAAAATATCGAATGACTGATCACATTACTATTGATGTTGGCCTTATTTACTAAAGACTAGAGGCAAGTATTTGTGCAGATGGGGCAGCTTTCCTCTGTGTCCAGCTGAGGCTGCTAGTTTGTTTAATTCCTGTTTTCTTTTTTAGTAATCATAGACTGGTTCAACCTTCTCTGTATTCAGCCCCTACAACTCTTTGCTAACTTCCCACAGCCTCTTACGATCATCAGGCAAAGCTGCTATGGCTATAGGGAGTCATTGCTGTTGATCCAGGGTGAAGCCTGCTTATGTCTCTGACTGCCACTTTGGAATTATGTTTCTGACATTTGTTGTGACCTTCACTGTTCACAGAAATCATGGTCTGAATTAATTACTGCAAATAGCATTTCATGTAATATTTCGGAGCACGTTGTTGTGTCTGTGTGCTCACATAATGCTTTGCAGGCTGTCTTATTTTGTAGCTTTGATTTATAGTAGGCCACGGCTGCAAGTCAGCTTTTTTTACTCTCTTACTGCTCTGTGTTTGGTGGCCACCAATGAAAAATGCCTGATAATTGTGAGATGAAGCTTACACTGTCACTTTCCAAATTAAACTTTGCAGAGAACAGTGTTGCATTGTTCTTACATGTTTAACATTGTCTTTAAGACCAGGAAGTATCATGTTGCTGCTGCCCCATTTGTATGCTCCCATGAAAAGCAGGTATCTCTTGGTTGCCTCTTGAGTTTTCAAGGTTCCCTTATGAAGATGGAGGGAGGAGATTTTGCCCTTACTAAAAGATGACCAGCAAGAGAGGGAGGCTGTCACGGTGAGAACAGCTGCTCATGGAGATCTGTAGTAGTGTGTTTCATGTCTGCCTGAGTGGATGGACAACCAGTTAGTCCCACTGAGCGTGTGAGAAATCAGTGGCAATAGCCATCTGTAACTCCTAACTCCATTCACCCCTCATGAATTCAGTTAGTTGTTAATTTTTTAGTGAGGTTTCAACTTACAAAATACACTAAGCTTTAACACTGAAAGAGCCACAGATGCTGTCAGAGCCTTTGGAGCCAACATGACTGCAGGCATCTTGGGCTCCTCAGGTGCTCACAACATGTGTCTTTGAGTTGCACCATCACATCCCTTTTGAGTGACAAGATTCTGTCCTAGAGAGTCTGCAGTTAGGAGTGATTTCAGAGCATCCTGCTTTCCTGGAAAGGTAGGAAGAGAGATACCAAACTGACACTTAGAATAGCATACTGAGTACTTTCCCTTAGCTCAGGACTGGGTCTCTGGCCCTATGGAAGGTTCAAGGATGCTGAAGTTGTTAATTCTGCTCCTCTGTTAATTTGTACCCAGTAAAGGATTGGTAGTTGAGGGTGTTGCCATGGCATAGACATCTTCCAGTTCTTAGTATAAGGCAGATTCTTCTTGTCATGTAGTCAACAGAAGAGTCGTTTAAGTGATACTCATCACTTTGTAGCAATGTCCAGTCACTAAACTCCTTAGCAAAAGAAAGGAGCCTGAACCAAAGCCATACCACCTGTACAGAGTTCTTCATATTTCTAAATTTCATCTAAGCTGAAAAAAAACTTAAACTACTGTAGACATTAATTTTACAAATAACACTGCTTTAATTTGGGTAAATCCTCAGATCTGTTTTAGTGGAATATAATTATTTATTAGTTAAATGGATTTTGATGTAAACTCACAGTACCAGAAACTCTAATTGAAGTGTACAAATTTGAATTTATTGAGCCAAGCTTAGTTCCTCTCTGTGTGTCAGTTCACTAAGTAGGTCTGTAATGATTTTGTGCACACAGTGCCAGGTTGTTATTTCAGGGAACTGTTGCTTAACAGAACTGTCTACTGCCTTTTCTCAAAGGGCAAAGCTAAATACCGGCTGTAGAAGTGGAAGAAAACCCAAACTTTTGCTTTAATGATGAGTTAAGTGCTTGTCCTTATTTCATGGAAAGAAAATGTTTTTAGGAGGGAGAAGCAGCGTGCTCTAGCATTTCTTGTACATTTTGTGTGTTGGGGATGTAACAGTGCTGCCTTAATTTTTTTTTCTTTATTAAAAAATAAAAGGATATGGGGTTTGCAATTGTTGGTCCATTTTTCCTGAGAAAAACCTTTCTAGACCCTTGAACCTAATGGTAGCTGATATTCTGTTTCCTTAGCAATACTTCCTGAAAGCAGGCAAAGGAAAGCACCAGAAATGGAAGGACAGTCCTTAGATTTTTATCTTTATGGAAGAAGTACATAATGATGCCTGACCAAAGCTTTTTAAACAGATCCAGGGTTATCAAATATTGATAACCATTTTACTGTTTTGCTGGGAAAACTGAATTATGGAATATGAATTCCTTGGCACTAGGGAACGCATTACTGTGTTTGGTGGAAGGAACTTACTCTGAATTGACTGTTTATGAAAGGTAACGGAAATTTAGAAAAACTGCTTCAAGACTATTACGAGATTGCTATATCTGTGTGAAGTGGCTCAATGAAGCTTGGAGCGGATTTTGCTGGGACCATCGTAAGTCTGAGTTCTCAGCGGTAGAATTTGGTGTAACTGAGAACTGTCCAGAATTACAACACTTATTTCATCATTTAAGTTACCAAAAAAAAAAAAAAAAAAAAAAAAAAAAAAGGCTGCATTAAAAATCAGGAATTTGGAAAACATGCTTCTCATAGAATGCACACTGAAAAATCCATAGTGAAGCAAAATAATTTCTGTTATTTGATGTAGTTTGTGGCATTTTGATCAAATCAGATATTGCTGAAATTTGACTGAATGTGCATGAATAACTGGGTCCATCCAGCAGACTTTCCATGTGCATGTCAGGGAGGCACCATGGTGTTTGTGACTCCAGTCTTTCCCACGATGCTCTTCCATTTCGTGCTTCTCCCACACAGTCTCCTTCTGTTACGCTAAGAAAGCGACGCACACCCTGTTAGTTCAAAGGCAGAGTGCTGACTGAGCTGGAGCGCTAGTTTGGTTGGAAGTCAGATTTGTATTTGTCTTTGAATATTACCTTGACATAAGAATTTGGGAGGGAGGGTGGGGGCAGGGCAACTGGTCACTCTGGTTTTCCTGGCAAAACTCTACTTTCCCAGACCTCTTTACTTTTCCATTATTACTATGGAGAGTTGTTGGAACTCCATAGTTTTGGTCAATGTAATCTTTTTGTATGATACTCTTAAAAGGAAAAGCTTCAAAATATTTTCTACGATCTTTTATAATGGAATTTGCTTTCACTTCAGACTTTTGGTGACTGGATGACCTCTTAAGCGCTACGAAGACATAGTGCGTTATGGGTAGTGCTGAAAAACACAAGACAGGGCTGTGTGCTCACACAGCAAGGAGGTATAGATCAGATGTGTTTTGGAGCACTTGTGTTGTAAAGGAAAAGGCGTGTGTATTTGGAAGGTCTTAGCTAGGACACAATGGAAGAAACTGGCATAGAGGTTACCTGCTTCTGGGCTGTTCACTGCTTTGCAGTAGATGTTTGTTTTAAATAGAGTAAAGGACATTTCCCACTGATTTATTGCTGAGCTGAGGGGCGTGGTAGAGAAAGCTTCCTACTTCTCATATTGACCAGTGCTAAATATAAGAAGGCTGCTGTTATACTTTGTCCTTTCCTTCCTAAAACACTGGAAATTGAGGTGCAGCAGTGGTATATTGTATACCTCACTCAGAAGGCTTAAAGGCTTTGTTTGGCTCAAGGAGCTAATTTTTGGTGAAATCCACTGTTCTAATACAAGGGATTAAGCGAGGTCAAAGGAAAAAGAATTGTCTCATGCTTATAATGCTAAAATCTTTAGACTACAGCTTTGTGTGGGAGGCACTGTGGGAAAGTAGTCTCAAAGTTTTCGGTCTGTCAGCACCTCCTCCATTTAGGTGTGTTCTGATGCTTCCTTAAGACTGTTTAAAGAAGAAATAACACAGAATGGGTGTGGGATGCCAGGCTCCAAAAGCCCTCGTTATCTCTGTTCCCCTGAACATAAAGACTTTGAAGGGTTGTGAATTGAATTTACCATTTTCCATAGACCACAGTAACAAGAATTAAAATGCTCCTGTAAATTGTAGCAGAATTGTCTGATGTTTTGTAGCAGAATTGTCTGGCATTTTTTAATAGTACCAACAGATACAGGTTTCAAACTCGTTCCACTTGACACCAGGAAGAGAGATGTCATCTCCTTTACAGAGCTGTACAGATGAGATGGTAGAAAACCTCTCGGAAGATGAGTGGCATGTCCACCTCACATGGGACATAGGAGCCATATAAAATGCTGAGGAATGTCTGAAGACTTCAAACTCTAAACACACTTGAGGTTCCAAGGTTGTCCAAAATCTCAGTAGGCTCCAGTGCTATCATGGATGTATTTGTGAGCATGTGATCTCAGGGGTGGGAAAAAGCTGATCTGGTTTGAATGCCACCATTTACAAATGATAGAAGTCTTACAATTCATTTGATGCATTGTAGGAGGGATTTTTTTTTTTTTTTTTTTTAAAAAAACTTTAGGGTTGTTTTTTAACATACTTTGAAAATGCAGCATTGGGGACAAAAACACTCCACTCTTGTCCTTGTCTTTGGATTGTTCATTTGCTTCTCAAATTCTGCCATTTTCAGCTATACTCCATGAAAGTGTATGGAGTGAGATATATATATTTTTTATACACATATATATATACACATTCTCCATACAAGTGTATGTTGGTGATAGCCTTTATTTTAGAAGCTGACCATCCCTTGATTCCTTAGCTATGTAAATATGCATTTACATATGTATTGATACAGTTTACAACGTGTTTAGTACTGTGGAAGTATATAAATAAACAGTTGATGTGGATCCAAAAAACATGTTTCTACCCTCAGATATTCCTTCTTTAATGTGAATTTTCAAAAATTAAAACTTTGCCTGTTAATTGCAACTGCATTTAGAAGAGAATAGCTTTTTGACCATAGTGGAGAACAGCTGTGTTTTGGTCATCAATACCAGCTTCAGTAGGACTGATAACAGTCAGTTCTTGAAGCAAAGATATTGAGGGCTGGGGGTGGATGGTGACATGCATCTGTATTATATTCAGGCTCCAATTAGAGTCTGTCAGCTCACATGCTTACATGTAGGTTTGCTGTTCTGATACAGTGGGAGGATCTTTATTTTCCTGAGTGCAGATCAGTTGTGCTAAAGGGTCAACAGTCAACTAAGCAGTTTCTAGCTGGAGTCTAGGCTGAAGAACTACAGCATATAGAGAACTCTCACAAGAACTTGGAGAACTCGTACAGATGTTCCAGAGCGCTCCAATGGGCCTGCGCACAGGTCCTGGGAACTTCCCCATCTGTCATGAGCTGCAACCCTAGCTTCACTGAGAAGGCCCTTTGTGGTGATGGCACTTACTCACAGTCGTGCAAGCCAGCATATGGAATCAGGAATGTCAGCCTTCTACCAGTGAGGAAATGGGACTTGGCTGAAATGACTAATGTTACGTTCTTTTCACTGAATTTTTCAGTTGTGTACATCTTACTTAGTTTTAATTTAGTTTGACTTGACAGAAGAGAAGAAAAGCTATTGGATCTTTGAAGAGTAAAACTTTTTTGATACTTCTAATTCAAGTAATTTAAATTACTTATACTTCTATAATACCATAAACTGAAATAGGTCCTAAGCTACCTGTGACATAATGAATCACTTCAGATACCTGCCTAATTGCCAGTGTTTTATTTATAAACAAAAGCCAGATTAGAAAGACATTCACACTGGTACATTCAAACAGGATTTCTCAGTTTAAGGGACTAGTCATTCTTTCCTCTATAAGAAAGTTTCTGAAGTGAATGATTTAGAATAAAAATCTGTTTGGTGTATAATAAAAAGTTGAATAATTATTTTTCTTCAAATACTGGCTTATATCCCATTCTTCTGAAGGGTCAATGTAAAGCCAAAATAGCATTCGACTTTGAAAGAGATTTGAATGTCTACATTTAAAAACCCAAGTTCTGTGCACATATGCATATTTTTAACAGCTTCAGTTCTTATGAAAGACAAGTAAAAGAGCTGCTTCTGTTCTCTATAGGATAGATTCTCCCAGATGCTATTAGTAAAGCCCTTGCAGATAACACGCTGGTTTTGCCCTGAAGAAAAAATGCCTGCAACATATATGAACACAAAGAAGGGAAAGGGGCAGTGTAATTTTGAAATAACTGAAAGGTCATTGTAACCCCAGCCCTCTGCCAGGACATCACTGCTGCTCACCAGAAATGGTGGTGTGTTTTGTCAAGAAATTCATGCTGGGTTTGTTTCTGTACGCAGAAGCTTCTCTACGATTTGCAAGCTGGGTAGATGGCCCTTTCTCATCTGTGCTGAGGATGCATTTTGCAGTTTGCTCACTTAGCTACAGAGAGGCTTTTTTTTTTTTTTTTTTTTCCTTTGACCTAGACTGCTAATCTCTCATTGCAAAGAGCAGCAGCTGGGCTTTGTCTGTGGAGGGCTCTGCACTGCACGCAGCCTCATTTGGTAGAGCAACCCCCTCTTTGTGTGCTGTTTTTTCAATTACTGAAACGGTGACTTTCTGTTTTCTTGCTCAGAAAACACTCTTCAGTTTCATGGAAGTCTACAGTGCATAATTTTTTTTTTCCCCCTCACCAATAACGTAGGTTTCCAAGAGCTGTTAAATACAATTTCACAAAGCTGTGTGTTTGACTAAAGCTTTCCTGACATTCAGGAGTTGCTTTTTAGAAAGGTGATGAAACTTACTTCTATTCAAGTATTAAACACCTTAAATAGATGTGTTGAATTGTAGCTCTAGTGGGCAGAAGTATGAATAAATCAGTTCTTTGTATGTCCAGGTTGTATTATAATTTAACACTGAATAATCAGGCTTCAGGTGGTGTAACTCCTTCAGTTAAACCTGTAGCAATGTCAGCTGAGAGCTAAGAACAGAGCAGGGAGAGTCATTGGCTGGTTTAGGCTTTATTGCAGTGAAGGCAAAACTCCTGTCACCCTCAAAAGGTGGCATACAAAAGTATGATATAAAATATTTAGTTAGTAACTGCAATTTTCACATTTCAGTTAATCTCATAGTCAAACATTGTGTGTTTATACTTCCATGGTCTGTAACAGTCTTTATCTTGCAGCCAAGCAGACTTGTAAAGTACATGAAATGCTGTTAATTGCCTTCCTGGAATACTTAAGTTACAGTTTTTGAGGCTATCAACAGATGGAGCCTAACCTGAACTTTTTGCTTCTCATTTTGTAACTCCTTTGCATGCCATTTCAGCTGTTTTTACTTGCTACTCAGACTCTAGAGTGGAAAATGTACACAGAGTGACAGCTAGGCTTGCAAAAGTGTCTTGTTGCTCAGGCATCTTGACCTTGGATTCAATGATGAGTGAATGGCCCATCCCAGTACTTCTGTAAGGGGAGTAAGTTGCAGGTGGCATAGAATGTGGCACCCTAAGTAGACAGAATTGCAGTAGAAAACTAGAAGGCATAAAGGGATGAAATGGTGGCCTGCTCTCATGAGAGATAAGTGGCAGTGCTAAAAGGAAAATAAGAGAATGGCTTACAGACAGCTTATCTGTGTGTTAAGATCAAGGTAAGGAAATGCTCGAGGTAAGGAAATGCAGGAAGCAAAGCTCCCAGCTGTGTAGAATGTGTTTATATATCTAAACGGTTTGGGTTTAATTGGTGATTTATGAAGGCACTGAACAATTGCAGCTTAATCTGTTAATGAGATTCATGTGTAAAGTAAAAACCTACAGGCACAAAATTGAGAGAGAAGGAAAAAAAAAAAAAGTTGAAAAGCCTTGTTTGTTGCCTTAGATAAGAAATGAAGTTTTGTACTCCGGCAGCAATTCTCATGCCCGCCTTTTAGGATGGCTCCATGACAGCAGGATTAAGTGTCCAGAAACCACAGTTCTCATGAAATGAGGAGTGGCTCTTTCTTTCCCTGAGGTCTTGTTACATATGATGTGCCACAAAAGATTCATCTTGTGCCTTTTTTGCTGCATTTATAACAACTCTGAGAATTAGTAAAATGCCATGAGCTCATACACCAACCTTTATGCTGACAGCACTCAGATTTGCATCTCTGTGCAGATGTACTTGCAGTACGTATAAGAGAAAAAACAGCTGGCTTCAACATAGTCCAAGCTGAGTGGTGATATTGATGAAACATGTATCTTGGGAAGTGAGCCAGGATATTACTCAGTGCCCTGTATTATGAGTGGTCATATCCAGTCTGAGAGACAGCGTGGATCTTGGATTATTCTTAATTTAGGCACTTGTTCAAGAATTTCAAGACTGGATTCTGTCACAGTTTATCAGGCTATATTCATCAGTACCTTCCTACCTCAGAATGTTTTATTGTTGTAATATTTTTCTGTGAAACAGTTAAATGCAGCAACTCAAGTAAGCGAATATGATTTTTTTTTTTCTCTTTCTAATTCAGTTACTGCATATTCTACTGTGCCTTTTGGTTTAATTTCTCCATCATTCCAGTTAAAAGTCTTGATCATAAAAAAAGGTTTTGTATGTGTGACAAAGTATCAAACTGAGCTTAATTTTAAAATTTCATTGCCAGCATTTACTGTCTTGGTTGTTTTTGAAGTGAATTGTGTTGACAATTAATAAAAAATTAACTACAGTATATTTTATGTATAGTTTATAGCATTGCTGGTGAGGAAAGAAATATAGAGAAAATTAAGTGCTCTGTTGTCCTAAACTTTCAACAGTATAATAAAAATAACCCCTTTTTAAAGCTGCAGGAAATCAAATGGATTTCATTTCCAATCATATTCATTTATAGGTCATTGTATTGCTGAGATGTTTGGGCACCTATTTTTCTATATGTGTTTCAAATGAAGCTTTTTTAAAACTTCATAAAGAATTATAAACATTTCATGTTAATTTGTGCTCTTAAATTGACTTGAATGCATCTTTAGAGAGAAATAATGGCTTGTGAATTGATTAAACGAGGGTTGAATTCAGCAATAAAGTGGCATTATATGATTTTTGCCTTCATTATTAGGGGTAAAGTGGTGATGTTAGGTCAGTATTGAGAAACCTGCTGAAGATAAAGTGAATTCTAGAGACTTCTTTTTATGCTTCTAGGGATCTGGTTAGTATGTTCAGGCTGTACAGTCCTAAATGTAATTGAGCAGTTCATTTTTGTTAATTATCTAAACTTTGCCATCTGCTGGAGAGCCTTTTAGTGACATTATAATTTAGTCCAGTTGGAGCTCAATTAGAGTTTTGTGACTAGTCTGTTATCATGTGTTCACTAAACAAAAACCTACACACCAAACCCTGGTCAGTTTTGTAAGGCGATTTTTAAACAAGCATCTGGAATGACTGTGATGAGCCTACTGTGTTATGTTGTGAGGTTGTGGATTTTCTTTTTATGTATCAGACCGTGACAATTGATGCCTTCCAGCTTCCTGATACAGAAATTGAAATGCCTTTTTGAATTGCTTTGTCTTTACCTATCCCAGTAGGGGAGGGGTGCAGGGACAACATGGAAAAAAGGTAAAAAAGCTCCCACCTAGGAAGAAACCGCTCACATGGCTGCTTTACCTTGTGCTCCCCTGTAATCAGAAAATACTGCTCCAGATCCATGCTAAGCAGCTCAAAATACAACCATTTTGCATGAGTATTCCAAACTGACTGACTTAGTTCAGTTCTGGAAGAATGGAGCATATGGAACACAGCACTTAGAGCCGTTCTGCTGCACTTGGGCCATGTGCAGTAACTGCATGCTTTGTGCTGTAGCATGCTGTGAGCTGCACCTCTCACTGGCCTGCTATGTGAAGACTTTGGATTTAGCATACCTTTGTGTACTCATACTTCTAAACTGGTGCTGAGGCTCTGCTACAGCTTTGTGCGATGTAGTGTTTTGTTTGGGTACGTGGTTTTTTTTCAGTGCGATAGGGCATGTTCTATAGTCATGGTGTCCCCCCTACCCTGCAGGAACAAAACACTATGAGAAAAATGCAGAGTCTAACTGGTTTGCTGTTTCTTCACATTGAAGGAGAAGAACAAGTCCTTTAGAACCACAAAAGCAATGTAGTGTAAGATTTCTGGCTTCAGGAAACAGTAAAAACTTGAGGCCATCAAAACTTGCCTTTTACTAATGTAACCAGGACACTAGAATATTGCTTTGTGGATTTTTTGTTTGTTTGGGGGTGTTGGCTGGTTTGTTTTTTGGTTTTTTTTTTTTTTTTGTTTTTTTTTTTTTTTTTTTTTTTTTTTTTTTTTTTTTTTTTTTTTTTTGTTCTGGCTGCGTTAACCTTTCTGATGGGAGCAGATTGCAGGAGCTGTGACTTTTGCAATCATACTTTTCCATTCATGTACATAAAATTCTCCTAGACTAAAGAATTTCTTCATACAGGCCTTTGTTCTTTCCCTGATCTGTTGTTGTAGTAATAAAGAGAAATAAATTTCAGGCATATGTCCATGTAGTAGTAATGTGATTGTGGCATAATGATAAACCAGGTTTATTTGGAAGAATGCAGAGTGCTATGGAATATTTCTTGAGGTTAAAGGAAGGATTTATCTGGAACTTTTAAGTACTCCCTCTTGAAATACCTCATTTGTTGATTTAAAGAACTGCTGAACTTGTTTGGGGAAAAACAACAAGGACCCAGAACCGTATCAGCAATACCAGTAGAATTTGCTTTTAGCTGTGTTGTAGAGTGGCATAATACGTACATGGAGATAAAATTTCTGTTAGGGATGTAATTGAAGGCATTAAATGATATTCCACTTGCAGTCAATATCAAACCTGAGCGTATTAAAGCAATGTTTTAAGATTTCCAAATCTCTTTACCTGCATGCTGCGATGCTGTAGTGACTGTTGGATTGCCTGCTGTCTAGTGGAACTGTTTCTGCACAAGTGCAGAATCAGTGAGATGATACAGCACAAGGAGCAGGTGGTGAGAAATACTTCATGCACAACTGAAGCAAGCAGTGATGGGGAAACATCTGGAGGCTGCATATCCTAATTTTGTCTCTTAAGGTTTCAAGAGTGCTCCAAACAAAACACCTGAAATAGTGTTTTGTTTGTTTGTTCTCCTTGCATATTTGTGTAATAGTTAATACTTTTATAAATACATCTTTCAAGAATTTCCAGCTCAGTTGTGGTTGACACAAATCTCTGATTTTCAGCTATAAATATATATTTTTTTCATACCACTTTTGTTAACTCTATCTGTGTTAAATTTTTGGTTGGTTGGTTGGTTTGGTTTTCTTTCAGATTGCTTCTTGAAAGCAGTCCCACTAAGTGGAGATTGGTACATTTTTGCTGGATTCTGTCATTACCAGCAGCAGGCAGTTCTGTTTTGTACCAGACCATGAACATGGTTTGCACAGCACTGGTATTAGCACACGCCACAGCTGGGCATCTCTGTCACAGAATACAGAAATGATGGCATCCTGCATGGGGAGATGTGAATTACCCCAGCCTTATTCTGCAAGGAGCTGCAGCATTGAGTCAGAACCTTGCCATTTTATCTTTTTTTTTTTTTTTTTTTTTTTTTAACCATGTCTTAGATTTAGATGAGTAATTTAACCAACCAAGAAGCTTAGCTCTCTTGATTTTATCAAACTCCCTAAAGATGAAGTTTTTAGGGTATTTGACATCTGAATTCAGAAAAGACTTTGAGATGTAATTATTCTTGTCCCTGTTACCTAACTGGGAGAGGAGCCCAGGAAGCCACTGGAGTGAGCAAAGAACAGTTTCTCTCTCTTTGGTAGATGGTGGTTCTTTTGCCCAGAGGTTCTTTTCTTCATTGTCACTCAGCAGTTTGAATCTCGTAATAAAACCTCAGTATATTGGTTTGTGCTTCAGGATATTGTGGACAAACAGCAGTGTTCTCTTAGGCAAATGCTTGAAAGAGAACAAACTTGTTATCTCTTCCAGTTACTAGATCTCTTGATAGATATGTATGTTTCTAATTGGTGTAGTACATGAATGTCTTCTATGGCATTGTTGACGCCATCTGCAAGAATCATGGAATCACAGAATGGTTTGGATTGGAAGGGACCTTAGACATAATCTAGTTCCAACCCCTCTGCCATAGGCAGGGACAATTCCTATTAGGCCAGGTTGCCCAATACTTTATGCAGCATGGTTTTACACACTTTCAGGGTTGGAGCCTCCACAGTTTCTCTGGGCAAGATGTTCCACTATCTTACTATTCTCAGTGGGAATTTTTTTTTCTTAATCTCTAATCTAAATCAGGCTTACAGTTTGAAGCCATCAGTCCTCATCTTGTCACTTCATGCCCTTATGTAAAGTTCCTCTCCAGCTCTCCTGTAGCCCTCTTCAGGTACTGAAAGGCTGCAATATGGTCTCTGAAGCCTTTTCTTCTCCAGGCTGAACACCCTTGACTGTCTCAGCATGTCTTCATAGGAAAGGCACTCCAGCCCTCTTACCTTTCAAAGACTTCTGACAAGATCCAGTCCTGCACAGCTGAATGACTCTTGACACATGAAAACCAACCAGGTGTGTTTCTGGCTTAGTATATGATGTCCTGTCTGCAACCTTGCTCATAGTAAACAATTAACAATTTCCACACTCCTAACAATTTCCACACTTTGTAGAGAATTAAGGCATTTTGGACAATGTACACTCAGCTTATTTTATGTACCCTATCTGCCTAAAATAGCAACTTAATTGTTTTATGTAGAAGTGAGGTTGCCTTTTCAAGTGAACCTTTCCAATCAATTTCTGTACATGCTTTGAGTTGCCTTTTAGACTAAGGGTGTTCTTTTAAAGTGAAAATAATTGTCTAAATTAGAGTATCAGAATATTCCTTCTTCCTGTTAAACTACATGTCTGGTTCCACACAGAGATTGGGAGAGTTTAAAAAAAATTTTTTGGAAGGCCAGAAGAATATTCTATTTCTCCCATCCTCAACCACAGTTGTCATTACCTGCACTGTGCTCATGATTTAGGCTAAGAACTTCAGCAAGGTATTTTTGTGCCTAATGTCAACAAATGTGTATTTCTTTTTTTACCCTCTGACTGCCACTTAGCAACATAATGTGCAGGAAATATAAATGTTGTTCTTTCCCTTTCTGTCTCCCAAATGTAAGGGAGGGTTCAGGAAAAACACGTCATTCACAGTTGTTTTGTTTCCTGGAAATTTTTCCAGTCTGACCAAAAAGTGAAAAAAGACAACATAAATAAATTTATTTTTCCTTGCATTCAAGTGATTTGCTGATGTATGTAAATCACTGCTTGAAATTTCCATTTAAGTTGGCAAAACTCCACTAGTCATAAATAAAGTGGTTAGAAGGCTGTCATGTGGGTTGTGTTAGGCTGTCTGATCTCGAACATCTAGGAGAAAACCATTTCAGTTTCTGAAGAGGAGCACAATCTGCCCTGTTTTTCTGGCTTAAACATTAATTGCGGATCGTGACTTGGAAGCTACTTGTTTTTTCTGATCTCTGCCAAACTGAGTTATGAAGCTGATTTTCATTAGGAAAATAGTGGGGGATCTTCTTAAGTGTTCCTTAATTTCTTCCTGAATTAAGCTTCTGAATGAAAAAAGTAAAAATCTTCACTAGCTTCACTGATCAGTAACCCAGATATGGAAAAACAATAAATACTGACTTTTTTTTCCCCTTCCTGAAACTCTGGCACCAAGTGTCTCTTGTTGCTGTCCTCTCTCTGCGGTTATCCACAATCCAGCGAGTTTGCCACTCATTAATTTCAGGATGTTTTGAATTAACTGAAGAACAATATCGAGGCCCTTTGGGCTCAGCTTATTGACTTAGGGCCATTTCTTTGTTTAGTGTGTTTTCTAAGGTAATTCTGCTTTTACTCAATGATTTCAGAATCTCAGGGTTGTTCTTACTGAGCTAAATGAAAAGGAGTTTTCAGAGCAGATGGAACTTCTGTCCTTTGCCTGTCACCTAAAAGTACTGTTGGTGCAGTTTGTCAGCAGAGGGTAATAGTTTGGAAAATGAATTCTTTTAGCCTGTTTTCCATAGCACCGATGATGATAGTTGAAGAATTGTTCAGATGTCAAAGTAAAATTTGTTTGGTTTAATTCTGTTCAGTAACAGAAACTGGTTAAGAGAAAATTGAGAATGTAATGGGACAGGGGTTTTTAATTGGATTAATTCGATAAAATGTATCAGTTCTACTCTGATGAATCCTCTGGGAGCTGTTTCCACATGGTGAGCTGAGCAGGAGAGGCTGTCACAAAAAGTAGATTTTTAGGAGTCGGGGATCTTGGATTCTATTCTTGATTCTGTCACTGAATCACAGTGCAAGCCTCCTAAATGAGTCACTTTAAGTCTCTGCCTCATTTACACTTCCTATAAAAGTGAATATTACTTATATCATGCACACTGTTTGACAGCTTCCTTTGCATCTCCTTCCCCTCTGTCATGTTTAAGCCTGCAAAGTGATTTCCAGTGACATACAAAATTGTATCCAGTGTTGCCTAAACTCTCTGCCTAGTTTGGGTCTGTAGATGTGAGTGTCCCCAAAAATAGGTTTGGCGAGAAATTAAATTGTTAATAACAGTCATTAAATAACAACACCCCAAAAAAATGAATTAATTTCATACCCTCTTAAATACTCTTTTATTATTTCGGATGCTTTTATAGAATCATAGAATGGTAAGGTTGGAAGGGACCTCAAGGATCATCTAGTCCCACCCCCCTGCCATAGGCAGGGACACCTCCCACTAGTACAGGTTACTCAAGGCCTCATCCAATCTGGCCTTGAACACATCCAGGGAGGGAGCATCCACAACCTCCCTGGGCAACCCGTTCCAGTGCCTCACCACCCTTACTGTAAAGAACTTCCTCCTAACATCTAGTCTAAATCTCCCCTCTGCCAGTTTAAGCCCATTGCCCCTTGTCCTGTCATTGCAGGACTTTGTAAATAATCCTTCCCCAGCCTTCCTGTAGGCCCCCTTCAGATACTGGAAGGCTACTATCAGGTCCCCTCGAAGCCTTCTCTTCTCCAGGCTGAAGAGCCCCAACTCTCTCAGCCTGTCCTCATAGGAGAGCTGCTCCAGCCCTCTGATCATCTTCGTGGCCCTCCTCTGGACCTGCTCCAACACTTCCATGTCCTTCCTGTGCTGAGGGTTCCAGAACTGCACACAGTACTCCAGGTGGGGTCTGACGAGAGCAAAGTGGCAGATATGTTATCAAACTTTTTAAGGATCCTTTAAATTCCATCACAAAGACTTTTCAGGCACTTCCAAAGTGAGTAATGCAGCTCTGTTAGTATTTCTTATTGCCCCATTTTGTGTCCTGCTGCTTGTTACCCATCTGCTGCATCACATTTAGGAGCTACAGGTTCTTGGGGATGAAAGTTACTCTTTTTAAAGCATTTTTATAGCCTACAGAAATTAGATGGACAACACACTGAAGTCCTGTGTTATTGCTCATCTTCTGTTATTTCAAATGATTCTGAAGATGTCCTCTGGTGGTATTTTATAAAATCAAGATGCAGTCTTAAGGACTACGAACCTTAATTTTACTTTTGGTAAACTTCATGCTACTTGTCATGGTAACTCAAGAGACTTTGAACAGTTTTATTTTCCTCAAATCTTTTCATTGTCTTCAAAGTGTTTGCAAGTTTTTCTATATCCCAGATACAAGGAGGAGTGGCACATGGGAAATTAAATTGAAAAACCTTTCTTGAGAGCTTCTGGCCAAATAAACTGCATTTGAGAAGCTGAGATTTGTATAGCCTAGTTCTGCTGAAAAAAACTGAAAACAAAAACCCAAAAACTTGATAGTTGAGCAATACATTGTTTTGTGTTGGGTTGAAGATATTTTTTTTGTTGGTTTATGATTTGGTTTTTGTTTGGGTTTTGGTTCTTTAGAGTTGTTTGGTTTGTGTTTGTTTTTGGTTCTTTTTTTACTTGATCTTATTAGGACACCCAAGACTGTATAAATATTTAACTAGAACGGCTGTGCGTGTGTTGCATGCATTTTGTGTCTAAAAATAGTTTTCTTTGAAGAGGATTCAATTTTGACTTTGCCTGCTTCACTTTTAACATGGAGCAGAACTCCATATGGAAAAACTAATGTCCTTTAATTGGCCAGCTAGAATTCCCCTTATGCAGATGCTGTTCAACTCGTCACTACCATGTACTGCCATTTAGTCTGCAGCAATATATGTAAATTAGCTCTGGCCATTAAGGAATAAGGAACAGCTGAGGTAGAAAATGCTTGTTAGATTTTTTTTTTTCTTTTGAAGTAGTTTTGAATTCTGTTTTTTTCCAACTTTAATATTTATTTCCACTAACCTTTCCTTCATTATTTTTCAGTTGAACTTAGAATTGAGTTAATACTTTTTTAAAACCCAGTATCTAATATGCCAGGTTTGGTTCCATAAGAATCCTTTTGTCTAATGGCAAAATTAAGAGAAGAAAATGTCTTTGAATGAGACTAAAATCACATTCTAATACTACAAAAATAATGCTTCCATCAAATAAACGGCACAAAGTCTCTTCTCATCAAGATTGCCCCGCACACAATAAAACAGTGACATTCTGAACAGCTCAGAGCAGTGACAAGCTTCTGAGAAAAAGCAACAGACTCTATCTTGTCTGTACTTTACGCTTGCTTTGAATTGGTCACCAAGAGACGCACAGATGTGGCAAGTGAGGCAGAACTCTGAATTTACACACACAGCGCTTTGTGGAGCCTATGAAGTGTGTGGCAAGTGCCAAGCTGCTGCCTCTAGAAACTCATATTCTTTCTTCCCATAACAGGAACAAAAGAAGGAAAAGCTCATGCAAGCTTTTTTGACCTTGTATGTGTTGAGATCTGCTGACATCTCTGAGGGTGATGCCATTGAGAGCTTAGGTTTGTGCACTGTAGACAGCTGCCCGTGAGGAACTCTACAGGGTACCATCCACTTGTTTTACTGACATCATCAGAACAGTGAATAGATGGTGATTTATTCACTACCCACAGAGCTTAAGTTTAGGCTTAAGGATAATGGCTGAATCCTGAAGGAAAGCATCTCTAATGGCATATGTGTCCTGCTAAGCAAGCATTTAAAAATGAAGAAATGAAAACAGTTAATCTGTGATGACATGGAACTGCTTTTCTTTAAGGTTTCCAAAAGGTATCTGGTAATATAGAGTTTCAACTGTGGTAGTAATAAAAAAGTGATTGAGAAGGTGACTGATACTCTAGCAGTAAAACACACCTACTTAAAAGGCAGACACTTCCCATGTTTAGAGAAGTATATGACACACCTAGATCAACCTCTTTAGGGCAGGATTATTAAGTTTTAAGCTAATTCTTCTAAAACTGACAACTGACAGAATTACTGGATTATTTTAGTTTTGTAACTTTTGCATTAGCAGGCAGGATAAATGAATGCGTTCTTGTTGGCATCTCCCTTCAGGAGGCTTTGTTCCCATTGCTGATGGCTTGTCAAACACAAATTTCCCCAGGTGAATTTTGGCTTACCTTACGTAACAATGGAGACAAAGCCTTTTTGAAAGATGGAAACATTGTAATATGAAATCTTGAGACAGGGAAAGGAGAAATAGAATAGCAGCAATATTCTGTACTGATCAGTCACGGTGGTGTCAGACTTACTCAAATCTCTGATCTTCTGCCAGATACCTCAGTTCTCTTCAGCAGAACGAATGCTGATACAGGACACCTGCACAGAAGTGTATAATGGAGGTGTTTATCAACTTTTCAAGCTGTAAAGAAACAATAGCACCTAGCAGTTCTGAAGGAACTAGGAGCTGTTGAAATGGCACTGCCATCTCATCTACAGTATTTTAGTTGTTATGAGGTAGTAGCAAGATATTTGTACTTCTGTTGTGTTAGTGAATAATGGAATTAGCCACCTAGGCTTGCTCTATGTAAGTGCAGTGTTCACTGCATTACTCCGCTGTCACTAAATCTGAACCACTTTGTTGCGTACGCATGGGGTTTTTGTGCCTTTTGCCTTTCTGCTTCAGGTGAAGGCTTCATATCTGAGCTTGTTATCAATATTCAAATTTGTTATGAGTCACCCATCTTATTTCAGGTTATTACCTCAGCATTCTAGCAGGCAGGCTGAGACATGGTTTGCACGTGCACTGTACAGTGTTTCTGTACAACCTAGAGCATGTCAAATTAAGAATGGATTCTCATCTCAGTGATGCCAGCACTGCAGATCGTCGAGTGGTAATCTGCCTTAGACTTCTACAGCTAGCATTACTGGGATTGGGTGTACACCCATAGCAGGCAACCTTTGCCTCAAAAAGTTGCAATTTTGGCAGCTGTAAGAAATGAAACAAAGTTCAATAAACTCCTAGGATCAAGTTGTGCAAAAAAAAAGTTTTGAAGGTTGTAAATTCTTACAATATGGGAACAGGTTTGCATGGTGAGATGGTTGCATAATTTAGAAAACCAGGTTTAAACAAATATTGGCAATATCTATGCATGCAGTTGTTTCTTAAGGTAACTGAATTTATTGGTGGTTAATGCAATAATACCTGTCTCTGGGTGCTTTTCAGTAGTGAATTCAAATATATTGGTTATATGATAGAGGTACAGCACACCTTAGGGAAATGAGACATTTGCATAAAAGCAAACTTGTAGATTTTCAGAGGATTGGGGTTTCTGGACTCTTTTTTTTTTTTTTTTTTTAAGTAAAAGATGGGGTAAAACAGTAAAACTGCATATCCATGGACTTGTTAAATAAACCCATGAAGAGCTTTTAAGTTCAGATAGCATCTCTGGCTCCAAATACCTCCACTATAAATAGCTGGATTCCTCGAGAGTATTCCAAGAAAGTGCCCCAGGACTGTGTGCTTACATTCACTGATTTTACAGCTGCACTGCATATGTTGCCCTTATGCTGTGGCAAAATGAGTTGAGGTTGCTCCAAAACATCGGGCATTGGAGGGTGGTAACTTTGCTTGGTTGTCAGCTCTTGCAAAGCTAACTTTGCAAATCCTATCAACAAAACCTTAGAGAGTACCATATTTTGATACACATTCAGTGAAAGTCACTGGCTAAGTATCACAAGTGTTATGATTTGAATCTCCAAAGTGTTCTGTGTGCTTCACAGGTCTGTCCCAGCATAAACATGAGCTAGTTACAGTCCCAACATTTCTCCCATCTAAGGGGCGACTTTGGGGTTGCCTGAAATTACTTTAAAATTATGGGTTGCATAAGCCTGCTGCCTGTTAATTACATAATGAATTAGCCATCATAATTAAAATTGTTGATCTATTGTAACATAAAAATACCAAATCCTGAGGAAGGACTTCTCGGCTAAATTCCACTACTGTGATTCTTGCCTATGGCTGTAATTATATCAGTAATGGCAACCTGTGGCTGTATGCCAGGTAAAAGGAATAATGATCAAATTGTAGGATGAAACAAGGAGCCACGTGAAGAACTCAGAAGTACTTTAGCAAGCCTCGTATCTTGAATTCTCCTTACTCATCCAAAAGTTCCTGTAGCATATCACTCACTGGTCTTTTGGAGATGAGCAAGTTTGTATTCATACAAACCTTATTATTTGTATTTCAAACCTTAAGAAAATAAAAAATCCTTAAATATCCTCACTTTAACCTTCCTTTTACGATTTAACTGGTTCTTAACCAAATGTATGCAAGTAGGTTTTTACAGATGTTCTTACTCATGGTACTGCTTCCTGTCTGTTAACTGCTTTGTTCTCCAAAGCATGCTAGAATGTGTACAGATTGCTCCTCTGTGTTGAATTTTACCATTAGGTGTACGTTTGTCTCTAGAGCAAGCACATTAGCCAGAGGATTAGCTTAGCTGTTAGCATGCTTCCTTGTTACTAATCATCATTTTTGCTTTGCAGAACAGCTTCAAGTCCTGTAGGTTTACAGGCCCATAGAGCCCTTGGATGTTTTTACCTTTTTATATTCCCCTTTGCCAGTAAGCATGAATATTACTACTTTTTTTTTTTTTTTTTTTTTTTTTTTTTTTTTTTTTTTGGTAGAGATTACTTTTCTTGTTTGGAATTTTTTCAGTGAATAATTCAACAGTTTAATTACCACATTATGTGTTTGATTATTGCAGACTATAGCATTTCCCCTCTGTGTTGTACAGTTTAATCCCTTCTGAAAGGGATTTGCTAAATTGCAAGTCAAAGAGCCATTGCTTTTTTAACTTTTCCCAAAAACATTCTGCTGCTTCATTAATAAGATTGTCACAGTGGCAAAATCGATTCTGGAAGGAATGACCCTCAGAACACCCCCTGACTGGCCACCCAAGGGCTGAAACAAATGTCCAAGTAGAAGGTTGGGAATGCTGATCAGTGTGTTACACTGGCAACTGGATTATCCAACTGGCCATCATTTCATCAGGATTTATTTTTGTGCTGTATACTTCTCAGCTGATTCATTAGATCCTTGAACTTACAAAACCTAACCAAGCAAACAAAAAAAAAACCTTCTTGAAATTCTGTTTTGTCTTCAACAGTGCCCTTAAAGATAGTCGTTTCCCCCCAATGACGAGGGATGAGCTGCCACGGCTTTTCTGCTCAGTGTCTCTACTCACTAACTTTGAAGATGTATGTGACTACATGGACTGGGAGGTAAGGACCTCACATATCTGTTAAGAAAATCACTTTGATACCATGAACATTTATAGCAGAAGTCACACCATTTTGAATTATGTATGGGTTTAGTGTTCTTGTCACTGGTTTGCACTCTACGTGTTGTTTTGTGTACAAATTCAAAAGATCCTTTTTGATAGGACTGTCATCACCTTAAAAGTCTGAGCCATGAAAATGGAATGAAGTTGTATTCTTGCCCAACAAGGCACTCAAAGTCAGCGTGGCCTGCAGAGCTGTACTTACGTCTAAGACTCCATCAAGCAAGGTATTATCTGAGTGGTGGTGTCCTGAGACGACTTCTGCAGCACAGCCAACTACCATTGATTGTGGAAAGAGGATGTTCCCATAGGAAAGGTTGATGTATGCTGCTTGAAACAAACACTGCAATAAAATCAGTCTCAGAACAAATCTTTTTTAGGTTGTAGGAGTGCGCCATTTATCACTGCTAAAACTTTCTTTGCTTTCAGAGCAAGCAACCTGTACAGCCCCCCTCTAGAATGAGGCCAAGTAAATAATTACTCTTGTTTTCCTTTGCTAGTTATGTATGGAGCTGAATCTTATGTAATTGTTAGGTTCTGGGAAACCTGCATGCATTTTCTTGGAACAGCAGTAGAAAAGAGATGAAGAAGCAAATGCTGCTTTCAGAATTATTTCTGGGAAGGTAATCTGAAGGAAGTGTTGTTATTCTACATTCTTTTGCTTTTTACCTAACTATTAAAAAAAAAAAAAAAAAGTTACTGGACTTAAGATCTCATCTTAGTGAGTATGACTGTTGTGTTCCTTTTTGAGCCTATAGTTGAGCAGACGTAAGTTGTCATATATGATAGCAGACACCAGAGACACCACACAAGTGACAGTAATGACTTAACCCTACTAAATATTTAGGATTTCCTAAAATGAAAAAGGGACTTTCTGTTGTATTTACACACAACAGATATATAGCAAACAGAAATTTTATTTGCTGTTAAAATGTAAGAGATATACCGTATTGGAATAGTGGTATCCAGAAGTAACCTCGGTATTAACAAATTCTACAGCAGCTGTAAGTCTAATAAGAATGCATTTCCTGTTCAACTCAATGACAAGGGCATCTTGCCTTCTGATAGGTAATGCTGAACGAGATGGATGCAAGTTTCCTTTGGAGTTCATCAGCATTTTCACCATAATCAGAATTACTCACTTTTTATGTACTGGCAGACAAAAAATAAATCTTAGCTGTGTGTTCATTCTCCACAAGAAGATTTTTTACAGAGTAGTTTGTCTCCTCACTGAGACTTTGAGAGTACTTTAAACAACGGAGTATGGATATGCTCTGAAAATGTGTCTGCATGAAATGTATAGGGTAATAGCATTTAGCTCTTTCCATGCAGTATTCTATAAATATTATTAGATGGGGTTTTAATTCCTCTCAATAGTAAATTCCTGAGATGATCAATGTATTCATACTTAAAGAGAAGCTCAAATGAAAAGTCTGAGTTCAGAAATCCACTCTCCCCCTTAGGAGACTTCCAATTCATGACTTGAATCCTTGTGTGAAACAAAGGGGGCTTTTATTTTCTATATCTTGTTACCAAATCCTTGAGGCTTCAACAGCAGTGTAAACAAGCTTAATGCAGAGCTGTGGTCTGGCTGATTTTATGAATTGTCACAATTCTTAATGGCAAGTCCTGACTGAGGAGGGAAGTATGGAAGGATCAAAAATACAATTGTTATCCTCTTGTTTTCAATTTGCTTAGGTATTCTGTCCCACTTAAGTTGTTGGGTTTTCTTTAATTACAGGTTTTTAAAACCCATAGCAAATTCCTAGGAACTCTTAAGAAAGGGTCACAAAGTAGGTTCCAAGGTTTGGGTTGTTTGTTTTTTTCTTTTTTTCCTGTAAGTTAAACACATTTCTCAAGAGATTTTATTATATATACTTGTGGATGGTCCACAAGCTTTCCATGCAAAAGGGGCAGGGGAGTGTGTATAAATACGAGAAACAAAATTTGTAATTGTTAGTCCTTACAATAATGGTTCACCACTGTTTGTGCCCCTGTCAGTGAAGATGGCTTATGTTAGCTGTGTCTTCTTGTAAGGGAGTTGCACTTACGCAATATTAATGACAAAAAGACATTTCAAGATGTCTGGAATGTGACATAAAGAGAGATTCGTTTTGTGTAATGCTAATTTCCAGATCATTCTGAAAAACATCAGCCTATTTATGAGGCCTTCCTTTTGTGGGCATGCTTGGGAGCCAATTCAGCAATTTGCTGACAGAGGTCACAGTATTTCAGAATTGCCAGTTCAGACTACTCAGAGTGCTCTGATGGCTTAAAGACAAGAGCATTAGAAGACATGGCTCAGGAGCAATAGATCTTTTCTCTCATTAATGAATTATCTTCCCAAATTAAATAAATTAATATTTCAGTTGTAGAAAGCAATAGGAGATGGTTTTGCAGCAAAAACTTCAAGTAAACAAAATATCAGAGCAAATCAACTGCTGTTAACGCCCATCTGATTTTTCAAATTGCTGCCATTTTCACTTTTTCTAAGACTAATAAGAAAAAGTACAAACCTTTAAAGGACATCAATGCTATGGTTCATGAGGATGCTTCCTAAAACCTAATTGAGTATTCCTACTTTCTTGTGATGTGTTATGAATTGCAGTGTACTGCAGTATTTGAACAGATATAGGGCTTTGAATTGAACACATGAAATACTGTGGTGAGCCACTTGCTGCCTGGGTGGAGTTTCACAACTTTTCTGTCTCAAATAAACAGTCAATGTGAGAAATTCTGATATATGTTTCTCTTTTTGATAATATTACTCATTAAAGATCAGATGTCAAAGGACTATTTGAGAGACAAGTCATAAAGACCCATTAAACACATTTGATATTGATAGCAGTCATTCCTTCCCCGTATAAACTCAGCTTTATGATCAGCATTTCCAGTCTCTTTGAGCCTCACCTTTTTGATCTCTCTTTCTATCTAGTCCTTTCTTTTCTGCACAAATTCGAATTTCTGCCTCAGGCTGCCTCCACTTTGGATGGTGATTCTTAATGGCAATACACTTGCATTCCTCATTTGCACTGGGACCCATGTGTGTAATTAGAAACACCCCAAAATGAATGTAGATGAGTTTGAATAGATTGCTGTGAAGCATCAATGCTTTGGGTCCTTTAGAAAGAACTTCTCTTTGTGAAGCTTGTAAGTCTACACTTGTAAGGTCCTGTGAGTGGATTCCCCATCCCAGAAATGGCATATATAAGGTGTGATCATGTTGTAGGTCTTGCAATTCCAGCTTTGGTGCTACAGGATCTGCCTTCTCCAGTGAATATGGCTGCAAGGTACGTGACAATGGCAAATGATTTAATCTGTCCCCTGTGTACTTTTTTCCCAGAAATACAGAAGAGGAAAGCAAAGTGCCTGTAGTCACTCCCTCTTGATTTCATGTTATAGCGAAAAAATATATTTTAATTTTTTTTCTCATCAGTTAAGAATCTGTGGAGGTTTTGCTAGAAGGTAAAGCCTGACTTGCTAATTCAGACTTCCCCATTTTTTCATTAAAACATCTGAAAAATGATTGTGCACTACTATTATCAGATGAAACATTTTGGAATGTATTGTACTTCCACCAGGTTAATAAATAACTAGAATTGAGCAACAGCTCTTTCTTAAAATACCTTAAAAGAGATCTTTGCCCTGAAGTTGCTGTTCTTCACTAAAGTAAAATCTGCAGAACTGTACAAGCTTGCAGTGTTGATACAAAAGGTCTCTAGTCTGTGTGCACTGGCTTAAATATTAGCTCAAAGTGCTGCAGCCAATGACATTGACTGAAAGGTGGCTTTTCATTGTTGATAAAATTAGTACATTCAGTAGTTGTGGAAATTTCTTCCTGCAAGTGCAGTGGTGGCACCAGCAACTCTGTTCCTTAGAACAAAGAGTCTTGCTCTGCATATTTCATTGGTTTTGGGTGAGATATGTGTGTGTGTGTGTATACAGTGATACCATATATATAGATAAATGATTAACTGGAAAAAAAAATGCTTGTCATGGAGAGGATGTCTCCTGAGTAGTCTTTTGCTTCCATTGCTATATCAGAATGTAATATTTGACCCCTACTCAAGATCATCAGGAAGTCGTCAGTGTATTTGCTATGAATGTGGGGCTAAAAAGCTGTAGAACTGACAGGCCAGCTTGTTTGTTTGAAAATATGTATAGGTTATCACTGGTAAAGACCAAACTGACTGTAAATCAGAGAATGATGAGCCATAGCCCAGAGCAGCCCAATCTGGTTCATCATGTGGTGGTGTGAGTGCTTCTGCTGGTAGAACAAAGAGGCCAACAGTCTCTGGCAGTTTAAGGGGCTGTGCATCCAGCCATATCTCTAGCCTTGAGTGGAGAACAGTGGATAGGGAGTGAACTTAAGGAACAGCCAGACACTTGTTCCTAACACCAAGGAGGTGCTGCACTACTCCAGCACTGGGGTATTCTGTGTGGATTTTTTTGTACCAGATTCTTTGTTATCCGCTTGAATGGATTTCTGTAAAAATGTTTACAATTAACTCATCTTGGAACTAATTAGTCATAATTGCTTGCAAATCTCTTACAGATTTCAGTGCAGTAGATAAAACTATCAGAATGGTTATTCGATGATAATTTATTCCACAGTGAACTAGAAGCTTACATTTCAACAAGGCCAGATGTTTAGATGCTTATCCAAATTCCATGTTGGTTAATGAGAACAATGTTACTTCTTTTGCCCGCTATGGTTGGAGGGTCAGAAGAGTAACAAATTGGTGTGGAACTCTGAGTCAGAACAGCTGAGCATGAGAATTGCTTGAACATCAGTTTTGGTGTGGATTTGGAACAATTTTTTCAGAGCCCAGCTAAGAGTGTGAGGCAGAAATCTAGCAAGTGCCAGATGTGGTGCTGTCTGTTTTCCCCCACCCTGTGATGTATGTACATAAACGATTTGTTTGAAAAAGAATGTGTATAAATACACAACAAAGTCTCAACTTCAGTTGAGGTCACTTCAGCAGTAAGAGTAAAAATGTGGTTTAATGCAGTCCCTCGATTTGGTGAAAGTTCTGTGGTTTTTAATTCATAATGCAACTGGACCTAATTTTAAGCAGCCCCTGTCCACTTATACAGTGGGCCAAAAAGTCCATGTCCACGACTACTGGATACCTAATCTATTTTTCATGCTCTAAAATCCTACAGAAGTTTCTTTTGGAGATTGGTTTGCTGCTTTTCTAAGTCTCCATATCTTGTTTTCTTCTCCTAGTAGCAGTGGTCTTAAATAGATTCCTGTTCATTTGGGAGGCTGTTGGGGCACTGGTGTGATCTTTTTGCAGCTCAGAATGATATCTGTCTGTAGTAATTTCCCTAATAAATGGTAATAGGTGAGATGGAAGTTCAAGTCTGTCTGCACAAGGAGACTGGTTGATTTTTCTGAACTACACAGATGATGCTATTCTACAAAACCTTACCTGTAATGTAGCAGTACTTTTAGAGTGAGGAGCATGCCAGTGGTTGGGCTTTGATGATCTTAAAGGTCTTTTCCTACTTCAGCGATTGTGTGATTCTGTGAAAGTTCTGTGCTGAGCCTGGTAAAGCAAATCAGTTACAGTCCAGTTAATGCCTTCCAAATGCATACCTACACCTTACCTCCCAATTTAGGAGTATTTGGAGAAATTTGACAGAAGTTTTCACTAATGCAGGAACATTGGTCTGTCTCTTGAGGAAGTAAAAATAAATTCCTAACTGTGTCCATGCCAGTCTTAGCATGGATCATTCTTATTTTGCTTGTGTGTGGCTTCCATTTCCTTAACTCAGCCCTTTTTTTGATTAACTAGAGCTAAACAATGAAAAGTCATTTGTACTGGACTTGGAGTTCTGTTCAGCTATGTAGCTGGAATTCATGCTTCACAGGATGCTATGAAATCTTCCCAACCAGAGGAACTGTGGGTGCAACTGTGTTGCCTTATTCATTTGACTGTACATCTTTTTCTTCTTCAGAGATGGGCCTAAAATTCCATTAAAATGGTTAATGGGAAACATCCAAGGCAATGCAATTACCTACTGCTTGAATGTTGCACTGTGTTTAATGCACCACTAGTGCTTCTGATTAGTTTCCCATGAATGCTGCATGATCACTCTTCTCCAGAACAGTTGTATTGAATTTAAATTCTAATACTCTGCAGGATCTGATGGTGTACAAAAACTGAAAATATTTTATTTTAGTGCTTAGGCAATTGAATAATGACAGCCACAAGGCCAGCAGCTGTGAAAACTTACTACAGTTCTTGGAAAAAAACTTGGTAGGGACAGTTTTGCCTCTAACATGATTTCATTTTACTTTCAGGTCCTTTGGGTTCATAATTACAACATCTGAGCATACAAATTTGAGCTCTCTAGTGATTATATATCCATGTTACAAAAGTTAGGTTTATCTGTGTTTGGTAATGAAATACCACATTTAAATCTGCAGTGATTTAAATTTGTTTGTCTCAAAGACTCTTCCTCCTGTCTCACCATGCTTGTGTCATGTATAATGATTATAAAGAAGGAAAAATGGAGTCTTAATATAAGCAAGAATGCTAATTAAATACATGGTAGAGCTTGTAACTGTTCCTTATTTGATTATTTTTTTTTCCTGTCATGTAGCTACAGTAAAATAGATTGTCGCTGGAGAAATGGTTACATTCTTCAGTTAATTTTGTATCCAAAAAAGAAGTGCCATACCAAATAACATGATACCCTTTGAAACATAAATTCTTCCTGTCCACATACAATGCTGGGAACTTTTGGCTTTAAATGGAAATAACACCTTAGTTATGTGGGCATGGAAATAAATATATCCACCTACTAATGCTTTGTGTTTATGCACAGAACTCAAAAGCAAGTGAAAATGTATTGGCAATGGAATATCTTTTATGGCATGCCTGATCCAAGTGGAGGTACTCTCGACAGAATTACTGTACCTTGAAAACAGGACTGTTTAAATAATGCCTTGGAAAGGTGCCTAGCCTCTTTTTATAATGTTCAATTCTCTCTCTCTCTCTCTCCCCCCTTCCTTTTTTTTTTTTTTCCAGTTCAACTCTATAGACTTCTAACTCCTTCATATTAGTAATTTTAGTTCTCATACTGGCATATTGGAGTACTTACTAGCATGGAAATAGGAGTTTGAGGCAGAATGCTTTGGAATATCTCCTCCTTATCATCATACTTTAGCAGCAGAACTTTAGAGGGCTCCAGGCTTAAGTTCATAGTGTGACAAACCTTTCATTGTTCAGTTGTTACTTTCAATAAAATTAATGCTCTTAATTAAAGCATCATTAGATTTGCCAGCTGCAAATTACATCTGGAGGCCAGGTGCTTTTATCAGCAACAACATTGCTGACAGCATCAGAGGGATAAACTCAGACAATGACTTTTGCAGCTCAGCTGGCTTTCCTTTTGAGAATACATTCAAGTCAGTACCACCTCTTGAAACAGCAAAATAATATTAAGCACCGAAAGGGTCCCATGTTGGGTTTTATCATATTAGAAATATCTTGGTTTGGGTTTTTTTAATGTACTAATGAAGCTGCCAATTTCTTGCAGGTGGGTATACATGGCATTAGAATAGAATTCATCAATGAAAAAGGATCAAAACGCACCGCCACCTACTTACCGGAGGTTGCAAAGGAGCAAGGTCATTGTTGCACTTTATTTCATATGATCTGGTGAAGAATTTAAACTTACATATAAATCTAAAATGCAATATTTGACCTTGCACTGATGTCAGATGATGGAGCGATACTTAATTGTAAGAAGACTCTCATATCAGATGTCAGCTACCTGCCTGTATTGGTCCCCTTATAAGGATTTAGTAAACTGTAACTGTTTTCTAGGCAACTTATAAATGCAGTGTAGTTGTAGAAAAGCAAAATATGGAGGGGTGGTACAATGCCATCAGCCAACTTTTCAGAGGTGCCGGTTTTCATGTAGTTGTTAACTCTTAAGTGGCATGATCTCTGGTCAATTAACAGCTGATTTAGTCCTAAATTTGTAATGATCAAGTTAATTTTTTTTTATTGGGGTGCTTTTCAGTTAGGTGAGTCTTATTTCCTCATGAACACTGGCTTTCTAAGGTTTTTAATATGTAGAAGGGAAGTACTTCCAATATGAGAGTCCAAAATAATGTTGTTAAAGTCCCTTTTAATAAAGGCACAGTAAGTTTGAGAATTAAAAATCCTAGAGTATATTTTGTTGAATAGTACTCTTTTGGACTAAACAGCTGACTCACTATGGTTTTTCCTTCTAAGGTGACAGTCTGTCTTAGTTTTTTACGTTTTGCATTGCTGCCTTTTTTTCCTCCCTTCTTTTCATATTTGAGTTGGTCTCTTAAGGAATAGGATAAAAACTTCACTGAAGATTAAATCAATTAATTAATAATTCTGTTCCAAAAATAGTCACTTTAGAGTCTCTCCAAGCTCTACTTTTGTGACTGTTTCAGTCAGTTTAAGGGTGTGGAGGTGGTATGTGGTAATGTTCAAATTTCTAAATCATTTTAGTAGACCAGGCACTGAAATCAGTCTTTTTAAAGTACCCAAACCTACATTATTTTATTTCTGATGCACCCAGAATTACCCACACACACACCCCACCCCACCCCTTTTTTTTTAATGCAGCAATGTGACTAATCTAATTGTATCTTTTGAAATAGACACGTCTAACACCCACTTAAAATATTCAGCTTTTTAAATCAATAAAAGGGAGTTTTGAATAGCATGGAGATTTTATTGAGAAGAGTAATGAATCTGTATTCTTTGATCCATCACTTTATTACCCAGACACCTATAACACAATATAGTAGTTCTGAAATTAGACATATCACTGTAAACTTAAGTGATATTTATGAAGTCTAATCTCTGAAGTGCTCTGCACACATTCAACTACTCATTCTTTAAAATTTTATTCTATAGAGAAGTTTAAATTTTCATAGTGTCATTGCCATTTATCATGTATAAAGTGACTGTAATCGATGGTCATACCTGAACATTTCAGGAAAGCTGAAGCGTCTGGTCTTGCCCCCAGTCTGAGACACCTGAAGGTAATATGTCCACTTCTAAATTTTTTCAGCTACAAGATCAAAATACATTGTTGTTTCTTAACACACTGTGTGTGTAAAGAAATCTTGTATGTCATATTTCCTTCATCTGTTCTCAAGTAGGGAAGAACAACCTGTGTTTTATACAGAACTTCAGCAGAGCACTTCCATTATCAGTAACACTACACACTGCATTGTGGTTTCACAACATCTATTCTTATTGCTGTATTTCTTACTAATTTTTACTACTGTAAAATTCAACAGGATGGGACCACATTCAAACCATAGATTCCTTATTGAGGAAAGGAGGCTACAAAGCTCCGATTACTAATGAATTCAGGAAAACAATAAAGCTAACCAGGTATGTATCAAGGGATACTACAGGTTTTGTAATACTGTGATGTGTTCACTCCTGGTAAGTGCTTATTTTGTATGTTGATAGTAAGCTTTCCTGTATATATGATTAATGATTTCTTTCTTTTCATAACAGCAGTGCAGCCTTTGAAGAATATCTCTGTCTTGCATAGAGATTAGTGACACTAAGCAAGAAAGAAAAGGCTGTTGTTAAATAATCAGCCTACATATATTTCAGGGTACCTTCATGTTTTCTTTCATAACTCTGAAAAGTATTAGCACTTTATTAGCTCTTGCTTTTTACAGTTTCTTCATTGGCTCTAACAAATCAGGGGCTATTAACAAGGATTTCTTGCCGTTGTCAATGTGTATTTGAGCAGATGGTACACTATGGGTCTGCTGCTGTGAAGTCATGGAGGCCCCTCAGAGCTAGTAATCTGTTCAGCTGTCAGAGAAAGTGTTGGGTCTTTTCTTTCTCCTGTGCATTTCAGGTTTCCCTTCTCTTATCAGGTGCTGGGTATGCAAACTAGGTAGCAGATCTGACATCAGTGCACTAGTTACAGTGTCAGGATATTCTCGGGAGTGGAGACATGAATTTAGTGTTTTATTTCATACTCTGTCACTCTTGCACACTAGTGTATTTTGATTTTGCTAATTTAATAAAATGTGTTCTTGAGGGCTTCCTCTTGAGTGGGAGCAAAAGTATTTTAGAATTAGCAGCAGATACTCTGCCCATAATAGCGTAGTGTTATGAAGGGTGGAGGAGTAAATGTCTATACGAATGCCTCTTATATGAACACCTCTAAAACAATACATTTTCATAACCTCGCAGCACAAAATGACTGCTAAACTCTCATTATCTTTTCTAGGCTCAGAGAAATAAGAATTTTTTAAATCTTACATCATAAGGAAGTTCATAAGACTGTCCATCCTCTTCAGGGAGGCCACACTTGACATGCTATTAATACAAATAACAAAGTTAGAATCCTTTGTCTAAAACTGTTATTCTTCCTATCTCTTATCAACTTTTAAGGACTCAAGAGTTACAAGATCAGTTCTAAAAGTATTTAGATAAATTACTCTTGTAGTGAAGATAGTTGGCAGTCCACAAAATCAAGTTAATACCCAGAAGTTCTGGCCATGTTTTGAAGAACAGAGTTGAAAAATAGTAGAGCTGAAAGAAGTGTACCAATTCTAGAGGCCTAGGATGTGTGAGGACAGCAGCTGCATTTTCTCTTCCATCTGCTTGAATGAGCAGATGTGATTCCAGTCAGGCAGCCTTTGGCCTGCCTTAACCCACTTACAACCAGCTTCATTAACTGCCAGGCTTACGGTTTAGTTTCCTGGTGGCAGGGGATTTCATTCACAGACCAGCTTACTCGGCAAGAGCGGAGTGCCACACACCATTCACATCAGCTCAGGAAGAGCTCGGTTAATCTCTCAGCAAGGACCAGTGGCCATTTGTTAAATTAGTGAACTGTTAATAAACACTCTTGGGTCAGGTAGGTGTGGGCATCTTTGGTGCTCTGAAACACTTCCACTGAGCAAACAGTGTAAGGTATTCTGCTCTGTTGCTCTGGCAAAGAGGCACTAGAAGTAAATGTGTTTGCCACCTTAATTGCTGCAGTTGGAAACTCCGTAGTAGTTTAAACTTCTGTGCTGGGTTGCGAGTGCAAGCGGTTGAGCCACCTATTGTGGGTTTTTCAGACCTCACTCAGAGAGGAGAGGACAACTAGCACAGCTCCAGAAGAAAAATGAGATAAAGGGAGAGGTGGAAATATTTTATATCACAGTAGTTGGACTCATTAAATGTCATCTGTCAGATCTCTTATGCAAGGTCTAAGTGACATTTGTGGAAAAGTAGAATAGTAGTTTTGTGTAGATAAGTGTAACTGTGGTGATACATTCCTTGTTGTCAAACAATACTGATGCAAGCGTATACAAAATATTCTGCTTTTAGTCATACAGAGCTGGCTGATATTATTGTGGGACCTCACTCCATTATTTCTCAACAGTCTTGGGAGTCTGGAGAGATCCCAGTTGAGTGGAAGCTGGCAAATGTTGTCCCATTTTTCAAGATGGGTAAGAAGGAAGAACTGTGGTAATTACTGTCCCATCAGTCTCACTTGAATGCCTAGTAAAGTTATTGAGAAGGTTATTCTGGGAGCTCCTGAAAACCACTTGAGAGATAATGGAGTCATTGATTGTAACCAGCACAGGTTCATGAGGGGAACATCTTACTACCTTAATTTCCTTTTATGCCAAGGTCACCCATCTAGTTGATCAAAGGAAGCCAGTAGATGTGGAGTGTTTTTATTGTAGGAAAGCTTTTGATACTGTCTCTCATGGTATCCTTCAGGAGAAGACATCTAACTTACAGCTGGACAAGTCCCTCCTAATGTTGTGTGAGCAACTGGCTGACAGGTCAGACTCCCGAGTTTTATTAAATGGGGTACATCAGGTTGGTGGCCAGTCATCAGTGCAGTTACCCAGGGCTCAATTTTAGAGCCACTGGTCTTTAAAGTTTGTATAAATGACCTGGACCTAGGAGTACCTTCTATTTGCTGGTAGTCTAAACTTAGGAAGAGCTGTAAATTCTCTTCAGGACAGAAACGCCTTACAGAGAGATCTGCATAGACTGGAGAGCTGGGCAGTTGCCAACTGTATGAAATATAACAAGAGCATATACCAAGTAATCTATCTAGGACAAGATAACCCTGGTTCTACATACATGAACTGGGGAACGAAAGGCTGCAGAGCAGCTCTACAGAAAGGGATCTGGGGTGTTGGGTTTATGGCAAATCAAATGTAAGTCAGCAGTGTGCTCTGGCAGCAAAAAGGGTCAAGTGTGTCCCAGGCTTCATCAAGCAGAGCATCACCAGGTGACTGAAGGAGATGACTGTCCCACTGTACTGCACTGGCATGGCCCTTCCCCTCAGGACACTGTAAGATGGTGAAAAGCCTCAAGGACAGGACTTGGGAGGAGCAGTTGAGGTCATTTGGTTTCTTCAGCTTGGAGAAAGCTGAGGGGTGACCTCATCACTGAGGAGGGATCTCATCACAGTTTACAGCTTCCTCAAGGGGGCAGAGGAGGGGGAAGTGCTGATTTCTTTCTGGTGACCAGTGATAGAACACAAGGAAATGGAATGAAGCTGCATCAGGGGAGGCTCAGATTGGGCATTAAGAAAAAGCTCATCATTAAGAGGGGCAGTCACTGGAACAGAGTCCCGAGTGAAGTGGTCATGGCATCAAGCTGGCAAAGAGTTCAGGAGCATCTGCACAATGCTCTTAGACATATGGTTTAGTTTTAGGTAGTCCTGGGAGGAGGAGGGAGTTGCACTCAATGGTTCTTACAAATCCCTTCCAACTTGAGATATTCTATGATTCTAGTCTAAAAAGAATGTAACTCCATTTAATGTAGCTGGGATTGTTTTAAAAGCAGAATTTGGCAGACAATGCTTAAACATCACTTAAAACCAGCCCAGAATCTGTAGTGCTTGTTTACAGTTTTTCTCCTAGGTTTTATGTAGAGATTTGGCTGAAGATATGACACATTCTCAGTAAATCACCATGAGTTTCTGTTCCCTCTGCTTCAAGCAATGTAGTAGGCAATGGTTTTTAATAGTTCTGTTTCATAAGCACTTAATGTTGTGATTTGTCATGTGATTCAAGAATGACCCTGACAGCCACGGCACTTCTCTCCCTTGTGCAACTGAAAACAGTCTAATTCCCAAAATCAGAAGAGCTGTTACCATTGACCATACCACAACTGCAATATTTTTAGTGCTACTTAAAGTTTCCTGGTAATAGTTCTTGAATTTCCTTCTTTGCTATTTTCTAGGTACCGTAGTGAGAAGATGACGATGAGCTACACAGAGTACCTTGCCCATCGTCAGCATCATCACTTCCAAAATGGTATTGGACACCCCCTTCCACCATACAACCATTATTCCTGACACTGAGCCGCATGACCAGTCACTGGACCTCTCTGCAGACCTCTTCCCAGGAGACCCTGCCCCTTCTTGGTCTAGCTATCTCTATTACTGTACCATTTTATGATGATAGTTTCCGTTGCCATGTTGAGGCTTCTTGGTTAAGCTCATCATGGCAACGGGTGGGAAAACTACATTACTACAAAGAACCCATACTTTTTTATTATTGAGTCACTGCAGATTTTTTTGCAGCACATATAGCCCTTGGAGTTTTTTATGGAATTTAAAATTTCTACTTCATTAACATTGAATTATATCAGTCAAGGCTTTCTGTGACTGTGGATGGAAGGAAGAGTTTAAGGATTACAGTTAGGGATTCTTTGCTTAGCAAATAGGCATTCATGGCTTTTGCATTACTAGGTGTGACAGGGAATGAAACATATCAGATTCAGGTATTACACTAGACAATTAATTGCATTTTCATAATGTTTGTAACAATGTTGTGTGTACAATATCTCATTGTCATCGTAAAGATTTCATGTAGCTGTGTACCTGATCTTCAGATCCAGCATATACAGGCCAAATTTGAAGGCTGGCACACAAAAACCATTTTTGGATGAAAAGAAGCAATTACAGGTACAACGAGAGGTGATGTTAACATTGCAGCCTTTTCAGAATCCAGTGGTCTAACTGATAGGGCATGACATAATCCAGTGGACTACCAGGTACCTTTGTCTCCCATGCTGTGCTGGGAATCGAGGGCAATCCAGCTCTGTCAAGATTCGTCATAAAAATGCATTTGTAATGAGATGATGCCTTTCTGATGATCTCATATTAGAAGTGACATTTGTTTTTACAAGCAGGTTGGTGAGTAGCAGATGTCGTATTAGGAAGAAAATGGATTTAGATTTTAGTGCCTTTGACTATAACATAACTATATACTTTGTATATAAGATTCATAGAAAGAAATATAGCAAATCTGCCAGACATTCTAGCAAACTATATTGAGTCTGCTCTGGCATCAGGTTTAGGGGTATTTTTTAAAGTGAGATTTTTTTTTTTTTTTTTTTTCTTACAGCAAACCTGTTTTGGAAAAGGAAAAATCCCTGTTTTGTTCTTTCTTCTGCTTTTGAACTTGTTGAGTTGTATCGAGTCATGAATAGCTAGTTAAAGGTAATTATAATTTTAACAAAGAAAAAAGACTTGTAAAAGAGCACAGGACAAGTACGCCATAATTTCACATTTTCATCTATTACAGGAACAGTACTTGAGAGTTCTGAGTACTGTATAATAATTCTGATACCCTTCCACATGGTAGAAGAAAGAAAACCCATTGGAACTTTATTCTGCTGTAAAAATAGGATTTAGTAAAAGGTATGCATGGTATATTTGCAAGCTCCAGCTCCTTGCCTATGTGCCTGCAGAACTCCCACTGATACCTGCTATAGTGCGTTACGTATTCTAGGGGACAATACATGCCACCTATTACTGAAAAGACCTTCCTATTAGGAGTGAGTAAACCACAGTAAGCAGAAATCCCAGTGATTTTGAGTAATGAATGTTTGTAAATATATGGCTATGTACAATTCAAATAGGTAGCATCAGTTAAAATTAGTTGTTTAAAAAAAAAAAAATTCAGAAAGGTTTCAAGAAGTAAAAATATTTCAGTAAGGTTTCAAAACCCCAGATGTGGATAAACTGTGCTCATCCCTTATGTGAGATTGGCTTTGCCACTTAATTTCTATGGAGATTCTTAGGGAAGGTCTTGGTATTCCTTCATCCACAGCATTTGATGTCCAAATACAACATTTTCAGTTATGATGCCTTAATTACAAGCAGAGGGCCTCAAGTTTCAGGAGCCAAGAGATGCCAGCCAGAAGCTGCAACAATTAATAAATGTTTATATAGAGGCTATTTTGAATGATACTGTTGTGTTTCCACTTGGAGAACACTTTTAAATGGATTAGTCTTCAAGTGGAAATAACAAACAAGTGGCTATCTGATAGAGTTGTGTTGGTTCTTTTCTTGCCCTTATAGGGAAACTGAGCACAAAACTGAATTGTTCTGCTGCAAAAACAAACAAACAAACAAAAAAAACCCACAAAAAAAAAAGGAAAGAAAAAAAGGAAAATAAAAACAAACTACAGGAAAAGAAAGGAAAAGGAACAAAAAACAAACAAGAAGAAAAGTCATCCAACCCCATCTTTATCTGTCATCTCGTTACAGCATGCTCATGTGTATGAGCTCATTGTTAGAAATTTTTTAAAAAGTTCTATTATATATTAAAATATATATGTATTGAAAGGTGCTAATCAACCTCAAGCAGGTCACGTGACTGGTCATGCGGATCTAAAATCATATCAGATTTTTTTAAAAGATCTTCGATATATGCAGATGTTATACAGAATTTCTTACCAGTGTAATAAGGATGATATGAATAAACAATCCTGCAGGTTTTTAAGGACAAGGTCAGCAATACTTCCCACCATGGCTTGGGGGAGAAAAGGATAATTTTGTCTCCTTTTTGTATACAGCATAATGCACAATGCATTTTTGTCTATCTCTTAGTAGCCGTTGCTTACAAATAGAGTTAAAAAGGTGTTATACAAACTGTAAAGGTGTGCTTTTGAAATGAGATAATACCAGACCCTTCTGGACCAGAGTTTTGTATCACTAATTTAAAAACTGTTACAGAGTCTGTGGTCAATCAGATTGTACAATATTTCTTTACAAGATTAGTATAATCAGTCTATCTGCAGTGTTTCTAGGGCACCTACCTCCTCAGCATGCAAGTGCTGAAAATACTACGGATTGTTTCTGTGTAATTGTGGGTTTGTTTGTACAAAACTTGCTGTTCACTGTGACATGCACTGGGACAGAATGGGTCTGTTTGCTTAAAGCTGATCAACCATTACTTTCATTAAATGTCTTTCTCTGATAGTTCTGTTTAGTACCCTAGGAGTTTAGATACAGATTTTTCTTTTCATTTGGGTTACTTTATTAGACATTAACATACAACCAAGTAGGTTATGTCACTTAAGTTGGAATGCTCCTTTTTTTTAAATGAGTACTACTCAGTTTGCCTTACTCATTAAACAGGCTGTAGGGGTTGGGGGGTTTTAAATTCTTTTTGCTTAATGTTCCTAAAACCTCTATTCTGTAAGCTGAGTTAGTCAACAAAACCGTAGACTCTAAATGAACCTATTACTTAGTCATGTTTCAAGTGGCCTTCCTTCTGCCTAGACTGCTGTAGCACTGACCTTTCACCATCTCAACCCCACCACTGGTCATAGCAGGAGGAAGGCACACTGGAGTTCTGACCTCAGATACACTATTAAATCCAGGCAGTTGAATTGCTTTGCACACCCTGGCGTTTGTATACAGACCTCTTTACTGTCTTCAAATGTGCGGGTTTTTAAAATTGTTGTCTGGAGTAGGTTACATCTCTTACGTGTGTTAGATCGAACCAAAGAAGCCTCCAGCCATGCCCAAATGCTGCTCCTAAAGCCTGCCTTCCAATCCTTACAAAAGCCCTGCAGGATTAAATGTGTTAACTTTTTTATTTTTGTACAGTTTCTAACTGATTTTTGCTAGTGATGTTAACTGAATTGTTTATTTGGGGAGTATGAAATTCTCCATTTAAATAAACTGGTGACTTTCCTTTTATGTTTTAGAAAAATAAAATGGANAAAAAAAAAAAAAAAAAAAAAAAAAAAAGAAACCCCAAGTGTGCCTCTCAGATTTAAGGGTTTCTGGTTACATTTATTCTTAAGACCAGCAATGATTCTTTATATACAAAGATATGTTTTCCTCATTTTTTTATTACTGTTAAATAAAAAATAAAAACCTCTTCCTTTGCTCTGGACCCAGTAATTGTGCTGGTACATAAACGCACTGAGAAAACAAACTTTTGTTTGGAACTTTTATAACAACTTATGACTGTTTTGTATATCAAAGTTGATTCTTTTCAAGATATTTGGATCTAGTTTCTAAGTTATTTTAGTGTTTTATATGTTACAAAAAAAGAAATTACTTTAAATTGTTCACCAGCATCTTGAGTTATCTTTAATGCAATGGTGACATACAATGGGCTTAGAGCTACCTGGCGTAGCTTGTAAGGCCTCTGTCTTCTCCTTCCTTAGTAACTTGATTGATTACAATAATATCACACATTACCTGAACCCCCCTTCCTTTATAACTAGATCCTTCCTTCCACATTTAATTGCTATTAGTGTGAAGAAACTGTTGAAATGGGCATTTTAATATAAGTATGGCTTAAAAAAAGAGAAAAATGAGGAAAAAAGTTTAAAAAAAAATTTATATAGAAGGTTATCTGTGGGTCTGTGAGATATGACTGTGGAAAGATATTGTAGTAGTTTTAACACTATTGTTATTACCTTTTAAGTCATTTACCCAATAAAATAAGGAAAAATAATCACCACTTCTTTCTTTGTTTCTCTGCTTAATTCTGCGACTTGGTCAGTTTTTAAGCATTTGTCCTTAGTGTTACTGCTAAAGGCTAATGATGTATTAGAAATATTTCTCTGTGATTAATCCTGCCTTCTCATTTTGCCTACTCTCAGAACAGATTGTGGACAGGTGCCTGCAGATTTCAGGCTAATTCAGAACTTAGTCACTGATCACTCCAAGTTAAGCATTTATCACTTTTATATCATGATTTATAGTTGTGTATTTCTTAGTATTTATATCAGTTATTAGTTCAGTTTTGTGCTCTTTATGTCTTCATTTTATACATGGAGTTTTGTCCAGGCTTGGTCTCCTTACTCTGAGGCAGAAGTGGTTCATTTCAGCCTTTTGAAGCAAAATGTTTTTGCAGAACCAGTTACCCTGTGTAAAACACGTGTTGTTGATGCTTCAACCATATTACACTTGCATTAGTAGGTGTGATTTTTAAGAATATCTAGGTCAAGCTTTGCCAGGAGGGATTTCTTTATCTTGCATGTCATATCTAGCTAATACACAGATTGTCATCCTAAACAAATTTTATGGAAAAAAATGAAGTAAAATGTACACTTATGAGGTTCCTAGAAAGAAAGGGGGGGGGGGGGGGGGGGGCGCGGGGGGGAGAT
>VWZE01014706.1:12923-26746 GCA_013396675.1 Eubucco bourcierii | reverse complement strand
GGGCGGGGGGGGGGGGCACAGGGAAGAAATCTTTGTCCCTTCCCCAAAAGCTTATTTTTTTAGTACAGTGGGGCCACTTAAATTGTTTTACTCTGAGAGAACCCGGAGCACAGCCTGAACTGTTAGGACCAGTTTTAAATACCACTGCAGTAACAGGCTTGGTGGCAAAGTTTCCTGGGTGAGGAAGCTTTGGCAAACCACTGTGTTGGTATGGATAACTGTTGATGTAAAGGAGTTGTTTGAGAAGGGAAGGAGCATGTTCCTGTAAAGCAAAGCATCCACAGTGCCACTGATTAATAAAGTACCCCCACAGGTAGAACTGGCTTGGAGACCTTTGTTTCCTGACCCAAATTCTAAATGCACTGAGAAAATCACTTCTGTTGTTTTAACTCTAACTGTTGTTTAATCTCAGAGACTAACACTACCTGGCACTCAGAGCTCATATTGATGTACAGCTTCTACCACTAGTTTCTCACTCTTGCTACTTTAGAGAGCTATGTAGTTATGTAGTTATCCCACTACTAAATCACACTAGCTCAGTAAAATTTTGAGAACTATGGATGTTTCAGAGGTGGAAACTTGCTTATTCTTACATATAGGTTGGTATTAAATAATGAAAGGTTGACTTACACTCAGAGTCTTAGAGAGAGATGCAGATAATTTTCTTTTTCAGGCACTGCCGATCACTTGCTTAGTTCATCTCAGGAATCTAGTGTGAAGTGCTGGAAACCTCCTTAAGCTGTTTTATCAGTCTTTATACTGTTCAAAAGAAATTAAACTGAAGAATTATTTCTAGTTCCCAGCTCTGTGGAAACTTAAAACTCTTACCATGCATGTATAATACACGTTGGGCACAACCAGCATGTTCTTTTTCCAGGAACATGATTAGCTAGGAACCTTACACAATGAAATACCTGCTTGTCTGACATGTACTGGATCACAATGTTACTGCGATCTATTTAAATGTACTTTTAAATAGAGCCTGAAACATTTCTGAAGTACATTAAAAGTACTTTGCCACCACATATGGCATGAGATTGTCTGGTTACCTTAATTACAGCCGCTTTTAGAACAAAGTTTTGAGCTGAAAACTACTGTACACATTCTGCTATCTACCAAAGTGACACAGGACAGGAAAAAGACATTAGTAAAGGCTGGGTGGGAACAGTGCAAGAAGCATAGAGAAAGCGTCATAATACTGTAACAATGTTTCCAGAGCTCTTCAACTGAATTACATGGACAGGGACTATTTAAACAATGATTAAAGAGTTCATGTCCTACAGAAAGGTCTGTCAGTGAACTAAGGCTTGGCATAGGTCACACCTAAATGCTTCAGACTTCCAGAAATCCCAGTAATCGTTCTCACATACAGAAGCTGCTTTGAGCAAGATAAGCTACATCCAGCAATACAGCCTGCCCAAGACATAAAAATCAATGAAGCAGGTAAGAATATGGATTCCCCTATCCATTCAACTATTAGTATTGCAAACTGAATTAGAAAGTCAGTTCTGGTTTTCTTACCTGGTTTTTAAAAGTCTTAAGTAAGACAGAGTTGGAGTCTGGCACAAGCAGAATGATAACAAAACTGTACACAATCCATTAAAATGCATTTATTTGTTTTAATTCAAAGGTTTAACAACTATTTGCCCTGGACTTAGGGCACAACAGTGGAAAAAAACCATCAGACCAAAATACAAAAACAAGTACACAAACTATCCCTTATTTGTAAATGTTACCTCTTAACCAAGTTTTAGCACATTATAAAGTTTACAAAATTTATGACACTCTTACAAGTTTTTCAGAGCTAACAGGATTCTGTGGCAGTTGAGCCTCACCACATCCCTCCTTGCCCTTGCCATACCAGTCTGTGCCTGGATAATGCTGGGCTTGGGCAACTGGAACTGCTTTGTGATTCAGTCCAGTGCCTGAGCTACTCCATCTCCCCAGCACAGTCTGGTTAGTGATAGTGGTGTGGTTAAGCTCACTGTTCTGCCTGCTGTGTTCTCTGCAGCACTGAAATAAAGACTCAGTAAATGCAGAAATAATTTTTTTGAAAGTACAAAATTGACCCTGAAATTAAAAAGACATGATTTAAAAACCAGCTTGGCTTTGACTAAGATACTCTAAAAGCTGCGGGACAGATTTACAGCAAAATCACTTTGAGTACAAACCACAAAATTCAACAGATTTGTTAACAAGTCTTGTCACTGTAAAAATGAAAACATCGAAGTTTTTCTGTGGAACTGCCTGTGGAAACTTCTTGCCTCCTAAAAAGGCTGACATATGCTCTCTTCCTGGTTTTCTTTTCCACCTTTTCAAGGTGTTGCTAACCATTAGAACTAATTTAACTCCTAAGAATCCACCTTTAATGAAACAAGTGGAAGAGCAAAAGAAACAACACACCTGTATTTTCCATTAGCTCTAGATGCATAGCAAACAAATGCCTGGAGTTTAGATGCATGACTGACTTAGGAGATAAAAGTACAGTAATTTAACAGTTGCAAACAGCCATTTCTGAAAGAATACAACTGGGTTTTACAAAAAGCTATCAAATACACAGAAATACCAAACCCCTGACTGGGGCCAGAAATGGATGAATAAATCTACAACAAGGTACTCTGCAATCTTAAGGTATGCAAGTGGATGGACTTTTCCAGTCTCTCAGCTTCAGCAAGGCAACATCTGCTTAAACACAAGCAGGTTTTGCTGATAAGCAGGGAGAACCAAAACCAAGTTCAGGAGTGAATGGTCATAGACTGGCTTTTCACTGATTTATATCAGCATGAACAAGAGCTGTTGAACTTCACCCTTCAGAAGAAACAAGATGCAAATTCTTCTTTGGTGCTTAAATAGGAAGAAATGAAACGGATCGACCTTAAACACCACATATAGTGCCTGAATCCTGGGAAGGCAGCACAGCATGCATCCCAGACAGCTAAAGCCTTGGCACAGGATCCCACTAGTCTCAAGTGAATGCCCAGATGCTATGGTGGGTGCAGACATGCTTTTCTGCTTTGGAAAAAGGCCCACTTACTGTAAGGCTGCATAAACAAATTTCATGTGCGTGTACACTTGGAGGTAAATTTAGGCAATTACTTGCTGGCAGTCATTCACTGGCAGAGTGATTAATGTCCCTGTGCATTTTGACTCTTCAGACACCTTACTACATATCAATGTGAAGTCTAGGTGTTGACACTGCACAATCAATTGCTTGTGGACAGCAAATCAGCCCACTTTAGGCCAAGATTTTACAGTCAGTTTAAGCTCCTGCTGAAATGAATAATCTGTGTGTATGGTCCCCTCCTGCTCTGTCCCATAGTTAGTGTTACCCTTTTTTAAAACTGAGACACAAGATTTAAGAACATTTGACCAGGGAGGACAGGGCCTACACTTTCAATTAGACTTTGTGCTGCTGCTATGTAAACAGCTCATCACCAAGGTACCAGGCGGAAACAACCTCAGGTTATCTTGTCATAGATGGTGGACACAGTACCGCAGGAGGGAATGAAAGTTAACTTTCAAGAACAGCAGTATAGTTTTGCTTTTTAACTCATAGCATAAATAAGCCTAAAAGCAACCAACAAAATCATCCATACACTGTAACTGCCTATAAAATAAACCATTCAGGGAAAAGATCACCCTCTGCCAGGGAAGAGAGTAACTATCCCACCTGAAGATTTAGTATTCTGCTTTCCCATCAAATCAATGTCCTGCACACTGAACAAGCACTGATGTATATTACAAAAAGATACCAGAGACAGCTAAGGAATAAAGGCTGTGAAGTTCCATGACATTAGCTTCAGAAGTTCATTCCCTTTCTGACTTGTGCTTCACCTTCTGTGAAGCTTGTGTCTCAGCTATGTGAAGACAGTTTCTTATGGCACCATAACAAAAAGCAAAATAAGACACAAGGTTTAAAAAGCTTTCAAACAAGAGGAGGGAGTAATTTCACATGTGGATTCTTCACTACAACAAATATAGTGGGGTGCTGGAGTATGTCCAAAGAAAGGCAACAAAGCTGGTAAAGGGTCTAGGGCACAAGTTTTCTGAGGAGCAGCTGAGGGAACTGGATTTGTTTAGCCTGCTGAATAGGAGGCTGAGGGAGACCTTCTCATTCTCTTCCCCTAAAGGAGGCTGTAGCAAGGTGGGGGTTAGTCTACTCTACTAAGTAACAAGTGACAGGATAAGATGAGATGTCCTAAAGTTGCACCATGGGAGGTTTACGTTGGATACTAGAAAAGTTTTCTTCCCCAAAAGCTATCAAGTTGCTCAAGGAAGTGGCAGAGTCACCAGTTCTAGAAAGATTTAAGACAAGTAGATGTGTCAGGGGCATAGTGTAGTGGTGGACTTGGCAGTGCTAGGTTAACAGTTGGACTCAATGATCTTACTGGTCTTTTAGAACATAAAGGACTCTATCCTAACTCAATGAACTTCACTGATAATGTGCAACCAAGGAAGCAACAGCTTAAAAAGAGGTGAAGGTTCCACTGCCTTCTGCCTGACTCCAGTTGCACCATTTGACTCTTACAACAGCCCCAATAATCTAGAATCCTCACTAGGTGTAGTAGTTGGTTTGCCTCTCTACTTTTTTTGCTGAATTTTAGCAACTTAAATTGCTGTGGAAGAGTTCACGAAGCTCCAGAACCTGTGCAGGTAGGGCACAGAAGGGGCATTTGAGTCTCCCATTGGCTTTGAGGAGCATGCTCCATGTTGTGTAACTATGCCTGAAATTTCTGGAGTGACTGAAACCAGCTGGACAATGGTTAACAGGGAAAAGTACAAGTCAGAGCACCATGGCAGGAACAAGACATCTACAATATGGAGGGAAGGCTGGAGCAATCACAGCAGCTCTGCTATCAAAGTCAGTGGTAGAAGTGGTACAACTGCTTCAAGAATCCCTTCATCCAAACTGCCCCAAGGATGTTCCTTGTGTTGGTTGTATTTAACACTGCTATTCCTCCTGTGACTAATATTTAAGTCAGTCAGAAGAGTTCACAGATTTTGCATTCCAAAGAGCCTGCACTAGGCAAGACACTTGAGCTTCTAGTTAACTGACCAGAGGCAGTCATTGGTCACAAAGAGCAGCAGTTTTATAATTGTTTAAAATGCCCTGAAGGATATGACTAGAAATAGGAAATGATGTAGGGTTGTTCTGTACTGGGTTGTTTTTTTGTTTTGAATTTTTTTTCCCCCCCTGTTTTGTTGGTTTGTTTGCTTGCTTTGTTGTAAGGAGGTGGTGGTGGGGTGTGTGTTTGTTTGGAGGGTTTTTTTGTTGNAAAAAAAAAAGGCTGCTTTCACCTAACTCCATTTTTTTTTGGTGCCTACTATAACCTGAAGAAAACAAAAAAGAATTCTTAAAAAAGCTAAACAAATAATAATGCTAAATAACATTTGCAAAATGTAGATCATTCTGCTGTGATACCAAATATTTCTTCTAAACATGACTGAATCCAACATAAGGCATTTGACAGATTAAGTGAATAAATAAACCATGATACACTTGACAGTAGCTATGGAGAGGGAAGAATCACTGAATATTTCACTCAGCTATTCACAAGAGATGAAGTACATTAAAAAGGGAACACTAACATCCAGCACTGTGCATCTCAGCATTTCCTAGCAATATCCTGCATTTCATCATGAAATACTGCATCTGATGAAATAAATAGCAAGAACTTCTATCACTTCAACACCTCATTAAGTGGTCAGCCACAGACAGATTCAGGCCTTTAATAAAAATAGCACATTTGTTCTTTAGGCTTCATTCCACAAACACTTAGTCCACATGTACAGCTTTGAGGGAGCAGCAAGACCACTCAGTTACTTAGACACTTGGATGTTGTAAGATAAACAACTGAAAATCAATGCTGTATCTGGTAGTTCTTACCATGAGATGCTTAGCTTTCTCAATACGAGTTCTGATTAAAAACACAAGGAATTGTACAGTTGGTATAACTAAGACTAGCTGTATACGTGTGACGGATAGGTCAGGTATGGAAGAAAACAATAAACCAGTCTGTAAATTGGAGTGTGGGACAATGCATTTGATTGAACTGTACTTTTTAAAAATCATACAGAATAAACACAGTTGAAGTAGCCATTTGTCCTTTGTCAATAAAAAAATTTCTTCTTTAGGGGGAAAAAAGCAACCACTTCTCATTCCTAATTTGCCTTCTTGAGGTATAAGTGACTTCGGAATATATCTTCACATGATCCAACTGGAGGAGGTATAATGGTTTTATCTTACAAATCACAGTTTCAACAACATAATGAACCTACAAATTGCAACAAAATTCCTGCAGCCCTGAAACAACAAATGGTGTTGACAGACTCACAATTAACTGTCCGAAGGAACACACTCAAGACTTCCCATCTTTCTGCCCAACAATTTGTCCTCTAGCCTTGGAAAATTTGAACAGGTATTCATAGTGTACTATTTATCATTCTGCCTATCTACAGCCCAGTCTCCAAAAGACGTGTTGACAGGAAAATTTAGTTATACCAGTAAACTGATACACTTCTGGTAGAGGCCTGCACTGATTTGATGTTCCTTTTACTGTCTGCATTTTAAAATCAGATTAATTAGAGAACACAGCTTCATTTTTCACAGTTTCTTCACTAGCCACTCTACTGAGTGAGGGTTAGTGTAGAACGCAAAGAAGGAATGCTTTAAAATCTAGGAAGCAACGAAAAGAAAACTGATGCTTATATTAGACTTCGTATCTCCAATCCCTCTCCAGTCTAAGCTAAGTGGGGGGGAAAAACCAAACCACATTTCGCTCAAAGTCAGGTCAGAAAAGCAGATGAAATATCTCATCATATCCTATGCATAACATGGTCTCATCATATCCTATGCATAACATTATTTCAACATGGTGGTCTTCTGCTCACCCATATAAAAGCATCTCCAAAGCATTGAGATCTGAATGGGACTTAGACAGGTATTTACCCACAGCAGCTTAGAAATTAAGTAGTTAATTTAGGGGGGGAAAAAAAAAAATTCTTGTTCCCCAACATTTTCAAGCCGCTTATAGTAAGTACAGTAGAACCTCACTGCTTTGCACTTAATCTGGAAGATGAAATGTACATCCCTTTCACCCTGACCACTTTGCAACATTTAAGAGCTGGGAGTTAAACCAGGATGATGCACCTCAACCTGTATTCTTTCACATCAATGGAGTGTGGTCATTCAGCTTTTGTTCCTACCTGATGATATAAAAGTGTATTTACACACAAGGGAGAATAAGTCAAAATGAGGTAGCACTGCAACTGTCTTTGCTGGAATGTGGACAGATCCTGGCCTAATTTTAAATGGTGGCTTAGCAAGGTTCTCCTGGAATCTACATGAAATGTATAAAACGAACTTTTTCCAGAATAAGGCCACTAATTTTGCCATTGGCAATAGGCAGTAGGAAACAGCATAGAAAACCCCTCACTGGATCACAGAGGTTTTTTGAGGCAATAAACTGTGAAGTATAAAGACATTGTCCTCTCGTTCCTCCTCTGTTTTCCAGTATGTAGAATGTACTGCATGTATGTCCTGTATGTACTGCTCCATGGGGAGACATTTCAGTCTATTTTCTTAGCGGGGAGTCTAAGGAAGTCCATACTACATTTAAAGATGGGGACCGCACTGTAAAAGAGTAGGATTACAAGCTTCCCATGAGTCATGGTCATGATAGTCTGATGTCCAGATGCCCAGATTCGATACCAGGGCCCATAAAAAGGATCAGAGATGGCTGGGCACAACATGTTGTTCAAATTCACTTCTGTAACCTAAGAAAGTGACAACAAATTTATAAATTAACAACATTTTTGTGTTGCACCAATTCAGACACCTAAAATGGTAATTAAGAAATCCCCATAATAATAAAAAAAATGTTTAGGTGATACTCCTTTGTTCACGACAAATAGGACAGCTTTCAGAAGGAAAGCAGATCAAATTCAGGTGTGCATTTAATAGATGGATTTATGCAGGTACATAACAAATTTAGCAAATATTTTACCTACTTAAGAGATACAAATGCTCATAGGAACGTGCAATTAAGAATCTGCATGCAATCTTCCCAATAAAATTCTGGATGCTTTTTTAAACTAGTCAGTGTTTTTACTTTGAATGTACTTGCAAACTATCCATTTATTAACCTGTGTTTACTTACCAATCCCAGAATCTGCAAGATGCTAAAATGATATACAAACATAAACCCCGTGGATAAAAGAGCCCACCAGAAATTGGAGAGTGGTTCTGGAGTGTAGATACCTTGAAGAGAAAGGAATACATTAGTATTCAGCCGAGTTGCTGTGTCCATCAAAGGCTCATGAATAATACTCTCCCTTCTGCTCTGTGGATGTTAGGGCATCTGGTTTTAGCTGATAACCTACTCAATACCATTACACTAATGAATATTTGAGAGCCTTATTTCTTACCTGGCACCTCCTGATCAGTCTCCTCCCTCCTTCTGGTCCACCAGTAAAATATACAGTATTCTGCCTCATTATGCTTCCCTTTTTTTAACCAGTGATTTTTACCTCATTCTTCTGTCTACCACAGAACTAAATGTTTTTTCAATACTGTAATGGTATACAATGTATCTTCAAAAATCTGCCTCTTATGGGGGTTATGACTTCCACACAGACAGAACTAACCCAGGCAGTGGCAGCTCCTGCACTGTACTGTATTAAAGCATAGCCTTGCTGTCATTCCTAATTTTATGGTTGTTTAATAAGTATTAGGTAGTAACTTGCACCAATAATGTCTAGGAACAGAAAGGTTTTACAAAGTATTAAATCCAGTAATGACAGACTCCACTTTTAAATTAAAACTGCTGTGGAGATATATTCAGATATACATACAATTTTATAATCAGTAGATTTCACAGATACTGTAAAATATTTTTTTCCTTTCAAATGAAGTAGAAAATACCACATCATTCCTGGGTTCACCTTTCTCTCTCCCCCTGAAACTAGGTTTTGTCAATTTACTGACAGAACACAATGTCACATGACCTAGAATGTTCCAAGGACATCCGATCTAATACAACTAACCTTAGACACAGGCCTATTTTTGGAATTAAATACTCAAACATCACATGGTGAGAAAAAATACAGGGTTCTCAAGATTCTTACCAACAGCCATGAACATTTCAGTTTAAGTTATGGGGAACAAAATATTTTACTTAAGACTTTAATACCCTAGGGATACAAAAGAGGGAAGCACATGATGTCATGCTACTCAGGTGCTGCAAGAAGTCATTGGTGCTTCAGAAGAATAAAAAAAAAAAAAAAAGGCATCAGCATTTTTTTATCTGCTTTTGTCTGCTCTCTGATTCACTAAACATTAAACACTGGAATGTGTATCCAGTACTCAGAGGACAGCTAACAGCCATACTGCAGTACCCACGTTCGCACTTGCTAGCTGGCACATTCAGTAATTACGAAGGAGTAATTACAGACTTCAGCATATATTGTATGAGGCTACTGGGAACTCCAGTAACTACAGTAGTCCAGAGCTCACAAGACTAAGTTGGTATGCGACCTATGTATGGCATCATATGTAGATAAATGCAAATGACTGCCATTATTTGCTTTACCAAACCACCATATAATGGGGCATCCTGTTTCAGATTTAAATCCCCTTTCTGCAGAGTTTTATTCCATAGTTTGTGCGCACCATGCCAGCTCAGATTGAATTTGCAATAGCTGCCTGAACTAATCTATTTAAAATATTTTGTGAATGTTATAAATTAAAATTTGCCTAAACTTGACCGTCTTAAAACTGCACATCTCATTATGACACAGCCCCTCTGTGCTAGTCAACATCAAGTATGGAGCTGGTTGTGTGTCTGAATGACAGCAGCACATATGCATCCCATATAGCACTAGTTGGCTTTAATGTGCAACAACGCACAGCGTTTTAGTAAACAAGCTGTGTCTTAGTGCAGTCAGAAGAAATTAATCAAGAAGCGACTCTGAAAGCACAAGGCACCTTATAGGATTTCTTATCCGGTTGTTAAGTGAAGGTCTGAAGTGTCTGAACTACAAGCAAAATCCAAATGTAAGAGTGAACTCTAAATGAGGTACTCCCAGTGCAGTGCTCTACAGGTAAAAGGAGAACACTCACAACAGTCTAACTCTTCAAATGCACTTAAGTAAGCATGGTATCATATTTTTTTAAAATGTACAGAAGACTTCACTTAAACAGCAATGATATTGATTAAACTCCACAAATATCAGATACATGCCATCACCTTGAATATGATTTTTCATTAGAGAGCAAGTGGAGAAGCAACCAGCCTTGGAGTTCAGGAGACTGTGGCTCTATTTTTGGCTGTACCAACTTTAAGTGACCTAGTCAAGCCATACAAAAACTCTTTGTCTCCTTCCTCAGATGCAGAGTAAGGAAAACATCATTTGACTTGCAAAAGCTTTTTCTATTGTCTCTGCAGTTCTAGCTGCATGTTTAACTTAGATGCAAAATACAGAATGAAACTGAAATAAGCTATCTAAAACTGTTTCCAGGAACAGGCAGAATATTGCTACATCAAGTTTGTTTTCACAAGAACTCTCCTGGCTGGCAGTTGCTTGTCTTATTTTGAAAGGGTTCAACAAAGACTGAGAACCAATGTTAGTAATTTAAAGATGTAAACTCTCAGAAGAGCTAGAATCCAGAGACCTGGATATTTGGGGAACTTAACAGTGCAGGTAGGATATGAACACTAAGAGAAATGAACTCAGCTATGAAACAAGACTGGAGGGGAAAAGCGCTCATTAAAAGACTACAAAAAATGCATAAAATAACACAAGACATCAGTGGTATAATTTGGCTTTGAATTCCAGTTTCTTGCTACTTACATAGGAAATCTCTGTTCACTAAGGATCACAAGCAATTCTTATATGTTAAGCACATTCAAAAATTTAATCCAACTGCCAGTCTGGCACTAATCTCACTCTCAAAAATGTTCACGTCCCAGACAGTTGAGACCTGTCCAAATAAAGGGTCATCTAAACAGGCTGTGTATTTGCTCCTGCTGGAAAATCATTACAGTGTTTGGTTGTTTGGTTTTGTTTTTTTTCCTCAGTTCAAATTGTCATTTTTTCAACAGCATTGATAGGAAGGTTTTCATATAGATTGACAAGATTGGGGTTCACCATCCATTTCTGCAACAAGAATTTGTTGACTTGAACATGACAAGCGGTTAATTATGCAACCTAGGAAATGGAAGCATGGCTTTAAAAATCTAAAGGACAAATAGACTCAATTTTTCTTCCACTGCTTCCTCCACCAATATCTTGTGCTAGTTCTAGTGTTCTTACGAACAATTTTTCAAGTTCTCCAAACATAGCCTTATAAAAGTTCGAACACAATTTCACAGAAAGTAATGCTCATTTTGATTTTCTGTGAAAACATGATGTAGGAAAAACACTACTCCTCTGTTTGGAAAATGAGAATCTAAATATAGTAAAATTTGATTTTGTAGGATGTTATTTTTTTCCTAATTAATGTCTTGCTTTAATTACCACAAGATTTGATAGATCTTTACCAGTTTTCCATCACAGCACATGCTCCTTTAGTAGTTTCGCAATTACAGGTTCTGCTTGATCCAAAATTCAGAGCAACTGTTACAATTCCTTCATTTTCAAGCTTGTAAAAATTTGAGAGCAAACTTTTCATTTTATTTCCTTTGATCAAAGAGTTAACTCTAGTAGTGTGTCCTACTGAGTTAGGCTAGAGACCAACTTCCTTTCCAGAGGAAAATAGGAAAAAATATTCTCAAGAGAATGACCCTGAAACCCACTGTATCCCTCCTCCCACAGCTGTTCTGAGACTCTGTAGATTTCAAAATATTGCTTTATGCCAGATTTCCATTTCCTTCCATGCCAGCTACTCTCATCAGAAACAGCTCAGAGAGTAGTCTTATATTACCTGCTCCTCTCAGGAACCATTTTTTATATTCCTGAAAGCAGGAACAGTAGTTCTTCCTCATCATTCACACAGTAGTAGTATTTCCACACACTAGTATTAAGTGTCTCCCTCTCCTAGAGGGAAGTCTTTAACAGACTTCAGGCCCACTCTAAGAATGCCACATTATCTTCTTTATTTATTTCTAGAAGTTTCATAATATGCCACCATAGTTTCCAAAGAACTCTAACTGCTCAGTGCATAAAGCTCAGAGGGTCACAGGACAGACAAGTGTGCCCCCACTTTGTCTCCAGCTCTTGAAGCATCAAACAAGATTATCCTGAAATAATGAAGCTCCAAGAGAGATTGTAGCATCAATCTGCAGCCACAGCAGCAGCACACACCTCCAGTTGCTGAGTGCACCCCAACCACCCCACCGCTTGAGGTGACAGATACAAGTGCCATTAGCACTTACACCTAATATGTAAGATTCAGAAGGTGGAAAAAATTGGAATAGGAACATGGAATCTACCAGCAGGAGAGAAAAACACCACACAAGAATTAAGAGTTTCAGTGAAAAGAGTCATACCACACATTATTTCAATGAGGATGGAGATAAAGTAGATTTATGACCACCTAACTAGACTCAAATACATAGTGGTTCACCTCCCTCCCCCAGATTAGTGCTAAAGTATATAATCTAGCCTGGTTTATAACTCCATTTAAAAGGAGTTAAGGACCTACAGACAGATATAGCTACATATAGGTAAGTGTCACAAAGTGGGGAAGTGTCCAAGAAAGGTGTGACAGCTAGAAATGCCTTTAAATATGGTAATCTCTCACTCATGCCAGCAAGTTTGGATCCTCAGTTGCTTTAATTGCACTTTCCTAATTTACAGCTACAGGAAAAATGATCCTTTGTCTGTACACGGTATCTGTGTTCTACATCTTACAACTCAGCCCAGCTTCTCATTAAGTAAGAAACACTGCACTCCGCTTAAGACAGCTGGCTAACAGAGCTATCTATGCCTGCCCTCTTCTGTACTGTGACAGGGGGATGCTCCACAAGAGAGGAAAAAACAAATCAACAACGTCTACTGCCTTTTTGACAATACTATAGAACTTCAACTCATATGATGCCATTTCTGAGTACGTAGATCAGACAGCCAAAGGACTTTATGACTTGAGTCATCAAGACCATTTCTCTACTGCTTTTTAAAATACAGCACTTGTCTTACAATATGAAAATTCTGACTACTCACAGCAAACAAATCAGCTGCTTAACTATTTAGAGTGTATATGTTCACTTGCCCACAGCTGTACAACAGTGAATCATCTTTTAAAACACATAGGGCCAGACCACAGGACTTTTAAGTCCATTACCACCACTTCCATTACTGCCACAGGAAGATCCTCCCACCTCAAAAAAAAAAAAAAAAAAAGGGGGGGGGGGGGAAGGGAGGGCGGGCAAAAACACCCACTGTGAAGCACACACACACACACACACACGAAAACTCCAAATAAAAAACAAACCACACCCAAACTAACACTAACCAAACAAATAAAACCAAAACTCCCCAGCTAAACAACCAACCAAATTAATTTACTCGCTCCACAATGTCGACAATCTGCCTTTGAATTGCGAATTTTTAGAACTGGCAGAGCCATTTTGACAGGGCAGATGCTGGAGACTATCCCCCCCTGCAGGCTAGTGTCAGAAGCACACAACTATGCAGTGCCACCAGTACCAAGGCCTCTGACGAAGTGTGGGTGATACCCTGAACCCCGTGTGCAGCTGTTCATACATCGGATTGCTCCTTGAAGTGACAAAATCCTAAAAAAAAAAAAAAATCCTCAACATCAACACCCTTTTTTATTTAAATTATCAAGGCAACTAAGTAATGCTGGGTGGGAATCCCAAAAC
>VWZE01014706.1:0-12907 GCA_013396675.1 Eubucco bourcierii | reverse complement strand
TGCTGGGTGGGAATCCCAAAACACAAACCCCCCCCCCATCTCCTGAACTCCTCTGCTAGAGAGCTGCTATAAATTGACTCTTATTTCAAACTGTTGTGGAATTACATAATCTGCTTCCAGTACTCAGGAAATAACAATTTCACTTTGATTAGACTTCAATATGATTTGAAACTCTGAGATAAGGTGCACATATCATCTTGTCAAATTTATCAAAAAATCTGGGCAAGCCAGTTTAAGGACCAAGGCACTCAAGAACTGCGAGTCTCTAAGGCTGATAAAGTGCAAACCAGATTTTATTTTCATTAAGAGTAGAAAAATTAATTTGTTCTGGACACCAGTGAAAGTCTCCAATATAAATCTTAGGTGGTAAGGTTAATGCCCTGTTGCAATAGCCATGGCAGTTTGAAACATTACACTTCTTCAGCTGCTATCTCCCTAAGTTTTCTACCAGCAATTTGTATCCCAGCAGCACAAAGCATAATTATCTATGCATACTCGTATGCTTCAGAAGACCATCTCTGTAGATGAAAGTGGTTTGAGGAGATTTTCAATGCAGATGTTGGTTCCACGGTCTAAATCTGCACTGCCGTGTTTCCCATGTTCTTCCTTTCACCTTGACAATGCATTCACTGCATCTCCTTTTTGCCACTCCCAGCACTCAGATGATGCAACAGTAATCCAGAATTTACAGAACTATTCATGGGGGGGTTTTGTTTGGTTTTTTGTTGTTGTTGTTGTTTTGTTTTGTTTTTTTTGTTTGGTTTTTTTTTTTTTTTTTTTTTTGGATGGGGAGACAGAAGTCTCAACTGCTGAGGACACGAGAACATAATGACCTACAGCTCTGGTTCAGCCATCCAGCTATTTCAAGAACACCATGTCCTGCCTAGATGGATATTATAATCTTTTGCAGGGTTCAGAGGTGATACAGGGTGAGATTCATTCAATAAAAAAGCTTCCAACTGAAAATACACTTCGTGGATGAACTGCCTTGAGTTAAGAATCTTCCACACTGGCCTGTTGTATCTGCACTACATCTATTTTGCATGAGTCACTTACTGCAGCCAAGAGCGAGCTGAGCCAGAGTGTGTAAGCATTTATTTTGTCTAACCTCGCACACAGAATATGTATAAATATACACTTGGAAAGAAAATACACTAGAAAGAGAAGTACAGAAATTGATATTCACTCAGTAAAGAGGGGAGAGAGAGGGAAGAGGAAGAGAGAACAAGGTCTTAATGCATCCTCAGGCTTCACTGACTTCCCTCTGCAACACTGAAGCCTGAGTTCACAACATCTCTCTCCATCAATTCAGTCCTAAGCACAGTAAAGCCCCATACTTATACAGGGGAGGGGACACAAAGATGATGCTGCCAGTGCAACATGGCAAACTTGAAAACGTTCTGTACAGAATGAGCCTCAGATCAAGTCTTCTTCAGGTACTAGGCTGCATCAAGAGAAGCGTGGTACGAGTCCTAGGCTGCATCAAAAGAAGCGTGGCCAGCAGGGCAAGGGAGGTGATTCTGCCCCTTTACTCTGCTCTCGTCAGACCCCACCTGGAGTACTGTGTGCAGTTCTGGAACCCTCAGCACAGGAAGGACATGGAAGTGTTGGAGCGGGTCCAGAGGAGGGCCACGAAGATGATCAGAGGGCTGGAGCAGCTCTCCTATGAGGACAGGCTGAGAGAGTTGGGGCTCTTCAGCCTGGAGAAGAGAAGGCTTCGAGGGGACCTGATAGTAGCCTTCCAGTATCTGAAGGGGGCCTACAGGAAGGCTGGGGAAGGATTATTTACAAGGTCCTGCAATGACAGGACAAGGGGCAATGGGCTTAAACTGGCAGAGGGGAGATTTGGACTAGATGTTAGGAGGAAGTTCTTTACAGTGAGGGTGGTGAGGCACTGGAACAGGTTGCCCAGGGAGGTTGTGGATGCTCCCTCCCTGGATGTGTTCAAGGCCAGATTGGATGAGGCCTTGAGTAACCTGTACTAGTGGGAGGTGTCCCTGCCTATGGCAGGGGGTTGGAACTAGATGATCCTTGAGGTCCCTTCCAACCTTACCATTCTATGATTCTACTCTGCTCATTCTTCCTTTGTTAAATGTTAATATTAGGACTGAGATGCTAGTAGGGCCATCAATAATACTGACAGATTCCAAATAAAACTCAAGTAGTGTATTTTTCCAGATACAATCCATCCTTTTTATTTTCCTTCACTTCTCCCTGTCACAGATTCACTGATGGAAATTTCTATTTCAAACACAGAAATCAAGCTGGATGCTGATCAATGTTAGAGACAAAAAACCCACAATTTTCACAAGTTAGCATAAAGGGTGAAAATTACTCTGAAATTACTTTAAACAACGGTACAAGTGAAATGACAAAATATTAACTGATTCTTTTATACTTAGTCGACAGTTTTTTCAGAAATGTCACTGCTATCACATCAACATTAGATGGCAGCAAACACTTGTAAACTAATAATGGGCAAAAAAATTAACTAGGGTGACAACTGTTTAAGACAAAGCTGCAGATGGAGTCTACCAGCTCCAGAAAACAGCTGCTGAAGAACTCCAAGACTCTTTACCTCAAAACTGACAAAAAAACACAAAGCAATCAAACCAAACAACAACAAAATAATCAAAGGAATACACGAAGGGACATCCAAGGGCAAACTTTAAAGTAAAATAAATACATATTTAAAAGATGTTATACATGAACGTCAAGGTCATCAGAAGTCTTCACTTTGTGACATGACAAGAGCTTGGTTTGTCATTGTCTATGTGTACCACACAGCTGTTTACACTTTCTCACCCATCTCTCCACCTCCCTTCCGCAACGATTAAGAGTTTGTGTAGCTTCAGTAAGTATATTGCACATTGGCATTAGTTGCCAGAACTTTAAGATACCAAAAAGGGATTATTACAAAATGTAGGTGGCATATTTCTCTGCTAAGAGAAAGCAACAGAATGACCTCTTGAAGTATTTTTTTTCCCTTGGATAATTTTTATTTAGTTTCAATCATCACTGAAAAAACAGCTTTCAAACATATAATCCTTCACACTTAGAGTAGAGTGACTGCTGGTGTAAAATATAAAAGATTAAAAGTGGAAGAGACTGACTATGGTTGTTCTAGCGTTTTCTAATTTCTATCCTATTCACATCACAGCAGTTTCATTAAAGGATACCAAAATACCATAAAATATCATACTTTATATCCTAGGTGAAACAATTTAGTTTCACCTTGACTCCTGCCAGAAAATGCAGCTGGAGTCAAGTCAACGCTAGAGGGGAGCAGAGTATCACACCAAGTGAATACATGTGGCATTCCCTTCAAAATAGCAGAGTTGGGAAAATCATTGGCCAGTGGAAGAACAATGTGGTATTCCCAGACTTAGTGAACTCTTCTGGGGTAAATGACAAGACTGTAATCTTGCTGGAAGAGATAACAAGTAAGCTAGTTCGTTCCACTTATGTGTGTCACTACATTTCATTAGAACTTCAGAATTTCAGGGATTTATCTAACTAGCCAACTAATATTTACACAGGGATATAACAATATTTGGGTTTTATCAGATCATTTTAAGTTGCAGTACATTGAGAGAGACATCCAAGGCAGCAAGCATCTTAAAAATACATCCCACAAACAAATTAGAACACTGCAAAATGCCAGAGATGCTACTCAAGAAAATGGCAATGATTATGTCAATACATTCTTGATAACCCTTTGGGAAAAAGGTTATTTTTTTCATTCTCATTGGAGTGTCTGTTACTTGAATTACAACTCCAGCATAACACCAGAAACTGTTAAGTAACATAGAGAAAGTTGGTTGAAAGAGCAAAGCCTGTCACAGCCATTAAGCACAGCTATTTACTTGTATGAGACCAATTCAAGAGGTATAGAATAAATAGCCAACCTACCTCCTTTCTGCAGCAGGTAGATGGGTACAACATAAAGCATCACATGTTGAATGTAATAAATTTCCATTTCAAATGGAAGCTGTAGAATAAGGAAAATATTTGTAAATGTTTTTCATCACTAACAACTGAATTACAAGTGACCCATGACAGTCTCTTCACCCATTTTAATTACCTATGCATATTAAAGAGATTACATTAACGGGCACTGCTTTGAAAGTGCATTTAACTGCACCCATGCCATTCTCCTTGCCACAAAGGCAATGCAGCACTGCAAGTAGACAGTCCTCAAAATTAGACAGAAGTACATCAAAGAAGGAATAATAAGATCACTACTTTCCCTTTCTTAATTAGTATAAATTACAAATAACAATGCAAAACCCTAAAGAAGTCCAACCACAAACTATACATAACTCATATGACAGTTGTCTATTTGGGAAGAAAAGATAATGGTTATCTTGTGAGTGACAGAATGCTATAAACTTGTACATGTAAGTATATAAATAAATATCAAAGCAATTACTGAGGAGGTCTGTGCAAAACTCAAAACACCCAACTTGCAGCAATCTGCATACATATGTGAAATTGCTATGCTTCAAGTAAAAAATAACCAATATTTTAGAAGAATTTTAAAGAAAAGCTCCAGAAAGATGTATGTAAACAAGCTACCACTTAGTAGAAAATCAGGTATTTCTCACCTGCAGACAACTTTTGGAAATTACTATTGGTTGTCTGTGTGTTTAAGAGTTCTTAGAGGTCAGCTAGTCTGTGCTAAAAATAACTTGAACCACAACTCTGAATTTGAGCCTCTTGATCTAGACTCAACTAATTGTAGCTCTTTATCAGTCAGAATAGGTGATGCACTGTATTTGAAAGTTATTCTCATCTGTAAACATCTGTCTTTGTTAAAATAAAAAGCACATTTATAACAGTAGCAAGAAAGATTCCAATTTAAACTTCAGATTTCAACTTCTTGTTGCACCTCACATAAAATAATGAAAAAAAAAAAAAAAAGCACCCTCCTTTTCCACTATTATTCTGAGACGCTGAAGTCACAGCACCAAAGCAGAAACACTACAAAAATTTCTGCATCAACAGAAGTGGAGAAGTTGAAACAGTTATGTTTTCTTCCACAGTACCATTCAATAAACAGCTAGTAATTGACTGTCATCTTTTCAATTCAACAACTCCTCTTATATCCTATTTTGAATGTAAAAGATGCTAAAAAACAGCATCTGGTTTCTGCTAGTCCTGGCATTCCTCAGTTGAATACTATCAATGTCCTGACTACAACCTTCAAGATGTTCAGCCAACTCTTGGGCAACTAGGACAAAAAAAAACTAACTCCATACAATCTGTTGGGTCTTTTTATTCCAAGCATTCTGAACATAAAATCAAGCAAGATAACGATCTTCAACAGCAAGAAATTCAAAGAAGTTGTGAGATTTCCTGAACCTTTTCTTGCTCTTTGCTGAAAGATACAGAGGGTAAAGTGAGGGAATCAAGATTATTTTGGAAGAGGCTAAAGCAGTTTTCCTAACAGGAGAAAAAGCTGTACCATTCCCAGCCGGAACAGGCACACTTTAGAAATAATAGCTCCTGATATAAACAACACAACGTGAGGACTCACTCCTGCCAAGGGGCATTCTCTGTTTAGTATCTGGTTTCATAAGAGCTTCTACACTCACAAAGTTGTGAGGGTCAGTTACACAAACACTATGCTCAGGACACTTCTGAGAACAGAGTAACACTTGTTTTGCTGCAGTTGTCTTGACAATATTTTTTGTGTGTAAAACAAAACATCCTTTTTTCACTAGAAAAGCTTGCTTGTTCTGAAGCTGGGCTAATTATGCAAGTGCATTTCCTAGTATAGAGCTGCAAAAGCAGAAACTCTCTACAACCAAGCACCCAAGTTGTAGAGCCAGGCTACAGTAAACAGAAAAGTAACAAACACAAAAGAAGAACTGATTCACCTAGTTCTAACCGTCTGTGTCTAGAAATTGTTCCAGCAACGGTCACTCACAGTAGATATATAAGTACTTTTTATATTAAAGGATCACCCATCAATCTAGAATAAAGTATCCCTCTGAGCAAACAGTAACCACTTCATCAGGAAACTGGTTTAACACCACACTCAACAGAGTTTAGAGAACAGTCAGACTCAAGGACCTTAAAGGTCTTTTCCAACCAAAATCATTCTGAGATTCTTAGACTTGTCCTCTTCCATCACATGCCACTGTGGAAACCAAGCAGCCACCCTCAAGAAAAGCATTCAGTATTTCCCTAATAACAAACTGGTAATGCTCATGATACATGTCTTCAACCACATGCATTCAGAGATTCAGTCACTGGATACTCATGACCAAGAAAGAGTCATCTGAAATCTAGACATTCATTGTCAATTTATCTGCTGGGTTTGGTTGTTTTTTTTTTAACTAATCTCCTTCACCCCTTACTAACTGCCAACAGCATTTTTCCTGCATTTCACCTTGTTTCTCGTACTTGGAATCTTAAAGCAACTAACGGTACAAGACAAAAAGACAAATTACTAATTCCTTCTAATAACATATATTCTAGGCTTCTTTAGCAGTACAAATAAATACAGAGAACAGACTACTCTGTTACTCGAGATAGTATGTTTTTCCTCCTTTAAAGTGTGTTACTTGAGGCAAAACAAACCTGCTTCATCCTTTCATAGGTTTTAACATTGGTACTGCTCAGAGTATAGTTCTGATCTTAACACAGATTTAGAATGTGTACCCTTCAAGCCAAATAGTTCCAATAACAGAATACAGTAGCTTCTGAAAACACTAAAATGACACCATCTTAGCCGTGTGAGCAGAGATGGCAAGTCCAACACCTCTGGGACATGTCCTGTATCTTACTTTATCCGTATCAACATTTTCAGGACATCGGCTTGCGAAAAACACTACTTTTAAACCAGTGGGAAGCGTTTTGATTTGATTTGATTGATGCATTATGAAAGTTCAAACAAAACCAGTTACTCTTCAAGCACTCCGGAGTCTTTGTGGCAGCTAAATGAATTTAGGGGCACAGCCAGGTTATCAGGATCCAGACTGTACTCAGTATAGCATAAATAGAATAAAAAGTCTTTCTACTCCTGTACATCCTCTTACACCTTTCTAGGCTCCCACTTGGGAATCTAATAATCAGATTCCTTTAGCAGCATCATCCTTTTTTATTTAAGGGTCATAAAAGTTTACCTTGTTTTCCATGTGAATTGTTAATGCTGACCAAGAATGACTCACATCATAAGAAAGAAAAGAAATTATAACAGAAAATTAAAACACCCTTTAATTTCTGAAAAGTTAGTAAGAACTCACAAAAATAATAAGCGAATATGAAACAAACTGTTTTGTCTGTATCCAATGACTATTCCAATGCACAAAATTTAATTCCATCAGCACATTATTTATAATGTAGTAGAGTACCAGAATATTCAGTTGCCAAATAAATATAAGTGGGTGCATCTGTTGCTCAAGACTGTTAATTGCTGGCACCTCGACATCATGCCAAGGCAGGAAAATATTTTCTTAGAAAGAACAAAAATAGACTGACCTCATCTTTCAGACTACACTTTTTTGAACACTATTCCAGGTGCCCACTACAGTCCAACAAGGTTTTTAATAAATTGTGTCACTGAAAGGCTAGAACAACAGATGGTATAAACTTCCTGCTGTAGTTTCAGTAAGTATCTCAACTCTCCATTTCTACCAGCAAAAGACTAATATTAAAGAATTTTTTTTTTATTATTGAGGCTCTAAAAAGATTTAGCAGATACATCACGAGAAAATGGAAAAGTGTCGAATTACAGTAGAAGCTTCCAAAAATTTACTTTTCAGGATAATTTATCTTTATATCACACATACAAAACAAATACTTACAAAAGATTAAGCAACATAATAGCAAAATAGTGACCCTAACAGACTGGACCACAAAGGGTTCTAAGAGATGCTCCTGAACAGGTCAAGACTTAGAACCAAAACCCTGACACTCACTAGTTCCTAAACAAACATCCATCAGCTGGCAAATTAGTAATTTTTCATTATGCATTTTCTGGCCCTTGGCCCTTTCAGATTATTGATACATACAAATAAAATTGAACATCTAATACCTTCTCCTGCATTTCACTCTAATTTCATCACTATAAAAATTTACTAGTTGACTTCTCCAGAGCCTACAGTTCAACAGCAAACATCTGCTGCCTGTAGGAGAACTAATAGACACTTCAACGGGAAGAGGGAATTAGGAGAAAACTACCTACAAGACAACATCCAGCTGTATATCAAGTAACTGTTAAGGATAATGCATATTTTACACTATGAAGACAACTACGAGACACTGCTTACAGCAATATCTCCATGTGGTACAATCACTTGCATTGATGGGACACAGTAGTCAACTGCTGCCTCATTCTCTCTGACCTCAGAACTCTCTCTGCCCCAGACATCATCTCCCTCCTCACATCTAAATTCATGTTGGGTTAATTTTTCATGCTATTCACCACACACTGCATATTGCAACTATGTACAAATGTGTGATGGGTTGGGAGTTCCCCACCCCTCCACACTTTGTAAAATTACCCAGACTAGACTCAGCCAGCTGGAAGTTAAGGAATGAAGCTCTATTTACAGTTTAGCACTATATACAAGCAGATATATACACAATATACAGGAATATTTACAGAAATATACAAGTTAAAGGTAATAGAGAAACACGATACCCCTCACAGAAATCAGAGTCCCCAGGAGGGGTTCCAAGCCACCCTTCCACCTTGTCCCCACCCCTCTACCTTACCCCAGCATTTGGCTTATGTGCAAAGTGAGTTTGGAGGATCAGCCAGGGAGGTTAGAAGGAAAGTGGTTAGTTAGGTTACTTGGCAGAGAGAAGGCAAAAAGCTAGAGAGACCGAGACTCTCCAAGCCTTAGAGCGTCTATGTCTTATCTATGTTTGTGTATTTATTCTTATATATGTCAGCAAGCCTATGAGTGAAGTAGACATTACCACTGTTTTCTTTTCACAGTCTGTAATTCTTTTCATTAAAATATTCCGATTAGCCTCAAACTAGCACAAAATGTAACCAAGTAGACAACATTTTTGTATGAAATGTACACATTAAAATATATGACTTTAAATATAAATCAGAAGTTAAAAAGTTGAGGCATGGAGACACAACAATTCTTGACTGAATCAAAAGTTTTTCACTTAGATATCGCAAAGCAGAGCAGATAGCGTGGACAAAACTATCATGACTTTTTAAAGTTCCTACTAACTAATAAGAGCTATTTCGTGCTTTCAGGCCAGTATCAGTGAAAACAACTACAATGACAGTTACAGAGCAGAATGTGTCTACCATAAGAGAATCTGGGTCAAAGCAGTGCTATAAAATGTTACCCATATTATCATGTGCCAGAAACAGCAGTGAAAAGAGAATAGCATAGCAAGCAGCTGTTAGGTCAAAACTATCCTACACTGTATTTATTAACAAAATATTTGCTCTTAGATATTGTTTGGCTCCTGTACCTCTAGTTAAATTTTCTAATTAGTCTTTTTTATCCAGTTAATTACCACTGCCCTAATATGAATGAGAGCTATGATAACAGGGGACAAAATACAAGCCAATGATTTATTAAATATTTCAACATTTTATTTTTAAACAGTTACCCAGAAAATTAATTTTGTTATGGTGAAGTTTACATCTACTTAAAACCTGGGCAGTCTGAAATACAAAAATAAAGAGAGTTCCCCTTATTCATAAAAAAACCCCACATTTCATTCATTTGATGCCATTTCAAGGAACATCAAGTTCTATTAAAACTTAATTGCAAACTTCACATAAACCATTACAGTATAGGAAAGACTATAGATAATTATCAGATCAAGAAAGGCAACATAAATCTTACAAGAACTCTGAGGTTATTCCACTAAATCCACCGAAATTTGAAAAATGTGATCCAACTGACTGTGTATGTGTGTGTCATGCTTTGTGGAAGACTATTCTTACCATGTGTAGGCCTACAAGTGTATTATCCTCCCTCTAGCAACTAAACTGTGTCTTCATGCAAAATTTGATAGCTTAAAAAAAGGGAAAAAAAGAAACTATTTCCAAACTGACAATAGAACTGGCAGTTTTCAGGTGTCCTAGCCAATCAACACAGCACATCATCCAGAAGGTTCACTGCAGATGCAGAGTTTTATATCTCAACTCAAAACAGTCAGCCTTTGCAGAGAGCATTTAGCATTCTCCATGCCTGAGGAATTTACATTCAATCTAAAAATTCTGAAACTGGATTTTGACTACCGACCACAATACTGCCCCATGACAGCTTTTTTTCAAAGCCATTAAGTTTCCTCTCATTTTGAGTGCTAGTTTGTAGCTAACACTTAGAAGACAGCACTGTTTGTCAGACTGATTGATAAACACCAAAAAAATCCAATATTTTTACTTTGGCTCCATTGTAGTGACCTGTACCAGGAACCTACAGTAAACCTGGTAAAATGAACTGTAAGAAGGCCAAGCAAAGCAAAGGTCTGACATCTTGCCATGGACAATCTTTGAGAAACGAATTTTAAAAAAAGGAGGAAAAGTGCAGTACACTCACCAGGCGTGTGTTAACTACTGGAAACAGCAATGCCAAGAGAGCCCCATTCAGCATATGCATCTGCAACCTTCGAAAAAGAGATGTCATTTTTTTTTTCACAGGCTGACATGAAATTTAACGATTTCACATATTTTTATGTAGAATCTCTTCAATAAAAGGTAGCAAGAGGTTTAAGAAAATTATTTTGGCCTGAATTTGAACGAAGGCTCTGTTAAGTGAATCGGTCACGACAAAACCCTCTCTTTCAATACGCACTTAAATAATTTACTAAAGTAGGACTGTTTGCTGTAATGAGTTTTGGATTCCTAGAAAGCCTGGACTGTCCATTTTTGTTAATCCTGTTCATGATGCAGGCTGATAAATAGTTGGAATTTTGCTGTTTGTTTCTCTTTCAGAGATTAAAATAGCATATTTGATAAAGGTTCTTACTCCTGTCTATACGTGTACGTACAGCTTCAAAGTAAAGCCTCAGGAATCTGACAGAGGTCTCTCAAACAAATTACATTTGTTAAAATGTAACAGTAAGTCTTAAGCAAAGAATAAGGCATGAGAGTGGTATTATAATACTGCATTTTGTACACCTTTCAGCCATCTTTTTCTGAACTGTTTGCATCAAAGGAACACAAAAATAGTATCTGTAGTACTTCAGTTTACATAAGACACCAAGTAAAGAACAAACTGTCTACAACTAATGCCTGTCATAAACTCTTAGGAATAAGAAGTAACTTGTGGGGGATAAAGATATTACAATTTCAAAAGAGTTTTTCAGACAGTTTATGTGCTGTCAGGGTGTTAGAAAACAGAAAGGCTTATTCTGAAAAACAACAAATACTGTGGTCTACTCTGTTCAGAAGGTGGTAAAAAAAATAATTAGAGGATGGAACATCTCTCCTGAAAAAGAAAAGATGAGAGAGTTGGGAGTTTTTCAACTGGAGAAGAGATGGCTTTGAGGAGACCTTCTTGTGATTGTTCAGTACTTAAAGGGGCTGCTCAGAAAGATGGGGACAACCTTTTCAGCATGGCCAGTTGCGACAGGGCAAAGGGTGATGGTTTTAAACTAAGAGAGAGATTTAGATTAGATACAAGGGAGACATTTTTTACATCACAGGTTGCCCAGGAGAGGTGGTAGACGCCTCATCCTGGGAAACATTCCAGGTCAGGTTCGACAGAACTAAGCTGATTTAGTTGAAGACGTCCCTGCTGAGGAGGAAGTTAGACTCAATGACTCTTAAAAGGTCCTTCCCAACCCAAACTATTCCATGATTCTATGATTTTTCAATCCAACCAATATGCCTTTCAAATTATATATTTTAATATTTTATGACTTAACTTGTGATTGACATCTAAAATACAGTAGGTACGTTGGCAGAAATAAAGTAGAGAAGAGGCATTACCTGAAGAGAATCATTGCAGTCCGACAGGGAGGACAGGCAAGAAGAAAAATCTGAAATGTTAGAAACAAACTTAAATTAATGATACAATCTCTTTTAGACTTCATTTTCTGTATCTTTCTTTTCCAATTCTGTATGTCACAAATAATTTCTAATCAGAAGAACTTACTTTTCAGCAGAGCTAAGAAGGATGGAAAATCATGAATAAAGAAAAAGGTTTCACATTACTCATATACAAAAGGATTTGAGCAGCATGAGTAGGATTTTGGTTTCAGTTTCTGCCAGTGCCTAGGAAACAAGTCAAATTCTACCTTGTGTGATATTCTTTTTATAAGTCTGTCATAAAACAGGTTATTATATTACCTACCATTTTGCTACAGCAGCTCACTGCACTCTCATTCGTGGCAAGGTCCTTGCTGTACTGAAGGCCAAGCATTCACAATGACAATACCCTACTTCAGCAAGAAAAAGCTCTTGAAGATCCCATGCAAGATGGCTGTCTATAAAAGCCTCTCAATATTTCCCAAAGTAAGGCTACCATAGTATCTGCTCTATGCATAATTTTAATAGTCATTTCTAACTACATCTAGTACCATGCTCAATAAAGTATCATTAAAGTACTGTGAAAATTTCACCAGTTATTAGCTAGCTGTTTCACAAGACTGAAAGTAACTGAATACCATTGGAGCAGCATGTTCAGTTTTCTTTACAGGCCATACTCCCAACATAAACAGGATTTGATTAATATTTTTGTAATACAGTACTGTTGATTTGGAACAGTGTCCCACCCAAATTTAAAGGATAACCATAATCTTTTGATATGACTGTCCAAAACCTCTTGAAGCAACTAAAACCTCCTATCAGCGAGCCTAACTATAGATATGAAGGGATTATTACACAAGTATTCAGTGATAACAATCCTATTTTTCATATTGTCCACCACTGCAAAGGAGAGACTTTGGCCTACTGTCCAGTAAGGATTAT
>VWZE01014705.1:0-21872 GCA_013396675.1 Eubucco bourcierii | reverse complement strand
TTTTTTTTTTTTTTTTGGTTGTTGTTGTTGTTTGGTTTCTTCTTTTTTTAACATTTTTTTTATTTTGTTTTGTTTTGTCCTTGCAAAACCTTTATTCCAAGCTGTGGGGTTGGTGGTTTTGGTGGGGGATTTTTTTGTTTGGTTGGTTGTTTTTTCCTCACAAACCTTTTGTTTCAAGCTGTGGGGTTGGTTTTTTTTGTTGGGTTTTTTTAATTTTATTTTTTTTTTTCCTTACAGAACCTTTATTTCAAGCTGTGGGGTTGGTGTTTTTTGTTGTTTTTTTTTTTTATTTTTTATTTTTTTTTCCTTACAGAACCTTTATTTCAAGCTGTGGGGTTGGTGTTTTTTGTTGTTTTTTTTTTTTATTTTTTATTTTTTTTTCCTTACAGAACCTTTATTTCAAGCTGTGGGGTTGGTGTTTTTTGTTGTTTTTTTTTTTAATTTTTTATTTTTTTTTCCTTACAGAACCTTTATTTCAAGTTGTGGGGTTGGTGGTTTTTGTTTTGTGGTTTTTTTTGTTTGTTTGTTTGTTTCCTTTTGATTTTTTTGTTTCGAGTTTTTTGGTGGGTTTTTGTTTTGGGTTGGTTTGTTTTTTTTTTGTTTGCTTGTTCTTACTGAAAATTATTCATGAAACTGCAGCAAGTCCCCATGGATGGAGCCATGGTGACCATTTCACTTTACGTGGGGAACATCTCACCTTGTGTTTGCAAACATCTCACTCTCTGCAGCCAAGGCCCTCCTTGTCCACACCTTGACTGCTCCAGATTTGAATCTCCAACGCTCCTGCAATCCCCTGTCAGCCAAATCCAGCATGTAGGCTCAGGGGGTTCCCTGGAATTTTGGGATGGGGTGGTGGGGTGGTCTCCTGCCTCTTTTTTGCCTGCCAAAAGCCACCCCCTCTGGCTCCTGGCCTTGCTGCACACTGGAATTACCCCCAGCACTGGGATTCAGACAGCGAGGGGTTAACGGAAACGCTGCTTTGAAGGTGGTTTGTCTTTTGTTAAAAGAACCCAAACAAAACACTGTGGTTCTGCATGCAAATAACCCAGACCAGTGAAAGGGGAACCACCTGAACACTCAAAGCTTGCTCTGAACTCCTTTTTTTTTTTTCCCCTTCCCAGAGTAGCTTGTTCTGCATATTTGCTGTGAAGCCACAAAGAAGAAATGTTGGCTCATGCAAAATCCTGCACCCATGGCCAGAGCCCAAGAGGAGATGCCCTTGAGCAGCCTTACCCCAGATGTTTCAGCTTCCTGGGGCATGTCCTGGGCTGGACCTGTCTCGGTTTCGCCTGAGCCTGGAGCTGCCCAGAGGGATAGTAGGGTTGGAGGAGCCAGACCCGGTGTGGTTCACTGTTCCCTCAGCCTCCTGGCCAGTGAGTGAGTAGCACCTGTCTGTGGAAGCAGTGGAAAGCCTCCTCGTGGAGATGCTGAGATTAATGCAGCTGGAATTGGGGTCTGCAGTTGAAGTTGGGTCATAGAATGATAGACTGCTTTGGGTGGGAAGAGATCTTTAAAGCTTATCCAGTCCAACCCCCTGCACTCAGCAAGGACATCTGCAACTGGAGCAGGTTGCTCAGAACCCTGAACAATCTGGCCTGGGATGATTCCAGGTATGGGGCATCTGCCACCTCCCTGTGCAACCTGGGCCAGGGGCTCATCACAGTCAGTGTAAAAAACGTCTCCCTTCTATCTAGTCTGAATCATCCTCTTTCAGTTCAAACCACCAGAAGGTCTCCTTGGAGCCTTCCCTTTTCTAGGTTGAAGAACCCTAACTCTCTGAGCCTGTCCTCACAGCAGAGGGGCTCCACCCTTCAGAGAGATACTGGCACAGGTTGCCCAGGGAGGTTGTGGCTGCTCCCTCCCTGGAGGTGTTCAAGGCCAGGTTGGAGGAGGCCTTGAGTGACCTGTGCTAGTGGGAGGTGTCCCTGCCTATGGCAAGGGGTTGGAACTGGATGATCCTTGAGGTCCCTTCCAACCTAAACCATTCTATGATTCTATGATCATTTCTGTGGCCTCCTCTGGGCATGCTCAAACAAGTCCATGTCTCTCCTGTGCTGAGTATTCCAGTGCTGGAAGTCCCAGTACAGATCCCTGAGGGACACCATTTGTTACCAGTGCTACTCAAACATCAAGCTACTGACAGGATCACAGAATCACAGAATGTTAGGGGCTGGAAGGGACCTCCAAAGCTCATCCAGTCCAACCCCCATGCCAGAGCAGGAGCACCTAGAGCAGCTCACACAAGAACACATCCAGGTGGGCCTTGAATATCTCCAGAGAGGGAGATTCCACAACCCCCCTGGGCAACCTGTTCCAGGGTTCTGTCACCCTCACAGGGAAAAAATTCCTCCTCATGTTTAAATGAAACTTCCTATGCCTCAGCTTCCACCCAGTGCCCCTTGTGCTGGCATTGGGCATCACCCAGCAGAGCCTGGCTCCAGCCTCCTGGCACTCACCCTGCACATCTTTATAAACACTGCTGAGTTCTCCTCTCAGTCTCCTTCAAGCTAAAGAGCTCCATCTCCCTTAGTTTCTCCTCATAAGAGAGATGCTCCATTCTCTGGATGCATTGATCAAAGTCTTCAGCCATCTCATGGTGGGAAGATGAATGAAGCCCATCCTTGATCCAGCACACTGAGGTTGCTGGGTGAATCTGGGGTCTGGTCCCTTTCCTTGCATTGTGGGCGACAGGGGTCCAAAGCCCTCAACACAGGAAGGACATGGACCTGATGGAGCAAGTCCAGAGGAGGGCCATGAAAAGGATCAGGGAGCTGGAACACCTCTGCTACGAGGACAGGCTGAGGGAGCTGGGGGTGTTCAGCCTGGAGAAGAGAAGGCTCCAGGGAGACCTAATAGCAGCCCTGCAGTACTTTAAGGGGGCTACAAGGAGGCTGCAGAGGGACTGTTTGCAACTTGATCTAGTGGAGGATGTCCCTGCTGACCACAGAGGGGATTGGACTGGATGACCTTGGAGTTCCCTTCCAACACAAACCATTCTATGATTCTATGAATCCCAAGGCTGGAAGCAACCAAACCAATGCCTGGATGTACCAGAAGCTGTTTGCAATCAGCTCTGGTGCTGGAGCCCCTGCACATGAAACACTTTGTGAGCAATTACGAGGAATGAAGAAATTAGTGACCCCATCTGGAGTCCCCAGTTCTGGAGCCCCCAGCACAGGAAGGACATTGAAGTGTTGGAGGGGGTCCAGAGGAGGCCATGAAGATGCTCAGAGGGCTGCAGAAGCTCTGCTCTGAGGACAGGCTGAGAGAGTTGGGGCTCTACAGCCTGCAGAAGAGAAGGCTTCCAGGAGACCTTAGAGTAGCCTTCCAGCATCTGAAGGGGCCTACAGGAAGGCTGGGGAGGGACTATTGACAAGGGCTTGCAATGCCAGGACAAGGGGCAGTGAGTTTGAAGTGGCAGAGGGGAGATTGAAACTGGATGTTAGGAGGAAGTTGTTTGCAGTGAGGGTGGTGAGACACTGGCACAGGTTGCCCAGGGAGGTTGTGGAGCACAGAATCACCCAACGTGATCTTTGATCACGTTGGGTGATTCTGTGCTCCACAACCTCCCTGCAGGTGTTCAAGGCCAGGTTGGACGAGGCCTTGAGTGCCCTGTGCTAGTGGGAGGTGTCCTTGCCTATGGCAGGGAATTGGAACTAGCTGATCCTTGAGGTCCCTTCCAACCTCACCATTCTATGAGTCTATGATTCTATGAATCAGAGCCTGCTCCTGAACAATTCACAAGCAGGCAGAAAGAAAAAAAAAACAAATGAAAAAAAAAAGGCCCAAACTCTCAGAATAAGTTGTTTGCTATAAATAGTTTGCCCCATTCAACGAGCTGGTGACAAAGAGAGGCGAGGGAAGGCAAGGATGAGGCAGCACAAACTCTGCTTTGTTCATTTATTTGACAAGTGTGGCTGAGTTTTAATTATTTATGATTATACTTCCTAATGTGCTAGCACATGTTCTGAAGAATATTTTCGTCTTGGTAATCTGAGCCTTTGCTCCAGCACTGTCCAGGCTGTTAAATCCCTGCAGCTCAGCAGGGAGCAAAGGACTTTCCATGGCTATGGAGCTGGGAGCGTGGGAATGGGTGAGGAGCAGCCCCAGCCCCGCTGTGTTTGTAACCCAGGTAAGGGAGGGTGTAGTTTGAAAACACCCAATTGTCAACCTGACAACGTGCCTTTAATCTTTGTCACTTCACATGCCAAATCCCAGAAGTGCTGAATTATTAAGTCTAAAGTTCCAAAATAAACTCTCACTCAGAAGATTATTTCCATATAATTTGAAATTTCCTGCTCTAATAACTCCTGCACTCGCTCTGTCTCTTGCCCTAATCCTGTTCCGAAAGGCTGAGCCCAGCCCTGGGCCGGAGCTGAGCCCCTGGGGTGGGTTCACCTTCCCCTTTCCCTCCCCAGATAAACCTCCATCTCCCCAACTGCTGACGGCTTAATTATTGCGTGGGGTAATTAGCACGAGGAGCCAGACTGAGGCCTCTCCAAACTCATTTCACTGAGGAAATCAATCTGATCCCTCCCAGAGGGCTCTGCTGCCAAACTTAATTCCAAATAATTGAACAGAAAAGTGCTTTAATGTAGTGGAAGGGGTGAAAGTGATGAGCTGGTGACCGGCCGGTGGCACTTTGCTGATGCCGCTGGCTGGTTGCCTGGGCCCCCACTGGAGCTGAGCGGCCCCTTGCAGGGGACTAGGGGTGCTCAGAGGAGTGTGCAGCACTCAGGTCTCCCTTCTCTGCTGATTCAAATCCCATCCAGGGATGCTCCATGAGTTGAGGAGCTGGTGGAGGTGAGATGAGCAGCAGGATGTGCAGCACTGTCGGCAGGCAGGAACTCCAAGTCACACCAGGAGATGCTCTATCAGATGGGGATGGGGTGGGGGTGGGATGGGATGGGGAGCAGGACAACAAGCAAAGAGCAGGCAGGAACCCCAAGTGCCACTCGGGGGTGCTCCACCAGGTGAAGTGCTGGTGGGGACAGGGTGGGGAGCAGCACTCTGACAGGTGGGGAGCAGGCAGGAGGTGGGTGCTGAGGGCTGTGGGTGGGCCCAGGGAAGGATTGGACCCAGACAAAGCTATTTTTTGCTACGAGAAGGAGAACAACGCCTTTGCTCCCTGGATTATATATCTGTGTGTTTTTCCCCCTGCAGTAACCAGAGAATAGAAATAAAATACTGAATTATTAACTCTAATTACCCCCAGAATTACTTCAATAACAGCACAATTTCACAGACGGCTGCTGCGAAGACAATGTGCAGGGATAAAAGGAGGCAGAGAATCCACTTCCACCACAGGAATGTTTGCCATTTATTATTTTCACATTAGCCCTTTCAGGGTTTCCTTTCAGTTTCCTCAGCTCTTCCTCAGTGATGGTCAAATTTCAAACACGCCGAAGCATCATCTGGATGTGTGACTACATCTCAGGACTATCCCAACCCTTCCAAGCTGCAGAGCTGGGATGGAGATTATGCAGGAATTGGTTAGCTTGGGGGTGGCAAGGATGGAGAGGCAGGGATGGAGTCCACAAAGATTGAGTGGAAAGGATGAGGCAGAAGAGATGGGGCTTTGGGGATGGATTGGTGTGGGCAGTGCAGCTGAGATACAGTGGGATGGATGGAGAGGCAGGGATGGAGAGGTAGGGATGGAGTCACAAAGATGGAGTGGCAAGGATGAGGCAGAAGAGATGGGGCTTTGAGGGTGGATTGGTGTGTGTAGTGCAGCTGAGATAGAGGGGGATGGATGGAGGGGCAGGGATGGAGCCACAAAGATGGAGTGGCAAGGATGAAGCAGAAGAGATGGGGCTTTGAGGATGGATTGGTGTGGGTAGTGCAGCTGAGATAGAGAGGGATGAATGGAGAGGTAGGGATGGAGTGGCATGGATAGAGAGGGAGAGATGAAGTAGCAAGAATGGAGCAGGAGGGATGGAGTGACAGGAGTAGAGAGGCAGGGATGGAGAGGCAGAGATGGAGTAGCAAGAAGGGAGCAGTAGGGATGGGGTGGTAGGAGTGAAGAGACTGGGATAGAGGCAGCAGTAGGGTGGCAGGGATGAGAGGCAGGGATGGAGGGAAAAAGGTGGAGCTATAAGCACAGAACCACAGGGATTTTTCTGCCTGCATCTTTCATCACTCCCTGCCCATCCTGGTGGCACTGGCAGGTCTGGGGCTCCCAGCTGCAGTGGGACCTGGCTCTTTGCAGGCCAGCCACAGCCGCAGCGAGGGGAGGGACACACTCGGAGCAGCGTTTCTGGTCCTTCAGCCCTCCTGGGTTCTGCTGCAAATCCTGAAGTGATCCTGTTTAATAGCAGTTTGCCTGTGCTTTGAAGGAAACAGGGCTCTACAGCAGTCACTCTCCTCCTCCCTCTGTGCAGGTGCAGCCAGTTTTAGCTTTATTGGCTTTTGGCATTTGCAGCGGCTCCATGAAGTCGTTCAGCTACCAGAGAACTTGGGAACTTGAAAGGATTTGATGTGGAACTGGGGAGTAAGTTTCCTGGTGCTTGTAGTGCAGCCTCAAGAGCAGCACTGGGGCTGGGACAGCCTTTCCTCATCGGGCTCAGGGGTCTCTATACAGCCTTTACCCAGTGCCTTGGCTCACATCTCTCACTGGTACAGCTCAGTTGGCACTTGGAGTGTCTGAGCTGTGTCTGGAGGGCCTGTAATGGGAGCTCTTGGGGTGTCCGACATCTGTCTGGAAGATTTGGAGCTGGTGCTCTTGCTTCCAGCTCAGCTCACTGTTGGGAACCAGGGCACAAGCAGAACTTGGCATTACTGGGATGCTCAGGCTCCATTTCCACAGGCAGGTTAATCCAGAGCAATTCGTGCTCTGCTTGGCTGCTCTATACCTGAACTGCAGCTTGGGGCCATGTCCTGCAGCTTTTCACAAACACTAAATCAAACTGGGCTCCTGGAAGGGGGATGGAGGAGGGGGAGAAGGAGAAGAGAGGGGGAAAAAAATGCACTTTACGCTGGAATGTGACCAGTTTGGGTAACTCAAACCAGAAGGCAGCCAATGGCGAGCAGGCAGCTGGCAAGAGGCTCGATGTGCTGGCATGGCCACAGAGCTGACCTGCCAAAAGCCTCTCAGTACTGTAGAGAAAAAACCAAAAAACCAAGAAGCCTAGACCACTAAACATGCTGACTTTGAGAGCAGCATCACTCTCTGCTTTCTGCTGGGGGCTGGGAGCTCTGTGTCACTGCAATGGAGTGAATTCAGGGATGAAGGGATTTTGAGGTAGGAAGGTGATGGGTGCTATGCAAAGGTAAGGGGTGCTGTGAAAAGGTCACAGGGTGGGCAATGAGCACTGCAAAGCAGCCTCTCAGCCCCAGAGCTGCCCATGCAGGGCTTTGGAAGAGAGCTAGGCTCTCAGGGGCACACATCACTGCTAGGGCCATGGAGAAAGGGGATCAGATCCCACCTGCATGCTCAGCCCAAGCGGCCACAGGGTAGTCTCCTGGTGCCATCTTGGTCCCCATGGGTTGGATGATGATGATGGTACCCAAAGCATCTCATTCTCCTGCTGTCATCACTGTGTGTCCCCTCACCTTGGCAGCATCCTCTCCAGGGCTTTCTGCCTCTTTTTCTTCTGCAGCTTCTGTTCTGGCTTCAGCAGGTCCAAGAGCCTTCAAATGCTGAATGAGACATTGGGGTCAGGGCAGACACTTCACAGATGCAGGTGCTGGCAGCTCTGATTGCCCCATCCATGGCTCCTTCCTTTTTGTGCTGCTGGTCCCAGTAAGGAGGGTGAAGGAAGGCAACAGGGTCCCTATCTGTGCTGTGCATCCCTCCTGCCAACAAGTCCTTCAGAGGAGATCATCCAGCTTTCCCCAGGGAGCAACTTGGTGAGGAGCAGCTATCTGAGTAGCTGGCTTGGAAATGGGAGGGAAAATCCCCAGGCTCTGGCAGGCTGCTGCCAAAAAGCTGTGAACTCTGCACTCCAGTTTTCCCTTCTTGCCACCTTTTGCCCTTCATCCTCTGCCTAGCAGCCACTGCTCCAGAGGACAGGGCTGGCTCAGGGAACCCATCTGCCTTAAGAGTAAGGCTGCTTTCNCCCAAATGGAAGAGTTAATCCACTTCTGGTGTTTCTTCCCCAAAAGCTGGCTCAGCCTCTCCTGCAAGAACTCATCCTAAGGCATCTCCCAGCACCCCTGGACTGCTCTGGCTGCCTATGTGCTGCCTTCCCACAAGCCCTGACGGCTCCACTCCATCATCCTTTTGCCACTAGGAAATGATTTTGCTCGATAATGCATTGAAGGGATTGTTGGTTTAGTGACCGTGCTCATATTTCCCTCTCTTTGTTTTCCTGCCAGACTTTAGGGGAAACCTAAAGAGATAAATCAGTGCTGGGAGCAGGTGGGGGAGACAGCTTTTCCTGTGCTGCTGCAAGTCCTATGGATGCTTTGAAGTCCAGACCAGTAGATCCAGCACAGAGCCTTGGAGGGATGGGCATTGCCCACCTTTGTCATCTTAAGAGCTGTCTTGCAGCTCTGCTTAGAGCGGGCTTCAAGCTGCCTTGCTCTGCTCCACATCTGGATCCAGAAAGGGGAAAACAAATGCACTTTACCCTGGAGCGTGACTAACCTGAATAACTCAAACCCAGGGATGGGGATGGGGAGCTGGGCTGCATGGAGCTGGGCCTGTGGCCACCCCATCAGCTTGCCTGGCCCTCTCTGGGGTCCACAACAGGACCAGGGTGGTTCCGTGGTGGGTGACAGCGGTGGCGTCTGCCCCGAGATGGTCTGGATGCTGCTGGGAAAAGGCAGGGGGCTGGGGTGGTGGGCAGCCCTCCAGCCTGCAAGGGAGGCAACCAGCCTGGGAACCGTGGGGCAGGGATGGACACAAAGCATCCAGACGTGCTGGTGCTTCCCCACGGCCCGGCGCTAGCCTGGAGTCAGAGCCTTCAATGGGAGCTTTCAGCCCTTCCCCCTCCGTCCCTGCTCGCCCGCAGCCAAGTCAGAACCCCGCTTTTGTTCGTGTCTTTTAAAATAAATCATTTTTGGGGTGAGTTTCATGCCAGTGAACAATGCCAGCCGTGGCAGGGGCTATAAGGGCTCTGTTATTCACAGCAGACACCCACCGTGGCTGAAGGCCAGGCTGGAAGGAAAGCATCCCCCTGGGATGTTAAGTATCCTGCCCTGTCCCCGTGGTGGGGAAAGGCTTGGCCCAGCCCCTGGGAGAAGATGTCACCTTCCCTGTGCCCCTGGGGAGACACCAAACTATGCCCTCAGGGCTGTGCCAAGGGCTCAGCTTCCTGGTGGCTCCTCCCAGCCAAGCTAGGCATTGCTGGCATTTTACTGGGAAGGACTGGGATGCATTGGAGGCAGGATTGGGACTGCAAGGCAGGGTGGAGTGGGGGAAGGGGCTGAGGAGTGGGGCTCATTCCCAAAACACAGATAGCTTTGATAATTAGCCAGGAAATGATGAAAGGTAGTAAGGATTTGTTTAAGCACAGCATATTTTATTGCTTTCCTCTCCCAAAGTCTCTCTTTAAAGTGGTTGGAAGATGTTTCTGCTCTCCTTTTGCCTCAGATGTTGCACTTTAATTACAGCTAACACACCAAAATACCTGTGATGTAAATAAAACATGGCAAAGGTTTTCCCAGGGATTCCTGCTGTCCCCAAGCGCTCCTCACCTCACCACCACACCCTGGGGTCCCTTTGCAGACCCCAGCTTGACCCCATGGGGTTCCTGCTCACCTCGGTGCTGCCTGCGGTGGAGCTGCTGCCCATCAGCCAGAACCAAAGCTGGGCGGATCCTGGCAGCCTGCGGTGCTGTTGGGCTGCGTTTGTTTGGGAGAGCCTCGGGGGAAATCTGCCACCCTTTAGCAGCCCTAAAACACCACAGCAGCCCAGAAGCACCATAGTGTGAGGCTTCACCTTCCTCTGCCTTGAGGCAGCAGCAGGACTGAACACAAAGAGTGTTTTCTAGATGCCATCACTCCTCTTCCCAGCCCTGCCATTCCCTCTGGCTGTTGCTGCCCAGGGCTGGTGAGACAAACCCCTCCAGCATGGGTAAGTCCCCCCCAACCTGGTGCCAACTTCACACACCTCTTAGCCTCCCACAATTATTACAAGGGATCGTTAGAACCTGTGTGTGCTAATTGCTGCAATAGAGGCACTGAATCATAGAATCATTTAGGTGGGAAGGGATCATCAAGTCCAACTGCTAACCCAGCCCTGCCAGGTCACCACTCAAACATCTCCCCCAGCATCACATCTGCACAGCTTTGAAACCTCTCCATCCAGCACTGCCCTGAGCAGCCTTTTCCAGGCCTTGACAACCCTTCTAGGGAAGAAATTGTTCCTCATGTCCAACCTAAAGCTCCCCTTGGCAACTTGAAGCTGTTTCCTCCTGTCCCACTGTTTGTTTCTTAGAAGAAGACACCAGCTTCCAAACTTGCTCCAACCTCCTTTCAGAGAGTTGTAGAGAATGAGAAGGTCAATAGTTCCTTTCCTGGGATAAGATAAACAGTTCTTTTCCTGGGATTAGCTTGATAGTTCCTTTCCTGGGAGGAAACCAGAGTGAAGGTGCGTGGTTTGTTCATCTTCCCCTCATGATCAGTGCAGATGTGGCTGAGCTCTCTGGGTTGAGTTTGAGGAGCCAGGGCAGCAATGCTGATACTTCACATTGAGGTTAGGCTGTCAGCTCCACCGGGGACAGACAGAGCTAGCAGACGACCATCAGACCTGCTGGGGCAAGCACTGCATGTCAGGCTGGTGAGGGGCTGCTTGACTCAGACTGTGCCAGCTGGGACCTGGAGGACAGGGGTCTGGAGTGGGTTGGCTGATGAGGAGGAGGCTGCAAACAGATACAGGGTGGTGGAGTGGGGTCAGCTCTACTGAGGCGATATCCTGATTTGATGTGGTGGGAAAGGAATGGAGGGGAGGAGAGGCAGGATGCTGCTACCTACCCCCAGCAGCCCCCACTTAGCTCTTGCCTCATTATCATAGAATCATAGAATGGTAAGGTTGGAAGGGACCTCAAAGATCATCTAGTTCCAACCCCCTGTCATAGGCAGGGGCACCTCCCACTAGTATCGATTGTCCTGATCCATACCAGCAGTGCTCAGGAGCTTCTGTAGGCAAGCAGAGCCAGGGGGTGATGCTCTGAGGTGCTGTGCTCCCAGAAACAGCTCTGGCAGCCCCCACTCCTTTCCAGTGCTGCCCCTCAGCCCTTCTTGTCACCCCACATCGAGGTGGACACAGACAGGGCATGGGCGACTCCAGCAGTGAGGGGACCTCAGCTCAGCTTCACTTGCTCAAGGCCAGGGAGATGCTACAGAAGGCTGGATAGGAAAAAGCCCAATTAAGATAAAATCACAGGGAACTGATTATTAATTAGTGTGTAATTAGTTATCTCTCTGCCATCTGGAGAGATGAATCTGCTTGTGTGGCAAGCTGCTGTCTGCTGGGTGTCCCCCAGCAGCCAGACTGTCCCCAAGGCTCTCCTGCCCTGTGGCACTGGTGGGAGGCCATTGCCATTGCTCACATCTCCTCCAGCATCTCCACTTCAGGCTCTCTGGGTTGTAGGGGGATAGTGTGAAAGCACCTACTTGCTGCTCTTACATTCTGGGTTCATTCTGCCAGGCTGCAAAGGGCCCATCCTTGGGCAGTTGTTATTGATGAGCTGCTGTGCATCTTCTGCTTGAAGCTGGAACTGCCCAAGCTCAGCCTCTTCCCCAAAGACTCATGGAATCATTTGAGTTGGAAAAGACCTTTCAGATCATCCAACCATTAACCCAACACTGCCAGGTCACCACCAAACCATGTCCCTCAGCACCACATCTGCACGGCTTTGAAATCCTTCCAGGGATGAGCAGTCCATCACTGTCCTGGGCAGCCTGTTCCAGGCCTTGACAACCCTTTTGAGGAAGAAATTGTTCCCTGTGTCCAACCTAAACCTCCCCTGGCACAACCTGAGGCCTCTTGTCTTATCCCTTGTTCCCTGGGAGAACCTGGGAGAAAGAAGTGTTCACCTCTGCTGGAGAAGGGTTTTCAATTGTCAGGTTCCTCTGTTTGAACCAGCATGTTTCTTTGGTTATTAGGTGGGGAAGGGAAGACACCAAAACTGGGAGGTCACATCCTCAAGAGAGATGTGGAGGTGCTGGTGCAGGTCCAGAGAAGGACAATGAAGCTGGGGAAGGACCTAGAGAATAAATCTTATGAAGAGTGACTGAGGGATCTGGGGATGGGGAGTGTGAAAAAGAGGAGGCTGAGGGCAGACCTTACTGCTGTCTACAGCTACCTGAAGGGACATTGCAGAGAGGCTGCTGCTGGACTCTGCTCACAGGGAATTGGAGACAGAAGAAGGGGGGAGTGGCCTCAAGCTGAGGCTGGGGAGGTTTAGATTGGACATTAGGAAAAAGCTTTTCATGGAGAGAGTGGTCAGGGACTGGAATGAGCTGCCCAGGGAGGTGGTGGAGTCATCCAGCCTGGATGTGTTTAAGGGTGGTTGGGATGTGGTGCTTGGGGCTGTGGTTTAAGGTGAATCTCGTAGAGTAGGGCTCTAGGTTGGACTTGGTGTTCCTGAGGGGCTTTGCCAACCTGCATGTGTCTGTGATTCTGTGCTGCCTGGTGTCTGCAGTCGCTCAGGCCAGCCTGTGCCACTCACCTGGGTGGTGGCAGGGCCAGGAGCAGCCGTGGCAGATCCTTGGCTGCTGTGCCATGTATTTTAAAAGCAATCGCTTCTACATGGCTGATTCTCCATCCTGCCCGGGCTCCAGAAATGTCATCAGGCATGTGACTTGCTGTTGAGGCCCTCTCCTGGGCTAGGTGAGGGTCTCCCACCTCCCCACAGCCTCCTGCCAGTGCAGGGGGGAGGCTGGGCTCACCTCTGATGTTTCCACACTGGTGAGCAGTTGATGGCACGCCTGAGAGGATGCAGGGAGCGAGGAAGTGAGGCAGCCACCAGAGCCTGATTGCCTTTGGACGACTTCTCTGGAGGGGATTTGTCTGACAAACATCAGCAGCACAAAAAACCTGAAAGCTTTCCTTTTAGGAGGAGGAATAAAAGAGCTTTGAAGACACAAAGGAGACAAACACCATCTGCAAGCATCTGGAGGGTCTATGAGTTATGGGGTGCAGCTTGTATATCACCCTCCAACAGTAGGGCTGGAGATGTGACTCATAAGCAAGGGCTGCTGGGGCCGGGGGTGGGTTGGGGGTGTCACCATGGCTGGGGAGCAAGAGTGAGGGCTCAGGGAGAGCTATTGTTTGTCTGGCTGGCTCTGTCCTTCAGAGACTGGATGCTGAGAGTATCGACTCATCCTTCTCCAGCCTTCGTGGATGTCAGGGAGGTTTTGCTACAGGCAACTCCTCATCTTCCGTGAGTGTCCTACCCACAGGGACAGGGCTTGCTGCTGGCATTCCTGCAGCAGCAGGGAGCTCTGACCTTCCCTGCTCCCTCTCCAGCCCTGCTGTGATAGAGTCAGTCCTGAACTGGGGCCAGGGAGTCTTCTTTAGATCTCCTTGTGGTGAGAGCACGCGGGAGAATTTGAGGGCTTCGCAAGACCTTCCTGGGGCTTTGCTAAGGAGCCCCTCCCAGCGCCACTCATTTCATCACAAACCCGGAATGAAACCACACAAGTCCACAGAGAGGCATTTCTGCTGCTGCAGAGACAGCTCCACATGCAAATGTGTCTGGTTTTTGCTTCTCTCTCGGAGCCCAGAGCAGCCTCCTGCCTCCTGTTTGCTGGTTGACAGAGCTGCCCTGGGCAGAGGCCTGCAATCTGAAGATGTGTATTATTTTTTCTTCTAGGAAGAGAACAGAAGGGAGCAGCTGACTTGGCATTTGGAGGGAATCAAAGCCCTACCCAAAGGGAAGGGGTGAGCTGGGCCTCCTTCCTATCAATCTCTGCATTATCCCTGTGTCTCCATCCCCTGGATCAGAGCCCTGCAGACATCCCCAAGTGAAACACAAGACTCTTCCAGCCTTCCCACAGAGAGGATGCTATTATATTCCCCATGGCCTTGGAGATCTTCTGTCCTACTTTAGGAGCTTGCTCCCTGGTGTAAGTGCAGTCCTTGCCAGGCAGAGCCACCCTTTGCCATCCTGTTGATGGACATTTTGAAAGAGTCACATCAACTGTCCCAAACCTTCCAGGGCCCTGCCCTGCCCAGTAACATAATTTCTGCTCTGATTTCTGCCCTTTGTAATATCCGAGGGGTGCCGAAGTGGCTGTGAGGCTGACTTCATGTTTACTGTTCCTTTTGAAGGAGAAAACCAGCTCCACAAATGCTGAGCACAAGCAGCTGAGAGAGGTGGGCTGATGCCACCAGAAACCCCTCAACCTGCAGGGATGGGGTCTGAGAACACTCCAAAGCTGCTCCAGCATGACTGAATTTCTCTGGCCGTGTGGATTTGCTTCTCTTTGGTTTTGGCTGTCACTTCACCCCTGACTAGGTTTTGCCCTCTGCAAACAACACAGGGCAGAGCCAGGAGCAGGTGGCAGGACATTGGCTGAATCCATCAGCTAAATGGGAGCACCAGCAAGCCTGGGCTGGAGCCAGCTTCTTCTGTTGGTATTTTAATGACGATAAATGCAATTAAGAATGAGAGAGAGGAACATTAAATTAAATAAAGTACCGAAAGCTGGAAGATTTTTAGCTGATGGGGTCATAACCATCCCTTGGGTTTCTGTAGGCAGGTGTTGCTGGATTACTTTCCACCTGTAGAGCTGCTGTCTTGTCCTTCTGGTGTTCTGCTGCCTGCTGTAGTGTAGACTGACTAATGCAGGCCTTATGGCACACTGAGCACAGCACAAGGTAAGCCCAAGTTGTCCAGCATCCCATCCTGTTGGAGAGGGTGTTTCAAGATACTGGAATCTTCTCAATGCTTATAGATACCTAAAAGGTAGGGGGCAAGAGAATGGGGCCAGACTCTTTCCACTGGTACCCAGTGACAGGATGAGGGACAATGGGCACAAACTGGAACCCAGGGGATTCCATCTGAATGCGAAGAGAAGCTTCTTTGCTGTGAGTGTCAGAAACCTGACCCAGGTTGTGCAGAGAGGTTGTGGAGTCTCCTGCTCTGGAGAGATTCCAAACCCACCTGGGCAACCTGCTGTGGATGACCCTGCTTTAGCAGGGAAGTTGGACTAGATAATGCCCAGAGGCCCTTTCTAACCCTCACCATGGTGTGATTCTGGGATGTTCTGAGTATGTCTAGCAATCACTCACAGGCATCATCCTATGCCTGGGAAGATCAGTGGCTGGAGCTTAGTAGTGTGTCTCCACCAGTTTCTGGGGCTGTGATGGTACCAATGTCCACACTGGCAGACCTGGAAGACCCAAGGACACCCAGCACCCAGCTGGAGCTGTGATAAACCAACATTAGCATCATGTAGGGAAGCCACTGGTGGTCCCAAACGGCTGCGGGCTTGGCTGCTTGGCATTTGCCAGATCCCAGGGGGGCCAGGCAGCTGCCTGGTGCCTCTGTGTCTGCTTGGGCCATATCACTTCTATCTGCTCCTTGAGCCTTACCAGGGGGGAAAGAGGGGGAAAAGGAGTTTGTGGTGGGACTGTGCTAATTGTCAGGCTTCCCTCCTGCTGGCCTGCTGAGCTTACGATCAGCATTAGCGTTCCTAACGAAGTCCCGTGGGCTTCCCTCCTTCCCCTGCCCCTTTTACAGCACTCCCTATTCCTAGAGACTTTAAAGCTCCTTTTGTTAGAGGCTGAAAACAGCTTTAAAATAATCATTAAAAAGTGGAATCAAATTAAGTTTAAAAGGAGCCATTCAAGGCTGCCTTTCTTCTGGCCTTGACAGGTTTCCTATCTGGGTTTGCCTCACCTAAGGTGAGCACACACCTCTCAGACCTGCCTGAGGGAGGTTTCCTCACCCACTCTGTGCAGAACACTTTGTATAGGGATATCTGCCTTGAGGTATGCTGCTTGTCCCCCATTGTGATCCTGGCTGCTGGCCATGGGGACCCAGCAGAGCAGAAGAAATCTGCTGTGGTGACCCAGGAACATCACATCGGCCAGGAGCATCAGTTGCTCCAGCCTAACCTTAGAATCACAGAATCATAGAATCAGTCAGGGTTGGAAGAGACCACAAGGATCAGCCAGTTCCAACCCCCTGCCATGGGCAGGGACACCTCACAATAGATCAGGTTGGCCACAGCCTCATCCAGCCTGGCTTTAAACGCCTCCAGACATGAGGCTTCCACCACCTCCCTGGGCAGCCCCTGCCAGACTCTCACCACTCTCATGCTAAAGAACTTCTTCCTAACATCCAGTCTGAATCTCCCCATTTCCAGCTTTGTTCCATTCCCCCCAGTCCTGTCACTCCCTGACAGTCTAAAAAGTCCCTCCCCAGTTTTCTTGTAGCCCCCTTCAGACACTGCAAGGTCACAATGAGGTCACCTNAAGGTCACAATGAGGTCACCTGGGAGCCTTCTCCTCTCTGGACTGAACAGCCCCAACTGCCTCAGTATCTCCTCATAGCAGAGCAGCTCCAGCCCTCTGCTCATCCTCGTGGCCCTTCTCTGGACACCTTCCAGCACATCCATAGCCCTCTTGTAATAGTGGCTCCAGAACTGGATGCAGCACTCCAGGTGAGGTGTCATCAGTGAGGAGCAGAGGGGCAGGATCACTTCCCTTACCCTGCTGCCCACACTGCTCTTGCTGCAGCCCAGGGTCTCTGGTTGCTCTCTGGGCTGCCAGAGCACACTGACAGCTCACACTGAGCTTTTCATCCACCAGCACCCCGAAGTCCTTCTCTCAGTGCTGCTTTCAAGCCAGTCACTGCCCAGCCTGTATTGGTCTTGAGACTGCCTCACCCCAGATGGAGGACTCTGCACTTGGTCTTGTTGGAAAAGACCTCTAAGATCATCAAGTCCAACTATTCTCTATTTCTGCCAAGTCTGGTGCTAAACTTTGTCACTTAGCATCACATCTCTGCATCTTTTAAACACCTCCAGTAAGGGTTACTCAGCTCCTCCTATGGCTGTGTTTGATAACCCTGTCCAGTGTCTGATAACACTCCAGGTGGGTCCTGTACACCTCACAGTGAGCCTCATTCTCACCATCCCAATGCAGGCAGCTCAGCAGGACTGAGGTTCTGCATGCAAAACCAAACGTGATCAATGTGCCAGGTTAGTCCTGAGTAACTCTGTGCCCGTTCCAGAGAACTACAACACAGGCCATGGATTTTCAGGCCAGGAGGGACCCCCCTGTGACCAGCCAGGCTGACCTCCTGCATTCCACAGCCCGCTGCCTTGGCAGAAACTCCATCACTTGTGCTCGAGCCCAAACATGTTTTTTCAGAGAGATACTCAGTCTCCATTAAAAACCTTGGAGTGGTAGAGATCCTGCTCTGTCCTCAGGGATTCCTTCCAACGCTTAATTGCTCTGACTGCTAAAAATGTGCTTCTTATTTCTAATCTGGATTTGTCTTGTTTCAGCTTCCAGCTCGGGATGTTGTAATGCCTTTTCCTGCTAGATTAAAGAGCCCTCTGCTATCAGAAATCTCTTCCCCATGCATATGCCTGCAGATCATGAGCAAGCCACCTCTTGGTCTTGTCAATAAACTAAGCAGCCGGAGCTTCTTCGCTCTGTCACTGTAATGCGTATTTTCCACTGCCCTGACTCAATCCCAGCACTTTTCTGAACCCATTCCAGGTTCTCCTGCTCTGGTTGGAAGCACAGATGAGAGCACTGAAGGCAGCATCCTTGCAGCAGGCTCCTTGTGCCATGTGGCTGGGTAACAAGGCTTCTCCCTCCTCCTGCGTGGATGCAACCAAGGATGATGCCCATCTCCTGAGCTCATGTGCTTGGTGCTCAGGCTGCAGGGATGAGCTGCTGCTCGGTGATGTTGCCTGCCAGGGCATGAGCAGGACAGGAGAACTTGTCTGTGGTTGCTTGTGCACCTGCTGGGTCCACAGGACCTGGATATATTTAGGTTAGGGCAGGGATCATCCCCTTGTATTTGGCACTGGTGAGGCCGCACCTCAAATACTGGGTTCAGTTTTAGGACCCTCACAGCAAGAAGGTCATTGAGGTGCTGGGGCAGGTCCAGAGAATGGCAATAAAGCTGGTGAAGAGTCTGGAGAACAGGTTTTGTGAGGAGCAACTGAGGGAACTGGGGTTGTTCAGCTATGAGAAAAAGGAGGCTGAAGGGAGACCTTGCCCTCTACAACTCTGAAAGCAACTTGGAGCAAGGTGGGTACTGGTCTCTTCTGACAAGGAGTGAGAGATAGGATGAGGGAAAAAGGCCTCAAGCTGTGCCAGGGGAGGCTTAGGTTGGACAGGAGGAATGGTTTCTTCCCCAAAAGGGTTGTCAAGCCCTGGAAGAGGCTGCCCAGTGAAGTGCTGGAGTCCCCAGCCCTAGAAGGGTTTGAGAGCTTTGTAGATGTGATGCTGAGGGACGTGGTTCAGTGGTGGCCTGGCAGTGCTGTGTTTACAGTTGGACTCAAAGGTCTGAAAAGTCTCTTCTAAAACACGATTCTGTGATTCTTTACTTGATTCTTCTTTGACTTTGGGTCCCCTGGGATGGGGGAAAGGATGCTCAGGGTGGGCTGCTCTGTGTCACCAACTCTGCTCAAGGTGCAAATGCATGCAGGGCTGCCCAAGAGTGGGACAGCAGAGGGAACAGCCACCCGTGTCCACCCCTCCTAACCCCAGCCTCTTTCACCCAGTTTCCCAAGTTTGGTGCTGCAGTGGGGTGGGGTTTGTGTGGGCCAAGCAGAGCTTGGCAGGGTTTGGTGAGGTGGCTGTGGGAAGAGGGCTGGGGGGAGGTAGGGTTGGCTGCCATCCAGCTGGTCGTTAAAAGCCGGCAGGGTGGGATTCACCCCCTGCTCATTAGTACCGCGACTCTTGGAGCTGCTGGAGCTGTGAGAGCACGATTAATCATCTGTGGCCCATCCGGGCTGTGTTTTGGTCTCCATTCTGAGGCCAGTCCTGTTCCTGCTCCCTACCCACCAGGCAGGCTTGGCTGGGAAGCTGGCCCGAGGTCGGCATTTCTCTTCCCTTCCGAACAATGGAGCTCTGGGCTGCAGCAGCCGGCACATCGCAGCCTGCTGATGCTTGCCAGCTGTGTTGCCTTAACATCTTCCCATTATCTCCCAGTTGCTGGCTAACCCCGTCCTGGGGAGGGCTTCGTCCTGCCTTTGGCAGAGGAACGAGTCTCCCTCCCAGCATGGAAAGTTGGCTGGGTGCTGGCTCTCTCTGCCCTGAACATCTGCTGCTGGCTTGGCGGGGAGCAGGGCTGCACAGTGGCTCTGATATGGGGGGAGCAGGATCACACACAGCCCTGCTGTGCCATGCTGTGCCATGCTGTGCCATTCTGTGCCATGCTGTGCTGTTCTCTGCCTTACTGTGCTGCCCACTGCACACCCTAGGCTAGGAGCTTCAGCTCTAGAGCTCAAGACTTCTGAGAGGCAGCTGAGGGAACTGGGGCTGTTCAGCCTCGAGAAAAGGAGATTCAGGGGAGAGCTTCTGGCTCTCTACAGCTCCCTGAAAGAAGGTTGCATTCAGGTGGGGATTGGTCTCTTCTCCCAAGGAACAAGAGATAGGCAAAGAGTCAGTGTTCTAAGACTGCACTGGGGAAGATTTAGGTTGGGCATGAGGTACAATTTCTTCCACAAAATAGTTATCAAGGCCTGGAACAGTCTGCCCAGGGTAGTGGTGGAATCCCCATCCCTAGAAGGGGTTCAAAGCCGTGTAGATGTGGTGCTGAGGGCCATGGTTTAGCAGTGACCTGGCAACGCTGGGTTAAAGGTTGGATGTGATGATCATAAAAAACCATTTTGGTCTTTTCCAACCAAAACCTGTTCTTTGATTGTATGATCAATCTGGCCCACCAGAATCACAGAATGTCAGGGACTAGAAGTGAACTTGAAAGATCATCTATCCCAACCCCTCTGTCAGAGCAAGATCTCCTATATCAGATCACACAAGAAGGCATCCAAGCAGGGTTTGATTATGTCCAGAGAGGGAGACTCCACAGCCCCCCTGAGCAGCCTGTTCCAGTTCTCTGTCACCCTCACAGGGAAAAAATTCCACCTCACGTTTAAATGAAACTTCCTATGCCTCAGCTTCCCCCCATTGCCTCTTGTGCTGGCATTGGGCATCACCCAGCAGAGCCTGGCTCCAGCCTCCTGGCACTCACCCTGCGCATCTTTATAAACATTGCTGAGGTCACTTCTCAGTCTCCTCTCCAAGCAGCACAGCCCCAGCTCCCTCAGGCTCTCCTCATAACAGAGCTGTTCCATTGCCCTCATCATCCTTGTGGCTCTGTGCTGGACTCTCTCAAGCAGTTCTATGTCCCTCTTGAACTGGGAGGCCCAGAACTGGACACAGTACTGCAGATGTGGCCTCACCAGGACAGAGCAGAGAGGCAGGAGAGTCTCTCTCACCCTACTAGCCACAGTCCTTCCAATACACCCCAGAATGGCATTGGCCCTCCTGGCCACAAGAGCACATTGGTGGCTCATGCTCAACCTCCCATCCACTAGGACCCTCAAATCCTTTTCCCCTTTGCTGCCTTCCAACAGGTCAGTCCCCAACCTATACTGATACCTAAACCCACCCCTGGTATCTGCTTCCCCACCACACATCCATCTCTGCCCTGGTCCCGCTGTGGGCACCGCTCACATGTGCAGGCAGGAGCACACACATGTGTGCAGACTCATAGCCCTTGCTGGTCACACTGCTGCAGAGCAGAGTCAGACTCCTGAGCACACAAACTGCTCTACATCAAAGCAGGAACAGCCAGAGCCTTGGATAAGTGCAAACAAACCCTGGTTTTGAACCTGTGGTGGTTACAGGCCGGTGTGTTTCTTCCTGGTACTTTCTCATGGCTTTCTCCACCCTGTGCAGTCTGGAAGCAGACTGAGAAAAGCAGAATTGTGCCAAGAAAAGCCCTTTCTGCTTGATACAAATGCCTGAAATTCAGAGGGGCTGAGTCTGCACACAAATAGCAGGGTGGCCCTTGCCAAGGGGAAGGTTGTCCATCTGGCATCCCCCTCATTTTGTCTGGAAGGACCCAGGGGTTTATCTCAGCCTGTTTGCTGAGGACTGGTGCTCTCTGAATGGAAATGCCAGGGTCCAGATCAGTTAAGGCAGGAATTAAGCCCTTGAGCTGATCCTGGCTGGTGAGCCATGGCATGGGGTGGGACGTGGAGAAGCCAGAGCAGCAGGTCCAGATAAACCAGTGATGCTTCTGGCCAGGGGCCTGCCAATGAGGCTTGCCAAATGTTGGAGGGGTGAGGTGGGAGCACAAGTAGTGCTGTACTTAAGAGGGGATCTTCTCAATGCTTATCTAAAGGGCAGGGGCAAGAGGATGGGGTCAGGCTCATTCCACTAGTACTCAGTGACAGAACAAGGGACAACAGGCACAAACTGGAACCCAGGAGGTTCCATCTGAATATGAGGAGAAATGTCTTTGCCATGAGGGTGCTGGAGACCTGGCTCAGGCTGCCCAGAGAGGCTGTGGAGCCTCCTTCTCTAGAGAGATTCCAAACCCATCTGGATATGATCCTGGGCAATCTGCTATGGGTGACCCTGCTGTGGGGGGTTGAACTAGGTGATCTCTAGAGGTCTCTTCCAACCCTCACCATGCTGGGATTCTGTGATATTCCCACAGGAACCTGGCAGCTGCAGGGATGGAATAGATGGGCATTGGTTTTGCAGAGCACCTCCTCGCTCTCCCTTCTCCAATGCCAGGGGGAATAAAATGCTGAAAATGCAAGATTCTGCAAGAACCCCCAGGGCTTGGGGTACCCTTTGTCTTGTGTCACAGAGTAGGGCCAGGCTGTCCTGCTTGTGGTGGGGTGGTGGGGACAAGAAAGCTCTGAGCTCCTGGAGCCTTTGGCTGTGTCCCTTTTGCCAAGCTGTGCAGCCTGCCTGGGCTCTGCAGTGGGAAGGA
>VWZE01014700.1:33368-47079 GCA_013396675.1 Eubucco bourcierii | reverse complement strand
AAGGTGGTTTGGATGTGGTGCTTGGGGCTATGGTTTAAGGTGAATCTTGCAGAGCAGGGTTCTAGGTTGGGCTTGGTGATCCTGAGGGGCTTTCAACCTGGGTGTGTCTGTGATTCTGTGATCAGAGTCAGTTTACTTCTTAGTGTAGAAAAAAAAAAAAAGGAAATTTTTCTAATAAAAACTTCATTCTGCTCTTAAAAATGTAATTAATTTCCAGCACTGGAAGAAAAGCAAATTACTTCATATCAGAGCAATAACCTAACAAAAAAACCCCACAATAAAACCAACAAAAACCAAACAACAAGAAGCAAAAAATACAAACCAAAACCAACCGAACAAAAAACAACAACAAAAAACCAAACAAAACAAACAGGACTGAGGCAAAGCATCAAATAAAACAGAGGGATTTGGGTTGGGGGTTTTTTGTTGTTGGGGTTTTTTTTCTTTTTTCAATCTTAGTATTTAGCATCTTGAGGCAGCCCTCAGTTGATGTCACTAATCACAAACACACCCAGGCTGGCACAGCCCCTCAGGAGCACCAAGTCCAACCTGGAACCCTGCTCTACAAGATTCACCTTAAACCATAGCCCCAAGCACCACATCCAAACCACCTTAAACACAGCCAGGTTGGGGGACTCCACCACCTCCCTGGGCAGCTCATGCCAGTCCCTGACCACTCTCTCCAGGAAAAAACTTCTTCCTAATGTCCAATCTAAACCTCCCCAGCCTCAGCTCCCCAGAGTCAGACAAATTATGCTGCCTGTTATCTCAGTTGTTACAGTTTCTTGCCTTTCACTCANCTTATCTCAGTTGTTACAGTTTCTTGCTCTTCATTCAGCCATTGCCAGTGGCTGGATTTTATGTCAGTGTAAGGGAGAAAAGGAGCCTCAGTTGCTGGAGTTAACCACATGCAGTGATACATGCGGCAGGACACACAGAGGGAGGTAGCTGCCAGGCTTGGCTCCCAAGGTGGTAGTGAAAAGAATGCTGACATTTCACAGAGTCACAGCAACACCCAGGTTGGCAAAGCCCCCCAGGGATCACCAAGTCCAACCTAGAACTCTACTCTACAAGATTCATCTTAAACCATAACCCCAAGCACCACATCCAAACCACATTAAACACAGCCAGGTTGGCAAAGCCCCTCAGGATCACTAAACCCAACCTAGAACCCTGCTCTGCANGGAACATTTAGGCTGGCTTTCAGGGAAAAGGAAACTGATTACAAGCAACTGTGAGTGAAGCCAGATGAGATTGTGTGGACCTTGAGGAAACTCTCAAGCCCTTGATCTGACAGTCCCCTGGCAATCAGAGCAGGAAAAGAAAGTCACTGGGTGAGTTGTTTTGGTTTGTTGGTTTTTTTTTTTCCTCTCTGAGGTGGGAAATGCATATCCTGCTTCAGAGATGGAAAATGAACACATGAAATCTAGTGGGCAGCATGACAATTACACAGACATTCTCCTCTTGAGAGGCTGCACATAGCCAGGATAGTTTTGATTTCCGGAGACAGGAATATCCCTGGCTCTGCCTGAGTCTCCTCTGCATCTCCCATGTGTGTTTACATAAGTGCTGTGTTGCTAAATTGCAGCTAGTGGAGTATGTTCATCAGAGCTGTCACTGCAAGACCTAAACAAAACTGGAGCCCTGCTGTCCTGCTGCTGGGGGTGGAGAGGGGTTGGTGTGTGGGGGGGAGGAATAAACAGTTTATGACCAAACAGTTTGCAGTCTGAGGCCATGAAAAAAACCAACCAGAATCAGGTAGAGAAAAGAGCCAGGGGCTGTTCAAGCATCCATATGCCATAGAATCATAGCATCAGTCAGGCTTGAAGGATACAAGCATAATGTTGTGGCTGTATCAGTAACTAGTTTAATATAGAATAGAATCACAGAATCAGTCAGGGTTGGAAGGGACTACAAGGAGCAGCCAGTTCCAACCCCCCTGCCATGGGCAGGGACACCTCACACTAGATCAGGCTGCCCACAGCCTCATCCAGCCTGGCCTTAAACACCTCCAGGGATGAGGCTTCCACCACCTCCCTGGGCAACCCCTGCCAGGCTCTCACCACCCTCATGCTCAACTACTTCTCCCTAACATCCAGTCTGAATCTCCTCATTTCCAGCTTTGTTCCATTCCCCCCAGTCCTATCACTCCCTGACAGCCTCAAAAGTCCCTCCTCAGCTTTCTTGTAGCCCCCTGCAGATACTGCAAGGCCACAAGAAGGTCACCTGGGAGCCTTCTCCTCTCCAGCCTGCACAGCCCCAACTGCCTCAGTCTCTTATCACAGCAGAGCAGCTCCAGCCCTCTGCTCATCCTTGTGGCCCTGCTCTGGACACCTTCCAGCACCTCCATAGCCCTCTTCATGCAGATCAAGACAGTGGAATAAGACAGGACCTGTTGGGGAAGATCACTGCAAAGCTGCACTGAGCCAAAGAAAGCTTCTCTCTGATACTGAAGAGAAGGAATACAAATCATGAGTCCAGAGGTTATAAAGGAGCAGAAGAAACTGAAAGGCCACAATAAGGTCACCCTGGAGCCTTTCTTCTCCAGAGTGAACAATCTGTCTTATGTGTGTTATATGCATACTTTATTTGCACACAAATGCACTGCAAATATTTTTCCATTAAAAAAAAAAGGAAAAATCCTAATGCTTTTACCATCCTGTGTCTAGAAACCATTGTAGAGCAAGGTGAGACATGGTCCTTTCCTCATTTGAAATCCCAAAGCATTCCTCATCACCCATCTTTTAGACCAGAGTTTCTTCTCTCTCCTTTCCTGCTTCTCAAACATGGTTTGGAATTGCATCCCCCCTCAGTACAGGCTACAGGCATTTCCAGGTTGTGGAAAACTGCTCCAGAATTACTCAAGGCACCTGTGTCTTGGGGCTACAGAGCTGATTGGCACCTCCTGAAGCTCTGCTTTCTCTTGTAATGAGTGAGGCTGTGGTCAAGCTGGAAGCCAGCACCTTGAACACACATGTTGGAAGCTGTTGCATGGCAAGGGAGGGGATTCTGTCCCTTTACTCTGCTCTCATCACACCTCTTCTGGAGTCCTGTGTGCAGTTCTGGAACCCCCAGCACAGGAAGGCCATGGAAGTGTTGGAGCCAGTCCAGAGGAGGCCACCAAGATGCTGAGAGGGCTGCAGCAGCTCTGCTCTGAGGACAGGCTGAGAGAGTTGGGGCTCTGCAGCCTGGAGAAGAGAAGGCTTCCAGGAGACCTTGGAGTGGCCTTGCAGGATCTGAAGGGGGCTCCAGGAAGGCTGGGGAGGGACTATTGACAAGGTCTTGTAATGCCAGGACAAGGGGCAATGGGTTTGAAGTGGCAGAGGGGAGACTGAAACTGGATGTTAGGAAGAAGTTGTTTGCAGTGAGGGTGGTGAGACACTGGCACAGGTTGCCCAGGGTGGTTGTGGAGCACAGAAGCACAGAATGTGATCAAAAATCACATTTTGTGCTTCTGTGCTCCACAACCTCCCTGGAGGTGTTCAAGGCCAGGTTGGATGAGTCCTTGAGTGACCTGTGCTAGTGGGAGGTGTCCCTGCCTATGGTAGGGGGTTGGAACCGGCTGAGCTTTGAGGTCTCTTCCAACCTAAACCATTCTGTGATGCACACAACAGTTGAATACAGAAGCACACTGAAGGAAGACACAGCTTTGCAGAATTCAGGTTGATTCATCTGGGATCCTTTCCTGTGTACCTCAGCTCCATCCTATCCTAGCCCAGCCCAGCAGCTCTCTGACAAAGCTGCAGCTTTATGTGGGCTCTTGGGTTTTGTTCCTAGCTGCACTGATGCTTTGACCAGCAGAGCAAGGGAAGTTCTCCTCCCCCTCTACTCTGTCCTGGTGAGACCTCATCTTGAATAGTGCCTTCAGTTTTGGGCTTCCCAGTTTAAGAGGGGCAGGGATCTGCTGGAGAAGGTCCTGTGGAGGGCTGTGAGGATGCTGAGGGGACTGAGCACTGCCTGGTGAAGAGAGGCTGAGGGACCTGGGGCTGCTTAGTCTGCAGAAGAGAAGACTGAGAGGAGATTTAATAAATGTTAATAAATCTCTGAGGGCTGGGGGTCAGGAGGGGGGGGGACAGGCTCTGCTCACTGCTGCCTGGGGTAGGACAAGGAGCAATGGATGGAAGCTGTAGGACAGGAGGATTCCAGTTCAACACAAGGGCAACTTCTTGCCTGGAAGGGTCCCAGAACCCTGGCACAGGCTACCCAGAGAGGCTGTGGAGTCTCCTTCTCTGCAGCCTTTCCAGGCCTGTCTGAATGTGTTCTGTGTGCCCTGAGCTGGATTGTCTGGTCCTGCTGTGGCAGGGGCTGGGTTGGACTGGATGAGCTCTTTGGTTCTTTTCCAACCCCTACCATCCTGTGAGCCTGTGACCAATACTTTTGTGGGAGGTGATGGAGTGAGGTGAACCCCATGAGAGGGAATGTTAAAGGAAATGGTGAAAAATCTCTTTGCAAAGCTGTGGCTTGTGAAATGAGATGCATTATAGTTGTGACTAGTGCCTGGTACCTGCTTGCAGCACAGCAGTCCATAGGTAGAGGGAATTCAGCTGCTTTAAGTGGTTGGCCTTTGCCCTATTTTCCATGTTCTTCTAGTTCCTGCAGCTCCTCCTGTTATGCAGAGTGTATAAACTTCCAAAGAGTGTGTTAAAAACCATCCAGATTAAAGGGGCAGACCATTACTTACATTCTGTAAATGTTTTGTGAAAGCTTGTTTGGTTCTCCTCCTCTTGTCCCCATAATCAGTGCATGTGGAGAAGCCTTTCCTGTGTCACCCTGTCCAGTCCCTGCCACACAATGCCCGAGCACTCCCTTTGTAACCTGACAGCAGTCCATCCTAAAGCTACTCAGACCTTTTGCCTCCACTGCCTTTACGCTTCCACATCCTAAGTGCTTCTCTTCTTTATCCCTACCCACTTTGCATCCTTTTGTTCCTCTACCAGAACCCTCCTCTGCCTCAAAACCTCCATCTCTGCCCTCTTGCTTTCCCCAGCGATATTCCAGGGCAGGGTTTGTGTTTTAAATGCTTCACTAACCTGTTCTGGTTTCTCTCCTGTGCCCTGACCTGGCCTCATCAATACATGTCCTCTGCACTGAGTTTGCAAGGGCATGTCAGGCTTGCTCTGGTTGAACTCTTCTTGACCTGCCCACAGCTTTCTTCTGCTCACTTGAGCTGGAGCAGCAATTTTTCTAACGGGCCACATGCCTATGGCTAATTTGGTTTGCTTCTGTTTATCTTTGTGAGATACCACCGTGGGTTTATGGCTATGTAACAACAGAGTGTAGAGAACTACAGGCCTGGGATGATAGCAGGAGCCTTGGGAAGTGGGGACACAGGATTGGGTGAAGAGGAGTTCAGGCAGGGGATTGTAAGTGGTGGGGAACAGGGTGGCATTGGAGACCTCACAGCTGTTAACCACTCATTGATGGCCAGTTGAAGGAAGGCAGAGCTGGAGCTGGAGACAACTGGGTTTAGAGGTAGCAAAGAAATGGGCTGGGATGACAACAGGAGCCTTGGGAAGTGGGGACACAGGATGTGGTGGAGAGGAGTTGAGTCAGGGGATAAATGGCAGTGCACAGGGTGGCACTGGAGACCTCACAACTGTTAACTGCTCACCCATGGTCAGTTGAAGGAAGGCAGACCTGGAGCTGGACAAAACTGGATTTAGAGGTAGCAAAGAAATGTCCTGGGATGAAAACAGAAGCCTTGGGAAGTGGGGACACAGGATGTGGTGGAATTGAGTTGAGGTAGAGGATAAGAGGCAGTGCACAGGGTGGCACTGGAAACCTTACAGCCATTAACTGCTGACCTGTGGTCAGTTGAAGGAAGACAGACCTGGAGCTGGACAAAACTGGATTTAGAGGTAGCAAAGAAATGGTATCTAGCACACATAAAAGCCACCCTAATATATCAAATGCAGATGTAACTTGGAGCTACAGGACAAGGAAGAAAGAGAAAAAGTGCAAAAGCCTGCTGGCAAACATAAAAATTACCCCACATGGATCCAATGTGAGGAAGAAGAAGGAAACACCAACCAGCACTGGCACAGGTTGCCCAGGGAGGTTGTGGCTGCTCCCTCCCTGGAGGTGTTCAAGGCCAGGTTGGAGGAGGCCTTGAGTGACCTGTGCTAGTGGGAGGTGTCCCTGCCTATGGCAGGGGGTTGGAACTGGCTGATCCTTGAGGTCCCTTCCAACCTTACCATTCTATGAGTCTGTGATTGAGAGTCTAAGAGTGATTGGCATTGGAATGGGCTGCCCTGGGAGGTGGAGGAGTCCCTATGCCTGGAGGTGTTTGAGAGGAGGCTGCATGAGGCACTGAGTGCCATGGCTTAGTTAATGAGAAGTTGTTAGGTGATAGGTTGGGCTGGATGATCTTAGAGGTCTTTTCCAAGCTTGTTAGTTCTGTGATTCTGTGATAAGTCAGTCTCTGCCTGGCTGTTGCCATAATAACTTCATTAATTAGGGGGTTGGAACTAGATGGTCTTTGAGGTCCCTTCCAACCTTTCCATGATCACGGTGCTGAAGCTCTCCAGGTGAGCAGGGAGCCAATCTCCATTCAGAACACTTGAAGGGTTCCCACTGACCTCAATACACAATGATCTCACATCTTCAGAGCACAACTTCTTGCTGAGACCATCTGAAGTCCCTTAGCAAAGCACTTCAGCAGCCCTGCACCATTGGCTGTTCCCCACCTTCGCTCTCTCCCACTTTCCAGTTGAGCAGAAAGGTAGAGCTGCAGCTGGGTTCTGCTGGGCCACATCAGTCAGTGCAGCTGCCTTAAAACTTCCTGAGGTCTGGTTGCTTGCCCAAGTTTTGTGCTAGACAGCCATAAAATGCCAATGTTTGGTCTTGTGTTTGGTTTAATGCCTTGTGCTGCGTCGTGGCGTGCCAGATGCTGAGGCCTGGGGTGCCTTGCCTTCTCTTACCATCTTGCACTTTAAAAGGGAATAAAAATTCTTGTGCTTTCAGGCTTCAAAAATGCCCTTTAATGCAGGAAGGAGAACCTTGAGTGTGTTTAATGCATTTCATCTACCAGAAGTGCTTTTAACTGACAGCTGCATAAAAAAAAAAGCGTTTCTTGCAAACAAGGTAGAGCACACCGGGTCCTTATTAGCAAATAAAAACTGCAGCTGAAGGAGGCAGCCTGTTCGAGGTTTGCCTCTGAAAATCACTGAAGCATTTACAGAAAGGGTTTGTCAGGCAAATTTGCATATTGAGGAGCTGCAATTCCTCCAGTATTTAGCTGTGTTTAGTTTGACAACGCTGTTTGTAAGGCCGGAATTAAGCATTCTCCGTCGGGGTTGTGCTTCAGTTGTTTGCTGGCGTGCACCAAAACAATTGGGGCTGCTTAGAACACAGCTGTTGCACGTTGAAACAAACAGCAGTTGGAAGAAAAACATTTAGGTAGCTGGCAAATTTCCTGAAGGCCACCCCCAACCCCCAGGCAGTTTGACTCTTGACACTAAGCCCAGGGCCTACGGAGATGCTTAGTGTGCATTTGCCCATTCACGGTGAAGCAAATGGAGATACAACAGGTTAATGGAGCAGGAGGTAGGTGCCTGTAAATCTATTTTCAGTGGAAGATGCTTCATGTGTTTGCAGATGCTTTCTCAGAGGGTCAGAGAGCTGCCCTCTGAAGATGGAGAGGATTTGCCAAATGGATGTAGAGAGGTGAAATGAGAAGGAAAAGATGACGTGGGAGGAGCGCGGCTAAGTGCATGGTGCCCGCCGAGCATGAGGCATGGCTGGGCAAGCACTGTGGCTGGGCAAGCACTGTGGCTGGGCAAGCACTGTGGCTGGGCAACAGGGCCAGCAGCAGCAGGAAGGGGATGGTGCCCTTGGACTCACCTCTGGTGACGCCACAGCTCGAGTGTTGTGTTCAGTTTGGGGCACTGCAATACAAGAGAGATGTGGAGGTGCTGGAGAGGGTCCAGAGGAGGACAAGGAAGTTGGGGAAGGGCCTGGAGAATAAATCTGCTGAGGAGAGACTGAGGGAGCTGGGGATGATGNGCTGGAGACAGAAGAAGGGGGAATGGCCTCAAACTGAGACTGGGGAGGTTTAGATTGGGTATTAGGGAAAAGTTTTTTCTGGAGAGAGTGGTCAGGGAGGTGGTGGAGTCACCCAGTCTGGCTGTGTTTAAGGTGGTTTGGATGTGGTGCTTGGGGCTATGGTTTAAGGTGAATCTTGTAGGGCAGGGTTCTAGGTTGGGCTTGGTGATCCTGAGGGGCTTTGCCAGCCTGGATATGTTTAAGGTGGTTTGGATGTGGTGCTTGGGGCTCTGGTTTAAGGTGAATCTTGGAGAGCAGGGTTCTAGGTTGGACTTGGTGATCCTGAGGGGCTTTGCCAGCCTGGGTGTTGCTGTGATTCTGTGATCTTTCACCTTGTGTGGGTTAAGACCAACACAGAACCACCAGAGACCCTCTGGCAGTCCCCCAGCATGTATCTGAACTAGGAAAGAGCAAAGCAATTGAGTACAGACTGTGACTTCTAGAACAGGGAAAGGAAGGATGGAGGAGCTGGATGAGCAGGAGGATGAAATCAGTGAGACATCAGACAAATTGGTTGCAGCAAAGCCCAGGGCCACCAATAGGGTCCATCCATTCTATTTTTGCCTTGAAGCCACAAAGGTTTGGGTCTGTGTGTGAGGTCAGCAAGAGGGAATTACACAGCATGACAATTACACAGACATTCTCCTCTTGAGAGGCTGCACATAGCCAGGATAGTTTTGATTTCCGGAGACAGGAATATCCCTGGCTCTGCCTGAGTCTCCTCTGCATCTCCCATGTGTGTTTACATAAGTGCTGTGTTGCTAAATTGCAGCTAGTGGAGTATGTTCATCAGAGCTGTCACTGCAAGACCTAAACAAAACTGGAGCCCTGCTGTCCTGCTGCTGGGGGTGGAGAGGGGTGGTGGTGGGGGGAGGAATAAACAGTTTATGACCAAACAGTTTGCAGTCTGAGGCCATGAAAAAAACCAACCAGAATCAGGTAGAGAAAAGAGCCAGGGGCTGTTCAAGCATCCATATGCCATAGAATCATAGCATCAGTCAGGCTTGAAGGATACAAGCATAATGTTGTGGCTGTATCAGTAACTAGTTTAATATAGAATAGAATCACAGAATCAGTCAGGGTTGGAAGGGACTACAAGGAGCAGCCAGTTCCAACCCCCCTGCCATGGGCAGGGACACCTCACACTAGATCAGGCTGCCCACAGCCTCATCCAGCCTGGCCTTAAACACCTCCAGAGAAGGGGCCTTGACCACCTCCCTGGACAACTCCTTCAGGCTCTCACCACTTCCTCCTCATGTCCAGTCTGAATCTCCACACCTCCATCTTTGCTCCATTTCCCCCAGTCCTATCACTACCTGAGAGCCTAAAAACTCCCTCCCCAGCTTTTTTGTAGCCCCCTTCAGATACTGGAAGGCCACAATAAGGTCACCTGGGAGCCTTTTCCTCTGCAGACTGAACTGTCCCAACTCTTTCAGCCTGTCCTCCTGATTAAAGTACAATGATGTGAATTCCATGTTAGGTTTCAATCTCCCCTCTGCCACTTCAAACCCATTCCTCCTCATCCTGTCATTACAAACCCTGGTCAATAATCCCTTCCCAGCCCTCCTGTAGACCACTTCAGATACTGGAAGGCCACTCCAAGGTCTCCTCCAAAGCCTTCTCCTCTCCAGCCTGCACAGCCCCAACTCTTTCAGTCTCTGCTCACAGCAGAGCAGCTCCAGCCCTCTGCTCATCCTTGTGGCCCTTCTCTGGACACCATCCTGCACCTCCACATCCTTCTTGTAATAGAGGCTCCAGAACTGGATGCAACACTCCAGGTGGGGTCTCAGCAGAGTGGAGCCAAGGGGCAGGATCACTTCCCTTGACCTCTTGAATTTTCTTCAGCAGTCCATTCTGCAAATGTCCCTGTCTGCTAATCCCACACTGGGCTCAGCAGTCTGCTGTGATCCAGCTGGGATGTGGAAATCCTCTTCTGTGGGCAATCTTGAAGCAAACAAGGTTCCAGTCAGAACAAATACTGAAGTCTCCCATGGACACAAACTCTGTCATTTCTTTTTAGAAAAGATTTTTTCTCTTACTTTTTCTTTTTTTAATCTTTTTTTTTTTTTTAATTGCTCAGTGTTTCAGTGAAATATTTTGCTGGGAATGAGATGTTTAACTTCCTACCTGTCTCAGCTGCTGCTCTGTTATGTGGCTTTATAATAGGTTTAAAATCTGAATGGTGAAGCTGGGATGATAACTGTGTGCAGCTCTGGGCCCCTCATTGCAAGAAGGATCTTGAGGTGCTGGAACAGGTCCAGAGGAGAGTGAGAAGACTGGAGAGGGGGTTGGAGGGAAAGTCTGATGTGGAGAGGCTGAGGGAGCTGAGGGTGTTCAGCCTGCAGAAGAGGAGACTTAGAATGGACCTTCTCACTCTCTACAACTACCTGAAGGGAAGTGGTAGTCAAGTGGGGGTCAAGCTCTGCTCCCAGGCAGCTTGTGACAGGAGAAGAGGGCATGGTCTGAGGCTGCACCAGGGGATGTTAGGAAGCACTTCCTCACAGAATGAGTGAGTAGGCACTGGGATTGACTGCCCAGGGAGGTGGTGGAGTCCCCATCCCTGGGGGTCTCTAAGAAAACCTTGGATGTGGCACTTGGTGGCATGGGTTAGCTGATGCCCTGGTGTGAGGTTATAGCTGGACTGGATGAGCTCAGAGGTGTTTCCCAGCCTCAATGATTCTGTGATGCATCCTGACCTCAAACTGCATCATTCCAGACCAGCTGAGTCTGAATTGTTTTAATGATTTTCAGTGAAAATGCTGACAAATTGTGTTCCTCCTCCTGGAATGCTTGGGTTGAGTGAACCTAGGAATTCCCAGTGGGAAAAAGTGCACCCAGCCAAAATGTCACAGTCTCACAGTATCACCAAGGTTGGAAGAGACCTCAAAGCTCATCAAGTCCAACCCATTCCCACAGCCCTCCAGACCAGACCATGGCACCAAGTGCCACATCCAAACCTACCTTGAACACCTCCAGGGACGCTGACTCCACCACCTCCCTGGGCAGCCCATTCCAGCAGTCAGTGACTCTCTCAGGCAACAACTTTCTCCTCACCTCCAGCCTAAACTTCCCCTGGCACAGCTTGAGACTGTGTCCTCTTGTTCTGCTGCTGCTTGCCTGAGAGAAGAAAGCAACCTCCTCCTGGCTACAACCACCCTTCAGGTAGCTGGAGACAGCAAGAAGGTCTCCCCTGAGCCTCCTCTTCTCCAGGCTAACCAATCCCAGCTCCCTCAGCCTCTCTCCATAGGGCTGTGCTCCAGGCCTCTCCCCAGCCTCGTTGCCCTTCTCTGGACACACTCAAGCACCTCAATGTCCTTCTTCAATGGAGGGGCCCAGAACTGGACACAGGACTCAAGGTGTGGCCTAAGCAGTGCAGAGTCCAGGGGGAGAATGAGCTCCCTGCTCCTGCTGGCCACACTATTGCTGATGCAGGCCAGGATGCCATTGGCCTTCTTGGCCACCTGGGCACACTGCTGGCTCATGTTCAGGTGGATGTCAATCAGCACCCCCAGATCCCTTTCTGTTTGGCTGCTCTCCAGCCACTCCCACCCCAGCCTATGTCAAACAGCTGCTGGGATTCATTGTCCATGCAAGTGGACAATGGGAGAGGGGGCAGAAAAGACACATGTGCCATTCACACACACACACACATAGACACAGCTGATGAAATCAATTTCAATTTACTCAAGTTGTTCTAGCATCACTTTCAATTACACATGCCAAGGAGAAAGCTACAGCATCCAGCTGTGGGAATCAACAAGGCAATTGCACAGTGGTGGTGAAAAGAGCAGGCAGCAGAGAAATGGTTTGCATTTGCTGTTCTTGACAGCTGATATTTTCCTGATAAATTGCTGCCCTTTGTTGTTCGAGTTGCTTTCAAGAATCAGCCCACTTAAGGGGGTGGTAGCTTTGCCTGCATTCCTGCTTTCCATCCGCTGGCACAGGTTGGGGATGAAAACAGGAGGCTGAGATGGGAGGAGGAGGTAGAAGACCATGCAGTAGAGAGAAAGTTGGCATGGTAATCAGAGGTGTCCTGTGGAGAGGGTGCAGCTTCCAGTGGTGATATCATCCTGAGTGGGGTGCTTAAGGGTGCAGTTTGCAGTCACAAATGGCAGATTCCCTCTGCTCTGCCCTGCTGAGGCCACATCTGGAGTCCTGTGTCCAGTTCTGGGCCCCCCAGTTCAAGAGGGACATAGAAGTGCTGGAGAGAGCCCAGCCCAGAGCCACAAAGCTGCTGAAGGGAATGGAAGAGCTCTGTTAGGAGGAGAGCCTGAGGGAGCTGGAGCTGTGCTGCTGGCAGAGGAGGAGCCTGAGAGGTGACCTCAGCAATGGTTCTAAAGATGTGCAGGGTGAGTGGCAGGAGGCTGGAGCCAGGCTCTGCTGGGTGATGCCCAGGGACAGCACAAGGGGCACTGGCTGCAAGCTGAGGCACAGGAGGTTCCATGTGAACATGAGGGAAAATTTTTCTGTCTGAGGGTGCCAGAAGCCTGGCACAGGCTGCCCAGGGGGGTTGTGGATTCTCCCTCTCTGGAGATATTCAGGACCTCCCTGGATGTGTTCCTGTGTGATCTGCTCTGGGTGATGCTGCTGTGGCAGAGGGGTTGGAGTGACTGAGCTTTGGAGGTCCCTTCCAACCCCTGACATGCTGTGATTCCAGGGAAGCAGCAGAGTCACTATCCATGGAGGTAGCTAAAGGACCTGTAGATGTGTGACCTAGGGACATGGTTTGGTGTGGATTTGGTAGTCCTGGGTTAGTGGTTGGACTCTATGATCTTAAAGTCTTTTCCAACGTAAACAATTCTATGATTGTATGATTTGGGGGCAGATTGATGTTAAGAAAGAAGCTGGCATGGCTTGACAAAAGTTGATGACCATCAAAGCAAGTAGACCTATGAGGCTGCAGGCAGCTGAATGAGACAGAGGAACTGTAAAGTTAGAGATCTTAGAATCATGGAATCAAGCAGGGGAAGAAACCTCCAAGCTCATCCAGCCCAACCAGAAACCACAGAATCACAGAACTAACCAGCTTGGGAAAGACCTCTAAGACCATTGAGCCCAACCTAGCACCTAACACCATTGCATGGGCACTCCACCACCTCCCTGGGCAGCCCATTCCAATGCCAATCACTCTTGCTGGCAAGAACTTCTGCCTAACATCCAGCCTGAACCTGCCCTGGCACAGCTTGAGGCTGTGTCCCCTTCTTCTGTCCCTGGATGCCTGGCAGCAGAACCCAACCCCAGCTGGCTCCAACCTCCCTTCAGGGAGCTGCAGAGAGCAATGAGCTCTGCCCTGAGCCTCCTCTTGTGCAGGCTGCACACCCCCAGCTCCCTCAGCCTCTCCTCACAGGGCTGTGCTCCAGGCCCCTCCCCAGCCTTGCTGCCCTTCTCTGGGCACCTTCCAGCACCTCAACATCTCTCTTGAATGGAGGGGCCCAGAACTGGACACAGCACTCAAGCTACAACCTGCTTTCTTCCTGTAGATTCCTGACAGTGAGAGAGGAGGGCAAGAGAAATTGTCAAGACAACTATGAAGGCAATTCCCTTTTAAGCTCTGACCTGCCTCCCTGGCTATGCCATGGGCTTTCTCTCCTTTGGGAGCCCCAGGAAGAAGGGTGTAGAGGGGAATGAGGATGCTCAGAGGGCTGCAGCAGCTCTGCTGTGAGGACAG